>JBAMNC010001307.1:0-230000 GCA_037902135.1 Cetoscarus ocellatus
TTAAAAGCTGAGCTAAAATCAATCAATAAAATCTGTGCATATGCTTTTGGGCATTCCAAGTGCTTGACAGTGAAGTGGGTAATGCTGTGGATGGTGTCATCTGGACCTCTCCCCTGTAAGCAAACTGTATAGGATCAAGTGCCAAATTGATCTCAGACTTAAGCACAGAGAACATGTATCTCTCAAAACTTATTCATAACAATCAAAGTCAGGGGCCACAGGTCTGAAATCATTATCATCAACTGGACATGGTTTCTTAGATACAGGAACTTAGTTAAAGTTAAAGCTATAGTTAAATAGTTATTCATTAAATCAGCTGATCAGTTCCAGCATGAGTTAATATAGTTATCATTTAATCATCTCCAGCTCTGAGGGGGAGATAGACGGGTATGGATTGGCTCATGGACTTTCTTCAACACTGACTCCTCCTGATAAGTCTTTTGTCATTTTAATTGCCTTTATTAAATCATACAATGATTGTTCCCCATTAGTCCTCGGGAGGTGAGACTTTCAGGTTTGTGGCCCTCATGGTGACAGAGGTCCTGGTGTGGCCGGCTCAGACATGTCTTCATACATTTCTGTGAATCATTGAAATAAAGAGTGAGAGCACAGAGGGTATGAAACCGCTGGTTCTTTTAATCATTTCAACATTACACAGACATGATACACCGTACTGTACAATAAGTTCTGTTGTTGTGATCATCATCTCTTTGGATCAACCAATATACAAATCTGTAACTTGAACATCGCAGCAATGATTGCATGAGAGATATGCAAAAAAGAGCATCTTCTGCCTGGAGCTGGTCTTCACGTGTTCTCTCTGTCGTCCACAGACGGCCTGTTTCATCAGAATATGGACTGTGAGGATGATTCACTTTTTCTTGAGAGGAGGCTGTAACAGCACGTGCTCAATAAAACGGGATAAAGATACACAAAGAGGTTGGAATGCAAGACTTACAATAAGCTAAAGATATATAACTCTACATGAGGAGGAGGTCTGCAGCAGACAGTACCAGGGTCACTACAAAACTACCATTCCCTTCAAAGTCTGAGCTCTGCACCTGCAGCCGGAGGCCGAGAGGTGAGGAGGAGAGGAGGTGCAGGGTGAGGTAAAGGAGCTACAGCTGAGCAACCAGAGGCAGCAACAACGATCGACCAGGAGCAGCAACAACACTCGACCAGGGGCAGCAACAACGATCAACCAACCCTTTTACTCAAGGCCACGGTGGTGTGCTGGTGAAACATTTGGAGGCCTTCAGAGACATTACCAACATTTATGTTTGTCTATGTTCTGCTCAGCGCTGGACTTCTCCTGTGGGTCATTAGAAACACCTCAGCATCTGCTGCTGATGCTGATGCTGAGGTGCTCTGCAGTCCTTCGTTTAGACCAGAGTTAAGCCAAACCTAGATGGACTCTCACAGACTGGATTGACTCTGCGTAGAGATGGACTTTGGTGCACGTGTTTAACGGGATTCCTTAAAGCCACGTTTTTGTTTAAATCTGTGGGCTGTGTGCAAATGTATGCAGCCCGAAGAGGCTGTGAGCTTCAAGCTTTGGGATCGTCCGATGTTCCTGTGTTCCTTTCGTTGCTTTTACGGTCGTGACGGTGTGATGGTGCGGCTGCAGGCCTGGCACTCGGTTTGGTTTGGTTACTCAGGTTGTTATTATGTTGTTGTTACTCAGGCCATGCTGTTGTCATGCTGTGTTGTTACTCATGTCATGTTGTTGTTACTCATGTTGTTGTTACTCGTGTCACGTTGTTGTAACTGGTGTTGTTGTGACTGGTGTTGTTGCTGCTTGGCGCTTGGCTGCAGTTTGATTGGATGAATTGAAGAGAGAAGCAAAGCTGTAACCAAAACAAAGGTCTTCTCTATGGGGGGGGTTAGTGAACATCTATCAAAAATACTGTTATTATTCTTTTGGAGAGAAAATACACAGAATCTACACATCAAACTAAAGGCATTTACAGGATCAATATAAAATTCAAACTTATGAACAATAAGCTGAGACTTAAAGAAAAAAATACTCTTTTTTTAAGGTTGAAAGTGCTAGAATTCAGATTAGCTCACAGAAACCCAGGGAGGACAAACTCAATGACGCCAAAAGCTTCTCCTTCTTTTAATAACTACAGGAATTTTGTTATTAAAAAGTAAACGGGTCCTTTGATTGCTACAGATTTGGCTCCAGCCAAGAGAGATTTATTTTACAGAAATTTTTTTTTAAGGTTTTAAAAGATCAAATTTGGAGTTTTTATAAAGGTGCTGACAGCTAATTTATTTAGGATCAAATCATGATCTTTTTTTACAGGTCAGGGGGTTAGATTAATAATCAGATTATTATTTCAGAACCTGTTTTTTAAAATAGGATCATTTAACAGTCAGACTGTGAGGAAGGATCAGTGCTCGCTGGTTCTGAGGATTCAGCTGCTGAGTCAGAGGTTAGAATCCTCCACCATCAACAGTCGATGATCGATTAACGAGCTAATGTGCAGACGGAAGTTTCTTCTCCCCAGGTTTGGTAAGAAAATAAAACAAATAAATGAGGTGATGTGTTGTGCTGTTTTTCGAGGTCCTGTTTTCATCAAACAGAAAAATAAATTCATATAAATGACAAAAAACAAACAAACAAACTATGAGCAACACCAAGTCCAAGTCTGTCACAAGTCCCCCCGAGCTTTGAATTTCAAAGCCGGAAATCATCCGGAAACTTTCAGACCCTTTTCCTTTGACTCTACAAAAGCAGCTGAGAGGGCGAGGTCAGGGGAATGAGGGTTGAAGGGGGGGTTTCAGGGTGAGTTAAATGGGGAGGAGGACCAGGATGGAGGAGGGGGATGAAGAGTCTGGGGGATCAGGTTGTGCAGGTTCTCCGCTCGTCCATCTTGCAGGTGGTTGAAATGTTCTAGTGGTCTACGGCTGTCGTCCAGCTGTAGCTAAAAGCAGCAATCGGGTTTGATTTTCTCTTTATGTGCGGCGTTTCCTGTTTTTCTCATCTGAGGCACAGCAATGGACACACAATCTTGAAGAAGCTCCGCCCTCTGACAGTGTTGGGAGCTCCTTCCTGTGATTGGACGCGGGTTAGCTTTGGGATGCCAGTGGAGAGTTAAGAAGGATCTGAATCCAGTGAGCCATGAGTGGATCACTCACAAGGGAAGCCTCCACATCAGCCGCCCTACGATATGATCTATCTAATGAAATCTATCGATTATCAACGGCCTCGTGCAGACACTCCCATCCGCAGCTCAGATTTACGCTAAGTCAAGTACACGTAAAGGTTCAACAGAAAGCTGAAGGGAAAAAGCTAATACTTCATCCATTTGATCAAAAAAGGCAAGATACACACAAATGTAAACCTGCAGACATCAGAACACGGTTTAATACCTAAATACACCTTACTGAGATAAAAGCAATAATTCATTTGAGATATTTCGTACACTGCAATAACATTCTTCAACACGTCTTTCCTCATCCATCGCCGTCTGTTTTACCATTCACATATGTCAGGGTTAACCAGGAGGAGGCGTCTTTCTCAAAGACTGCATGGAGGTGAGCTGGTCTACAGATACAAAGATCTCTGGGGGTGGAGGAGCAGCAGGAAGCAGCTGCAGGTTCACTCAGATCTTTAAACAGGAGGAGGAGGAGGAGGAAGACTCTGTCTCCAAAGTGACGAGGAAGGAGAACCAAAGTTTCCTGATGAGGTTCCTGAAGGTGAAGTGCCTTCTGCTAAAAAAAAGTGCTTCTCTTGAGGAACAGTTAAAAAGCAAACGTGATATTTTATCACAGCACACGCTCGACTTTTCTTTAAGAGCGCGCAACTTCATGAACTGGCCTGACTCTACGAGCACAGCTAAGGGACGCTTTCTTTGTTTGAACAGCACTTTTCTTTTTAAGGCTCCATCGGAGCCGTCAGGAGGATTTCAGACTCTTTCTTCACTGATCTCTGATGGTGACAGATTTTCAGTAATCTGAGGTTTAAGCTCCAGATGAGACACATCCTATCATTGAAAAGTAAAATAAGAAAAACAAAATATCCACTTCAAACTAAATCTTTTTTTTCTGGGTCACAACAAGACATATAATCCTTTCTAAACGATCTTTGATTTTTAATATTATTACTTTAGAAAGTGAGCAGCACCACGCCTTTAGGCCTACTGGTGCTGCCAGCAATTCTACTACATGGCTGGGGATAAATGTGGTAAAATAAAGGGTTAATACGCGGTTATATCTATAGGATAGGAGATAAAAAAGCCCAAATAAAAGCTGCTTGAACTTCTGTCCTTTCGCTTAAAGGGTTAAAATTCCTTTGAGGCTCTTGTGCACTTCATTTAAGGCTTAGAAAGTGTTCATTTATCGATTAAATTCAAATTCTCCAATTTTATCAATCAGGCACTAAAACCAGACGCAGCCCTGAGCATCTGTGTCGAGCTGGAGCTGGGAGTTGGCCGTGGGCGGGGCCTAAGGCTGGCGCCCTCATTGGAAGGCCTGGTGGAAGCGTGGCAGCGTGGTGGTGCTGAGGCTGGAGCTGAACACTGATGGGAGGGGGTGCAGGGGCCCGAGGTTGAGGCCCCCGCTGGAGCTCTGCGGCTCCTGAGGTTGTGGTTGCAAAGAGGTAAGAGGCGCCGTAGCAACGGCAGCTGCCGCCGCTGCGACCACCGCAGCATGCGGCTCTGCGGCGTGCAGAGATGAGGAAGAGGAGATGGAGGAAATGGAAGAGGTGGTAGATGAGGTGTAGCCCACGACCAGGCCTCCAGTGCTCATGGGGGCGCTGTAGGGGGGCAGGTTGAGGGGCAGGAAGCCCAGCAGGTGAGAGAGGTCCATGTTAGCAGCACACAGAGACTCGGCGAGCACCGCGGGGCTCTTTGACAGGAGGGCGTCCCCGCACAGCTCGTCTGCCAGCCCCGCAGAGGGCTCCAGTCCGTCCTTGGGGGGAGAGGCAGCAGGGTGGGGGTCTGCAGAGGGGGCGGGGCCTGGCGAGCTGCTCTGCAGATCCATGAGGAAGCTCTCCATCTCCACCTTCAGGGGCTTGTCCAGCAGGTATGAGGTAGAGCCCAGCTGGTACTTGGGGGCCTGCTGGGGCGGGTGCTGCTGGGGGGTGGGGGGCTGGTGGTGGTGGGGCAGCGGGGGGGAATGATGGTGGTGGTGGTGGTGGTGGTGATGGTGGTGGTGAAGGGAGTGTGGGTGCAGAGATCCAGGAGACTCCATGTGGCAGCCCATGCCCATGGCGGCGGAGAGGGAGGGGGGCATGAGGGACGGGTGGGGGTGGCCCCCCGCAGAGTTAGACATGGCGTGGAGGTGGGGGGGGTTGTACATGCTCATAGGGAAAGGCGGCCCGCCGGGGAATGGTTTGCCCATCATTGGGTCTTTGTTGGGCGCCATGGCCACCATCATAGGGCTGAGCTCCTCCTTCACGGCGCGGGGAGGGGATGCCGCCAACAGCCCCAGCATGTCGGGGGGCTCCGTCTTGATCTTCAGCAGCTCCTGGGAGTGGCTTTTCTTCACGTGACGCGTCAGGTGGTCCTTCCTGCCAAAGCGCTGGGCACAGTACTGACACAGGAAGTCTTTCCGTCCTGTGTGGACGACCATGTGACGCCGTACGTCCTTCCGGGTGTAGAAGCGGCGGTCGCAGTGGTCACACGGGTGCTTCTTCTCCTTGGCGCCCCCAGATGACTTCCCTGAGTGGCTCTTCAGGTGCTCAAGGAGGAGTGGCGTGCTCTCATATGTCTGCAGGCACACCTTGCAGGTGAGGTCCCCGGCGGTGGCGGCGTGCATGGCCACATGGCGCTTGTATCCCAGCTTGGTGTTGTAGTGTTTCCCGCACTCGTCACACTTAAACGCCTCTTTGTTGGGGTCATGAGTCTGCAGGTGGTTCTTAAGGTGGTCTTTCCGGTGGAACATCTTCTCACAGAACGAGCACTGGTGGGTCTTCTGAGGAGAGTGTGTGGCCATATGCCTGCAGAGAGACAAGCACACAAAGGGTTAATCAGAGAAGGAGGAGATCAGAGTTTCTCAGCATCACCGCCTGATTCATAAAAACAAAACTTCAGCTCCTCGAAGGGTGATTACGGCTATGATGGTAAATGGACTTCCTGTGACTCAGGAGATTCAAAACTGACTCATCACTGACTTATCACTGACTTATGGCTGACTCATTGCTGACTCATGGCTGACTCATGGTTTACTCATGGCTGACTCATCACTGACTCATGGCTGACTCATCAGTAACTCATGGCTGACTCGTGGCTTACTGTTCAAGGTCAAGGTCAAGGTTAACTTTATTATCCCCGAGGGGCAATTTGTTCTGCAGCCAGCAGTATCACACAGACAACAAACCAACAATAAATACAACAAATAATCTATTAAAGGATAAATAATCACTGACTCATGGCTGACTCTTGGTTTACTCATGGTTGACTCATCACTGACTCATTGCTCACTCATCACTGACTCATCACTGACTCAAGGCTGACTCCTAGTCGACTAATCACTGACTCATGGCTGACTCATGGTTGACTAATCATTGACTCATTGCTGACTCATAGCTGACTCATGTTGAGTCAATAATGACTGAATGCTGACTCACTGCTGACTCATGGCTGCCTCATCAATGACTCATTAATAACTCATCACTGACTCATGGCTGACTCATTACGGACTCATGGCTGATTCATCACTGCCTGATGGCTGACTCATTGTCAACTAATCGCTTACTCAAGGCTCACTCATCGCTGACTCATGGCTGACTCATGGTTGACGAATAACTGACTCATTGCAGACTCATCACTGGCTGATGGCAGGCTCATGGCTGACTCATGGCTGACTCATTGTTGACTCATGGCTGACTCATCACTGACTCATCATTGACTCATGGCTGACTCATAGTCGACTAATCACTGACTCATGGCTGACTCATTACTAACTCATCACTGACTCATGGCTGACTCATCACTGACTCATGGCTGACTCATGGCTGACTCACGGTTGACTAATCATTGACTCATTGCTGACTCATGGCTGACTCATGTTGACTCAGTAATGACTCACTGCTGACTCATGGCTGACTCATCAATGACTCATGGCTGACTCATGGCTGACTCATGGCTGACTCATCACTGACTCATGGCTGACTCATTACTGACTCATGGCTGATTCATGGCTGACTCATCACTGACATATGGCTGACTCATTGTTGACTCATGGCTGACTCATCACCGACTCATCATTGACTCATGGCTGACTCATCACTGACTCATGGCGGACTCATTACTGACTCATCACTGACTCGTGGCTGACTCTTCACTGACTCATGGCTGACTCTTGATTTACTCATGGCTGACTCATCACTGACTCATCACTGACTAATTGCTGAATCATGGCTGACTCATGGTTGACTAATCACTGACTCATGGCTGACTCAGGGCTGACTTATGACTGACTCATGGCTGACTCATGGCTGACTCATTACTAACTCATCACTGACTCATGGCTGACTCATCACTGACTCATGGCTGATTCATCACCGCCTAATGGCTGACTCAAGGTCAACTAATCACTGACTCAAGGCTGACTCATCACTGACTCATGGCTGACTCATGGTTGACTAATAACTGACTCATGGCTGACTCATTGCTGACTCTGTGCTGACTCATGGCTGACTCATTGCTGACTCTGTGCTGACTCATGGCTGACTCATGGCTAACTCATCACTAACTCAAGGCTGACTCATGACTGACCCATTGCTGACTCATGGCTGACTCATCGCTGACTAATCACTGACTCATCACTGACTCATCACTGACTCATTACTGACTCATCACAGGCTCATACTGACTCATCACTGACTCATGGCTGACTCATGGTCAACTAATCACTGACTCAGGGCAGACTCATCACTGACTCATGGCTGACTCATAGATGACTCATCACTGACTCATGGCAGACTCATGGCTGACTCATCACTGACTCATGGCTGATTCATCACTGCCTAATGGCTGACTCATGGTCAACTAATCACTGACTCAAGGCTGACTCATCACTGACTCATAGCTGACTCATAGTTGACTAATAACTGACTCATGGCTGACTCATTGCTGACTTATGGCTGACTCATAGCAGACTCATGGCGGACTCATCACTGACTCAAGGCTGACTCATGGCTGACTCATTGCTGATTCATGGCTGACTCATAGCTGACCAATCACTGACTCATCACTGACTCATGGCTGACTCATCACTGATTTTTTACTGACTCTAGCTGACTCACGATTTACTCATGGCTGAATCATTACTAACTCATGGCTGACTCATCACTGATTTTTTACTGCCTCTCGCTGACTCACGATTTACTCATGGCTGAATCATTACTGACTCGTGGCTGACTCATTGCTGACTCATGGCTGACCCATGGCTGACTCATATCTGACTCATGGTTGGATTATCACTGACTCATCACTGATTCATGGCTGAGTCATGTCTGACCCACCACTGACTCATGGTTGACTCATCACTGACCGATGGCTGATTCATGGCTGACCCATATCTGAGTCATGGTTCACTCATCAGTGACTCATATCTGACTCATGGTGGGATCATCACTGACTCATGGCTGACTCATCACTGACTCATGGTTAAAGGGTTAATCAGAGAAGGAGGAGATCAGAGTTTCTCAGCATCACCGCCTGATTCATAAAAACAAAACTTCAGCTCCTCGAAGAGTGATTACGGTCATGACGGTAAATGGACTTCCTGTGACTCAGCAGATTCAAAACTGACTCATCACTGACTCATCACTGACTTATCACTGACTTATGGCTGACTCATTGCTGACTCATGGCTGACTCATGGTTTACTCATGGCTGACTCATCACTGACTAATCACTGACTTAATCACTGACTCATGGCTGACTCGTGGCTTACTCTTCAAGGTCAAGGTCAAGGTCAAGATAAACTTTATTTTCCCCGAGGGGCAATTTGTTCTGCAGCCAGCAGTATCACACAGACAACAAACCAACATGAAATACAATAAATAATCCATTAAAGGATAAATAATCTCTGACTCATGGCTGACTCTTGGTTTACTCATCACTGACTCATTGCACACTCATCACTGACTCATCACTGACTCAAGGCTGACTCCTAGTCGACTAATCACTGACTCATCACTGACTTATGGCTGACTCATGGTCAACTAATCACTGACTCATGGCTGACTCATGGCTGACTCATTGCTGACTCATGGCTGACTCATGTTGACTCAATAATGACTGAATGCTGACTCACTGCTGACTCACTGCTGACTCATCAATGACTCATGGCTGACTCATTTCTGACTCATCACTGACTCATGGCTGACTCATTAATACCTCATCACTGACTCATGGCTGACTCATTACTGACTCATGGCTGATTCGTCACTGCCTAATGGCTGACTCATGGTGAACTAATCACTTACTCAAGGCTCACTCATCACTGACTCATGGCTGACTCATTGTTGACGAATAACGGACTCATTGCAGACTCATCACTGACTCATGGCTGGCTCATGGCTAACTCATCACTGACTCATGGCTGACTCATCACTGACTCATGGCTGACTCATTGTTGACGAATAACGGACTCATTGCAGACTCATCACTGACTCATGGCTGGCTCATGGCTAACTCATCACTGACTCATGGCTGACTCATCACTGACTCATGGCTGACTCATTGTTGACTCATGGCTGACTCATCACTGACTAATCATTGACTCATGGCTGACTCATAGTCGACTAATCACTGACTCATGGGGGACTCATTACTGACTCATCGCTGACTCGTGGCTGACTCTTCACTGACTCATGGCTGACTCCTGGTTTACTCATGGCTGACTCATCACTGACTCATCACTGAATCATGGCTGACTCATCACTGACTCATTGCTGACTCAATAATGACTGATGGCTGACTCATCACTGACTCATGGCTGATTCATCACTGCCTAATAGCTGACTCAAGGTCAACTAATCGCTGACTCAAGGCCGACTCATCACTGACTCATGGTTGACTAATAACTGACTCATGGCTGACTCATTGCTCACTCATGGCTGACTCATGGCTGACCCATTGCTGACTCAGTGTTGACTCATGGCTGACTCATGGCTAACTCATCACTGACTCATGGCTGGCTCACGGCTGACTCATCACTGACTTACGGCTGACTCATGACGGACGCATCACTAACTCAAGACTGAATCATGGCTGACTCATTGCTGACTCATGGCTGACTCATTGCTGACTACTCACTGACTCATGGCTGAATCATCACTGACTCATCACTGACTCATTACAGACTCATCACTGACTCATGGCTGACTCATGGTCAACTAATCACTGACTCAGGGCAGACTTATTGCTGACTCATGGCTGACTCATGGATGGCTCATCACTGACTCATGGCTGACTCATGGTAGACTAATCACTGGTTCATTACTGACTCAAAAATGACTCATTGCTGACTCATGGCAGACTCATGGCTGACTCATCACTGACTCATCACTGACTCATGGCTGATTCATCACTGCCTAATGGCTGACTCATAGTCAACTAATCACTGACTCAAGGCTGACTCATCACTGACTCATACCTGACTCATAGTTGACTAATAACTGACTCATGGCTGACTCATTGCTGACTTATGGCTGACTCATGGCTGACTCAAGGCGGACTCATCACTGACTTGTTGATGGTGACAGCTGCTTCCTGGTGAGCGTATTCGTCATTTCCTGTTATCGTACTGTAGCGCTGTTTGTAGTGTGTTCTTTCTCAGCTCTGTTAACACTAATTATAACTGCTGAATATTTTACATTTAAGCCTTAAACACACTTGTGTTTGTTTAACGGTCGATCGAGCGTACTAAAGTTTAGCACAAGCACTATCGCTTCTTCTGAGGCGGTGTAGTTCAGTTGACTCTCTTCTTCCCCTAGCTTAGCTTAGCCTAGCCTAGCATTTAGCCGTTTAGTATGGCTTCTCTCTCCTCTCATGTTCTCTCCTGTCCTATGTGTCAGATGTTTAGCTACTCCTCATCCTCCTTTAGTGATAGTGGTAATTGTCTGAAGTGTAGCATGTTTTTAGTTCTGGAGGCGAGGGTCACTGATCTGGAGAAGCGGCTCCGCACTGATCCTAAACCCTCTTACGTAGCCGTAGCCACTAGCCAGCAGGACGTAGCCAGTGCGGCTCATGCTAGCGCTAGCTTAGCTTCTCCCCCAGCTCGTAATGACTGGGTCACTGTCCGTGGCAAGCATAGCCGTAATTTGAAAACCCGCTCGGTACCCCACCATGCAGTTCACGTTTCCAACAGGTTTTCTCCCCTCGGTGACGGCGACGCGCCCACCGGGGAACAAACTCTCATAATTGGTGACTCTATAGTCAGAAACGTGAAGATAGCGAAGTCAGCGGGCATAGTTAAGTGCATCCCAGGGGCCAGAGCAGGTGACATTGAGTCAAATTTGAAGCTGCTGGCAAGAAGTAAACGTAAATTTGATAGGACAGTCCTCCATGTCGGCACGAATGACTCCCAACGTCGCCAGTCGGAAGTAACCAAAATCAACATTGAATCAGTGTGTGCATTTGCCAAAACAATGTCGGACTCTGTAATTTTCTCTGGCCCCTTACCAAATCTGACCAGTGATGACATGTATAGCCGCATGTCATCATTCAACCGCTGGCTATCAAGGTGGTGTCCAGCAAACGATGTGGGCTTCATTGATAATTGGACATCCTTCTGGGGAAAACCTGGTCTGATAGGAAGAGATGGCATCCATCCTACTTTGGCTGGAGCATCTCTCCTATCTAAAAACATGGCAGAGTCATACTTATGACCTCTCATAGATGAGACCATGTTGCAGAGCTGCAGTCCTCCACGCTCCTCTACGCTTGCTTTAGGACAGTTATCCACCCATTACTGTTATGACAGTTGTGTTCATCACTATGATAACTACTATGACAGTTGTAGTAGTGATGAATATCATTCTATAGAGACTGTGTCTGTCCCCCGACCCAAACACCACATAGATGTTAGCACAAAAACAAATAAAAAAAGGTGTCAATCATAGAAATCTGGTTAAAATCAAAACCTCAAATGTAGAAGCTTCAAAACATCGGATAATTAGATGTGGTCTCTTAAATATTAGATCACTGAGATCCAAATCTTTACTAGTGAATGACCTTATATCAGAAAATCACATTGATTTACTCTGTCTAACAGAAACGTGGCTGTGCCAGGAGGAATATGTCAGTGTAAATGAATCCACTCCTCCCACTCACTCAAATACTCATATACCCCGCGACACAGGCCGTGGTGGTGGTGTAGCAGCTATTTATCATTCTTGTCTCCATATCAATCCGAGTCCAAAGGCTAATTACTCCTCTTTTGAAAGCCTTGTTCTAAATTTATCTCATACTGACTCAAAAACCTGCCAGCCTGTCCTATTTGTGATAATTTACCGTCCTCCAGGCCCTTATTCTGAATTCTTATCAGAATTTTCTGAGTTCGTATCAAACCTGGTCCTTAGCTCTGATAAAATACTTATTGTAGGTGATTTTAATATTCATGTTGACAAAGAAGGTGATAGCCTTAGCTCAGCTTTTATGTCCTTAATAGACTCTGTTGGTTTTATTCAGGCTGTTCGTGAAGCTACTCATCATTTCAATCACACTCTTGATTTGGTTCTAGCATATGGCCTTGATGTTAATAGACTAAAAGTTTTTCCTGAAAATCCTTTATTATCCGATCACTTCTTAGTAACTTTTAACATCTTCTTAGAGGATTTTGTGTTTTGTAACAAAATTGTGAAGAGTAGAAATCTGTCCAATGGTGCCGTGGCTAAATTTAAAGAGGCGATTCCTGCTGCCTTAAACTTAATAACTTGGCCAACTGATAACTGTGATATTAGCTATAGCCCCTCTCAGCTGGATCAGCTTGTTGACGACTCTGCCAGTCTACTAAGATCCACTTTGGACTCAATTGCGCCACTGAGACAAAAAACTATTAAACATCAGAGGGCAGCTCCTTGGTTTACTCCTGAAACTCGTGAACTTAAACAAGCATCCCGTAATTTAGAGAGAATATGGCGCTCCAATAAGAGGGAGGAGTCACGTATACTTTGGCGGGAAAGTCATAATAACTACATGACAGCCTTACGAGATGCTCGAGCAGCCTACTACTCCTCACTAATTGAAGAAAATAAAAACAACCCTAGGTACCTTTTCAGCACTGTAGCCAGGCTGACACAGAGTCAGAGCTCTATTGAGCCCGTGATTCCTCTAGCTCTCAGCTGTGAGGACTTTATGAGCTTTTTTAATGATAAAATTCTTAAAATTAGAGATAAAATTAGCAACTCCCTGCTTTTACCTGAACCTACCGTACCATTACTTGTAGTCAGACCTGCGTTAGATCATTTTTCTACAAATAGCCTTCAGGAGCTAAATTCTCTTGTCTCCTCCTCCAAACCATCAACCTGCCTTTTAGACCCGATCCCAACTAAACTGTTCAAGGAGGTCCTTCCCCTAGTTTGTCCATCCCTGCTGGAGACAATAAATATATCTCTGTCAACAGGCTACATGCCACAGTCTTTTAAAGTAGCAGTAATCAAACCTCTCCTTAAAAAACCTAACCTCGATTCAGGAACATTAGAGGTATTACTCGGGTTTACAGGGACTGCCTTAAATTGGTTTAAGTCCTACTTATCTGATAGATACCAGTTTGTACACGTGAACAACAAGTCCTCTGTGTACACTAAAGTAAGTTACGGAGTTCCTCAAGGCTCTGTGCTAGGTCCAATTCTCTTCTCCATTTATATGCTTCCCCTCGGTGATATCATGAGGAAATACTCCGTTAATTTTCATTGTTACGCTGATGATACTCAGCTGTATGTATCAATGAAGCCAGGTGAGACAAATCAGTTATCTAAACTAGACGCGTGTCTAAAGGACATTAGGACATGGATGGCCAAAAATTTTCTTCTTCTTAACTCAGACAAGACAGAGATCATTGTGCTGGGCCCTCGACACCTTAGAGAAATCTTCTCTAATGATTTAAGTGCCCTAGATGGCATAAGCCTGACGCCAAGCACAACTGTTAGAAATCTTGGGGTTCTATTCGATCAGGATCTATCCTTTAACTCTCACATAAAGCAAATTTCAAAAACAGCCTTTTTTCATCTTTGTAACATCGCTAAAATTAGGCCTATCCTGTCCCAGAGCGATGCTGAAAAGCTAGTCCATGCTTTTGTTACCTCTAGACTGGACTACTGTAATTCTCTTCTTTCAGGCTGTCCCAGTAAGTCGCTTAAGACGCTTCAGCTGGTTCAAAATGCTGCAGCACGTGTGCTGACTAGAACTAGGAGAAGAGACCACATTACTCCTGTATTAGCCTCTCTGCATTGGCTTCCCATTAAATATAGAATAGAATTCAAGATTCTTCTTCTCACCTATAAAGCTCTCAGTGGACAGGCACCAGTTTACCTCAAAGAGCTTGTAGTGCCGTACAACCCCTCTAGAACATTACGCTCCCAAAATGCTGGCCTGCTCGTGGTTCCATCAGTCTCTAGAAGTAGTATGGGAGGTAGAGCCTTCAGTTATCAGGCTCCTCTTCTCTGGAACCATTTACCGACCACGGTTCGGGAGGCAGACACCCTCTCTACCTTTAAGGCTAGACTTAAAACATTCCTCTTTGATAAAGCTTTCAGTTAGGGACCAGCTCATAGTCCATAGTTTAGAC
Organism: Cetoscarus ocellatus; assembly: GCA_037902135.1. Taxonomy (NCBI): domain Eukaryota; kingdom Metazoa; phylum Chordata; class Actinopteri; order Labriformes; family Labridae; genus Cetoscarus; species Cetoscarus ocellatus. The sequence goes on from JBAMNC010001307.1 coordinate 14,752, forward strand.
ACATAGTTAAGATGCAATAGGCTTAGACTGCCGGGGGGATCTGGCACACTGGGCTCTATCCCTCTCTCTCTCACACTCTGTCTCCATATCTGCCTCTGCCCCTTTCTGTTTGCTCCTGTACTCGTTTCTGGCTCTGGTCTTGTAGGTGGTCTGGGATCCTTGGTGGAGACTGCCTGCTGCTATGGAGCCACAAAGCCTCGAAAACTACAATTACAGACATAACACATATTTGGCCATCTCACTCCAGTTCATAATCATTATAGCTGTTAATGTTGATATTAACATGATCTTTCTATTCATGGTTGATACATCTATAGTAACTATCTTTAGCTCCACATGGACATGAGATCCCTCTTGAAAATGAGGTGTCACATCCCAAGAGGTCTACCATTAATACATTTTTACTTAAAGGAGACAAATATGGTAGGGATGCACTTGTGGTCTGGGCACCCATGACTTCGTCACTACCATAAATTCTTACTTCCAGTAAGACTTTTATTGATTATACTTCTATGAATTTTTCACCACAATCACACAGACTCCTCTAATAAATTTATTTGCAGCAGAAACAAATTTGACGACGACAGGTCTATGATTGGTCCATTGATCTGTCACTAGCTTTAGTTCTTACTTTAGTCCACTTGTCTCCACCTACCTCCCTCCCTTTGCCCATACACCCAACACAGCATCGTGTGGATTTGCTGTTCATCATGAGACTGGGGTCCACATTCAAGATTTCCTGCTGCTTAACAGAAGGTTTTTTCTTGCCGCCATGATGGAGGGATTCATGATTGGCTATATGGATTCATGTTGGGTGTTGGATGTATATATTTGTATATATATGTATATGTGTATTTTTATATGTATATATGTATCTATGCATATATGTGTATCCATAATATGAAGAGCTTTGTGCTCTATTGTAAAGTGTCTTGAGATAACACATGTTATGAATTGGCGCTATACAAATAAAGATTGATTGATTGATTGATTGACTCAATGCTGACTCATGGCTGACTCATTGCTGACTCATGGCTGACTCATGGCTGACTCATCACTGACTCATGGCTGAATCATCACTGACTCATCACTGACTCATGGCTGACTCATCACTGACTTTTTACTGACTCTGGCTGACTCACGATTTACTCATGGCTGAATCATTACCCACATGTGGCTGACTCATTGCTGACTCATCACTGACTCATGGTTGACTCATCACTGACTCATATCTGACTCATGGTTGGATCATCACTGACTCATCACTGACTCATGGCTGAGTCATGGCTGACTCATCACTGACTCATGGTTGACTAATCACTGACTCATGACTGACACGTTTGACTTATCACTGACTCATGGCTGAATCATGGCTGACTGATCACTGACTCATCACTGACTTGTGACTGACTCATCACTGACTCATGGTTTACTCATGGTTGAATCATGGCTGACTCATCACTGACTCATGGCTGACTCATCACTGACTAATCACTGACTCATGGCTGCTGAATCATGGCTGACTCATCACTGACTCTTGACTGACTCATCACTGACTCATGGTTTACTCATGGTTGACTCATGGCTGACTCATGGCTAACTCATGGCTGACTTATCACTGACTTATGGCTGACACATTGCTTATTCATGGTTGACTCATGACTGACTCATGGTTTAGTCATGGCTGACTCATCACTGACTCATCAATGCCTAATGGCTGACTCATGGTTGACTAATAACTGACTCATGGCTGACTCAAGTTTTACGCATGTCTGACTCATGGCTGACTCATCACTGACTTAATCACTGACTCATGGCTGACTCATGGCTTACTCATGGTTTACTCATGGCTGACTCATCACTGACTTAATCACTGACAAATGGCTTACTCATGGCAGACTCATTGCTGACTCATCACTGACTCATTGCTGACTCATGGTTGACTAATCACTTACTCATGGCTGACTCATGGTTGACTCATCAATGACTCATCACTGACTCATGGCTGACTCATCACTGGCTCATAGCTGACTCATCGTCAACTAATCACTGACTCATGACTGACTCATTGCTGAATCATGGATGACTCATTGCTGACTCAATAAAGACTCATTGCTGACTAAGTGCTTACTCATGGCTGACTCATCACTGACTAATGGCTGACTAATCCCTGAATCATGGCTGACTCATGGGTGACTCATTGCTGACTCATGGCTGACTCATTACTAAACCATCACTGACTCATGGCTGACTCATTACTGACTCATGGCTGATTCATCACTGCCTAATGGCTGACTCATGGTCAACTAATCACTGACTCAAGGCTCACTCATCACTGACTCATGGCTGACTCAGGGTTGACTAATAACTGATCCATGGCTGACTCATCACCGACTCATGGCTGACTCATCACTGACTGATCACTGACTCATGGCTGACTAATCACTGACTCAAGGCTGATTCATCACTGACTCATCACTGACTCATGGCCAACTCATGGTCAACAAATCACTGACTAATTGCTGACTCATGGCTGACCCATTACTGACTTATGGCTGACTCATCCCTGAATCATGGCTGACTCATTACTAAACCATCACTGACTCATGGCTGATTCATCACTGCCTAATGGCTGACTCATGGTCAACTAATCACTGACTCAAGGCTGACTCATCACTGACTCATGGCTTACTCATGGTTGACTAATAACTGATCCATGGCTGACTCATGGCTGACTCACTGCTGACTTAGTGCTGACTCATGGCTGACTCATCACTGACTCCATGCTGACTCATGGCTGACTCAGCACGGACTCATGGCTGACTCATCACTGACTCATGGCTGACTCATCACTGAATCATGGCTGACTCATTGTTGACTCATCACTGACTCATCACTGAATCATGGTTGATACATAGTTGACTAATCACTGACTCTTGGCTGACTCATCATTGACTCATCACTGACTCATGGCTGACTCATCACTGCCTCATCACTGACTCAACGCTGACACATGGCTGACTCATCACTGATTCATCACTGAATCAAGCTGACTCATGGTCAGCTAATCACTGACTCATGGCTGACTCATTGCTGACTCATCACTGACTTAATCACTGACTCATGGCTGACTAATCACTGACTCATCACTGAGTTATCATTGACTCATGGCTGACTCATTTCTGACTAATGGCTGACTCATGGCTTACTCATGGCTGAGTCATGGCTGCCTCATGGCGGACTCATCACTGACTCATTGCTGAATCATGGCTGACTCATGGCGGACTCATTGCTGACTCATCACTGACTCATGGCTGACTCATGGCAGACTCATCACTGATTCATGGCTGACTCATGGCTGACTCATGGCTGGCTCATGGCTGACTCATCACTGACTTATTGCTGACTCATGGCGGACTAATAATTGACTCAAGGCTGACTCATGGCTGACTAATCACTGACTCATCACTGACTTTTTACTGACTCATGGCTGACTCACGATTTACTTATGGCTGACTCATTACTGAATCGTGGCTGACTCACCACTGACTTATGCCTGACTCATGGCTGACTCATTACTGACTCATGGCTGACTCATGGCTGACTCATATCTGACTCATGGTTGAATCATCACTGACTCATCACTGACTCATGGCTGACTCATGTTTGACTAATCACTGACTCAGGGCTGAATCATGGCTGACTCATCACTGACTCATCACTGACTTAGGTTTACTGATGCTTAACTCATGGCTGACTCATCACAGACTAATCACTGATTAATGGCTGACTCATGGTTAAGTCATGGCTTACTCATCACTGACTCATCACTGACTTATTACTGCCTCATGGCTGACTCATTGCTGACTCATGGCTCACTCATGGTTTACTCATGGCTGACTCATCGCTGACTCATCGCTGACTTAATCGCTGACTCATCACTGACTTATCACTGACTTATCACTGACTCATGGCTGACTCATTGTTGACTCATCGCTAACTGATCACTTACTCATCACTGACCCATGGCTGACTCATGGTATACTCCTAGCTGACTCATCACTGATTCATGGCTGACTAATGACTGACTCATATATGGCTCATGGCTGAGTCATGAATGACTCATGGCTGACTAATGGCTGACTCATTGCTGACTCATCACTGACTCATGGCTGACTCATGGTTGACTTATCACTGAATCATGCCTGACTCATGGTTGACTCATCACTGACTCATTGCTGAATCATGGCTGACTCATCATTGACTCATCACTGACTCATGGTTTACTCATGGTTTACTCATGGCTGACTCATCACTGACTCATGGCTGACTCGTGGCTGACACATTACTTACTCATGGTTGACTCATGGCTGACTCATGGTGTAGTCATGGCTGACTCATCTCTGACTCATGGCTGACTCATTTCTGACTCATGGCTGACTCATTTCTGACTCATGGCGTACTCATCACTGACTCATGGCTGACTCATGGTTGACTCATCACTGACTCATTGCTAAATCATGGCTGACTCATGGCAGACTCATTGCTGACTCATCACTGACGCATGGCTGACTAATCGTTGACTAATCACTGACTCATGGCTGACTCATTACTGACTCATCACTGACTCATGGCTGACTCATGGTTGACTTATCACTGAATCATGCCTGACTCATGGTTGACTCATCACTGACTCATTGCTGAATCATGGCTGACTCATTGCTGACTCAATGATGACTCATGGCTGACTCATCAATGACTTATGGCTGACTCATCCCTGAATCATGGCTGACTCATTACTAAACCATCACTGACTCATAACTGACTCATTACTGACTCATGGCTGATTCATCACTGCCTAATGGCTGACTCATGGTTGACTTATAACTGATTCATGGCTGACTAATGGCTGACCTGTGGTTGACTCATGGCTGACTCACTGCTGACTCATGGCTGACTCATCACTGACTCCTGCTGACTCATGGCTGACTCATCACTGACGAATGGCTGGCTCATGGCTGACTCATCACTGACTCATGGCTGACTCATCACTGAATCTTGGCTGACTCATTGTTGACTCATTGCTGACTCATCACTGAATCATGGCTGACTCATAGTCGACTAATCACTGACTCATTGCTGAATCATGGCTGACTCATGGCAGACTCATTGCTGACTCATCACTGACACATGGCTGACTCATGGTTGACTCATCACTGACTCATTGCTAAATCATGGCTGACTCATGGCAGACTCATTGCTGACTCATCACTGACGCATGGCTAACTAATGGTTGACTAATCACTGACTCATGGCTGACTCTTTGCTGACTCATAACTGACTCATGGCTGACTCATGGTTGACTCACCACTGAATCTTGGCTGACTCATTGTTGACTCATTGCTGACTCATCACTGAATCATGGCTGACTCATAGTCGACTAATCACTGACTCATTGCTGAATCATGGCTGACTCATGGCAGACTCATTGCTGACTCATCACTGACACATGGCTAACTCATGGTTGACTCATCACTGACTCATTGCTAAATCATGGCTGACTCATGGCAGACTCATTGCTGACTCATCACTGACGCATGGCTAACTAATGGTTGACTAATCACTGACTCATGGCTGACTCTTTGCTGACTCATAACTGACTCATGGCTGACTCATGGTTGACTCATCACTGAATCATGGCTGACTCATCACTGACTCATCACTGACTTAATCGCTGACACATGGCTGACTCATGGCAAACTTATTGCTGACTCATCACTGACTCATCACTGACTCATGGCTGACTCTTGGTTTATTCTTAGCTGACTCATCACTGACTCATCATAGACTCATCAATGACTCATGGCTGACTCATGGCTGACTAATCACTGACTTATCACTGACTCATCACTGACTCATGGTCAACTAATCACTGACTCATGGCTGACTCATTGCTGACTCATGGCTGACTCACCACTGACTCATGCCTGACTCATGGTTGACTCATCACTGACTCATGGCAGACTCATGGCGGACTCATCACTGATTCATGGCTGACTCATTGCTGACTCAATAATGACTCATTGCTAACTCATGGCTGACTCATGGCTGATTCATCACTGACTCATGGCTGACACATGGTTGACTCATCACTGACTCATGGCTGACTCATGGCTGACTCATTACTAACACATCACTGACTGATGGCTGATTCATCACTGCCTAATGGCTGACTCATGGTCAACTAATCACTGACTCAAGGCTGACTAATCACTGACTCATGGCTGACTCATGGTTGACTAATCACTGACTCACGGCTGACTCATTGATGGCTCATGGCTCACTCATGGCTGACTCATCACTGATTCATGGCTGACTCATGGCTGGCTCATGGCTCACTCATCACTCACTTATCGCTGACTCATGGCGGACTCATCATTGACTCATGGCTGACTCATTGCTGACTCATAGCTGACTCATGGCTGACTCATTACTAACTCAACACTGACTCATGGCTGACTCATCACTGCCTAATGGCTGACTCATGGTCAACTAATCACTGACTCAAGGCTGACTAATCACTGACTCATGGCTGACTCATTGATGACTTATGGCTCACTCATGGCTGACTCATTGCTGACACAGTGCTGACTCATGGCTGACTCATCACTGACTCATGGCTCACTCATGGCGGACTCATCATTGATTCATGGCTGACTCATGGCTGACTCATCGCTGGCTCATGGCTGACTCATCACTGACTTATTGTTGGCTCATGGCGGACCCATCATTGACTCAAGGCTGACTCATGGCTGACTCATTGTTGGCTCATGGCTGACTTATGGCTGACCCATTACTGACTTATGGCTGACTCATCACTGAATCATGGTTGACTCATCACTGACTCATTGCTGAATCATGGATGACTCATTGCTGACTCAATAATGACTCATGGCTGACTCATCACTGACTTATGGCTGACTCATCCCTGAATCATGGCTGACTCATTACTAACTCATCACTGACTCATAACATACTCATTACTGACTCATGGCTGATTCATCACTGCCTAATGGCTGACTCATGGTTGACTAATAACTGATTCATGGCTGACTCATGGCTGACCTGTGGCTGACTCATGGCTGACTCACTGCTGACTCATGGCTGACTCATCCCTGACTCATGGCGGACTCATGGCTGACTCATCGCTGGCTCATGGCTGACTCATCACTGACTTATTGCTGACTCATGGATGACCCATCATTGACTCAAGGCTGACTCATGGCTGACTCATTGCTGACTCATGGCTGACCCATTACTGACTTATGGCTGACTCATCCCTGAATCATGGTTGACTCATCACTGACTCATTGCTGAATCATGGCTGACTCATTGCTGACTCAATAATGACTCATGGCTGACTCATCACTGACTTATGGTTGACTCGTCCCTGAATCATGGCTGACTCATTACTAAACCATCACTGACTCATAACTGACTCATTACTGACTCATGGCTGATTCATCACTGCCAAATGGCTGACTCATGGTTGACTAATAATTGATTCATGGCTGACTCATGGCTGACCTGTGGCTGACTCATGGCTGACTCACTGCTGACTCATGGCTGACTCATCACTGACTAATGGCTGGCTCATGGCTGACTCATCACGGACTCATGGCTGACTCATCACTGACTCATGGCTGACTCATCACTGACTCAAGCTGACTCATGGTCAACTAAACACTGACTCATGGGTGACTAATGGCTGACTCTTGGTTTATTCATAGCTGACTCATCACTGACTCATCATAGACTCATCAATGACTCATGGCTGACTCATGGCTGACTAATCACTGACTTATCACTGACTCATCAGTGACTCATGGTCAACTAATCACTGACTCATGGCTGACTCATTGCTGACTCATCACTGACACATGGCTGACTCACCACTGACTCATGCCTGACTCATGGTTGACTCATCACTGACTCATCACTGACTCATGGCTGACTCATGGCGGACTCATCACTGATTCATGGCTGACTCAATAATGACTCATTGCTAACTCGTGGCTGACTCATGGCTGATTCATCACTGACTCATGGCTGACACATGGCTGACTCATCACTGACTCATGGCTGACTCATTGCTGACTCATTACTAACTCATCACTGACTGATGGCTGACTCATCAGTGACGAATGGCTGATTCATCACTGCCTAATGGCTGACTCATGGTCAACTAATCACTGACTCAAGGCTGACTAATCACTGACTCATGGCTGACTCATGGTTGACTAATCACTGACTCATGGCTGACTCATTGATGACTCATGGCTCACTCATGGCTGACTCATTGCTGACTCATGGCTGACTCATGGATGATTCATCACTGACTCATCCCTGACTCATGGCTGACTCATCGCTGACTCATCACTGACTCATTGCTGACTCATGGCGGACTCATCATTGACTCAAGGCTGACTCATGGCTGACTCATTGCTGACTCATAGCTGACTCATGGCTGACTCATGGCTGACTCATCGCTGACTCATCACTGACTCAAGATTTACTCATGGCTGACTCATTACTGACTCGTGGCTCACTCACCAGTGACTCCTGCCGGACTCATGGCTGACTCATTATTGACTCATGGCTGACTCATGGCTAACTCATGGTTGACTCATCACTGACTCATGGCTGACTCATGTTTGACTCATCACTGACTCATGGCTGACTCATGTTTGACTAATCACTGACTCATGGCTGAATCATGGCTGGCTCATCACTGACTCATCACTGACTCATGGTTTACTGATGCTTAACTCATGGCTGACTCATCACTGACTAATCACTGACTAATGGCTGACTCATGGTTTAGTCATGGCTTACTCATCACTGACTCATCACTGACTTATCACTGACTCATGGCTGACTCATTGCTGACTCATGGCTCACTCATGGTCTACTCATATATGACTCATGGCTGACTAATCGCTGACTCATGGCTGACTCATGGTTGACTCATCAATGACTCATCACTGACTCATCACTGAGTCATGAATGACTGAAGTCATGAAGTGACCCCAAATTCCCAAAGTTGGGTCAACTTCAGCGGGATGTCATCTTTACGGCCTTTTTCCTTTAATGATGGTGGAGATGGGGGATGTAGGTAGGCTGCAGTCAAACCAGGCAGGTGAGACCCTCACCACAGCAGGTGTGCAGACCACCAGGCTATAGCAGTGATATTGATTATGACTGAGGAGCTAGCTCGAGGTCGTGCAGGACGTAAACTCTGGAGTTTAAGTGTGAAGCCAGTGGATCTTCACAAGAGCTTGATCTAAAGTTCATCAGTAATGACATTGACAGAAGCAGACTGATGGTACCTGAAGAGCTTGTACTTGGAGCTGAAGGCCTTGGGGCAGTGTGGCTGCGAGCAGTGGAAGGGTTTCTCTCCTGTGTGAGTCAAAGCGTGGAGCTGGAGTTTCTCCGGAGAGGCGAACAGACCCCCGCACACCAAACACTCGTTCCCACTTGCTCTCCCTCTCTCCTCTTCCTCCCTCTCCCTCTCCCTCTCTCTCTCTTTCCCCCTCTCCCTCTCCCTCTCTCTCTCTTTCTCCCTCTCTCTCTCTCGCTCTCTCTCGGTCCGTGGCAGCGGGGCGGCGCTCGCAAACAGCTTGGCGGCAGTCCGTCGTCCCTCTTCCTCCGGCGTCAGTGCGGTAATACGGTGTGAGGCATCAGCGGCAGCAGCTGCCATGGCAGCCTCAGAGTGCCGCTGCCATGAAACTTCAGGTGTAGTTCCCCTGCCCTGCAGGCTCAACGTGGGACACTGCCTCAGGGCGTGACGAAGACGAAGGTTCAGAGGAAGGGAAGCATCAAGTTGGGACGAAATCTGTGGAGACAGAGAAAGAGGAAACACTGTGAGAGACGTCCGTATCAGACTACAGGATTATCTCAGTCTCTGTGAGGACACCATGTCAGAATAAGGATCTTCTTCTGTCTCAGCCGACCTGATAAAACTCAAAGTGTGACCTCAAACCAGAGCAATATATCGCCTTAACGTCATGTCTTAACATCATGTCACTTAGGGGATGTGTTTCTGCCTTTTGTTTGTTGTTCAACGTGAACTTCAAATCAATCAAAGTTTGTCTGATGCTTCCTCAGGACAAAGCCCAGTGCACGCAGTGTCTGTGTGTCCCTGAAGGACTGCAGACGGACCACAGACAGAGGGTGGTGTTACTGTTCACACAGTGACCGTGTTAGATTGAGCCTGTCAGCTGAATTTTGTCTCTTTGTTGTCTTCTTTAGATATAGTTATGAGCACCCATGAACGGTGTCAGAACATCTAAGAAACATTCACGAGGACAGCCTCCACCTTCAGCAACAGTCTGTACTGTGTCCCTCCTCCCCTCCTGTTGTCTTCTGCTCTGCCCAGGTGAAGCCACTGACCATCCAACAAATGCAGCTGCCCCACAGCCGAGGAGCTCCTGTGTCAGAGCCGAGGAGCCTTTGGAATTGGACTGCTGTGAGTTTAGTGTCTCATTTAAGCATTTGTCTAATCAGTCTTGAAGTCAGTCCTGAGTCCATCTGGATGATTTAGTCCTGGACCTTTGTGGTAAAAGCTTTAGGGCTGTTCCCATGTTTGTCTGCTTTTTTTTAATCATACTAATAAATCCATAACATAAACTCTGGTGTTAAACACTCACACCCTCTCAGAGCACATGCTATTATTCTGAAAATATGATCATCATATGATGTCAGAGGTTTGGATGAGTCCTAGAAGACTGGATCATGTTTTTACCTGTTCAAATTCTTCTTTTGTGACTGCACTCTCCTCCTCCTCTCTCTCTCTCTCTCTCTCTCTCTCCCTCTGTCACCCTGTCCCAACTGCTACGGTTGGTGGTGAGTGGGAGTCGCTTCTCTGCATCTTTGCTGATCTGCAAGAGAAAAAACAAATGCAGGAAAAACTGTTATTAGACAGAAGATGTATCCATCACCACTTCAGAGTTATATCAGAGTCCATCCTGGAGGACATGAAGCTCTGCAGGACGACCTCAGCAGGTCTGAGTGTGGAGCAGATGTCTGATGAGAGGTCACTCTCGATGCAGGCTAGATGCTCTTCAGCTCTCCACTTTTGCAAAGCCTGAGAAATGGCATGCAAATTAAAAATGTCTTCATTAAAGTAAATAATAGTTTTCTCCATTTCAACAACTTTATTAGCAACAGAACATTAGGAAATGTTATTTTAAGTTTATTTAACATTTTTCAAACATTTGAAGTTAATACATTCTTTTAAAAGAACAGCAAACTCACAACAGTTGTTGCTTAAATTTGCAGTCCTCTGACAGCTAATAAAGTTCTGTTGAAATGGAGAAAACTATTATTTACTTTAATGAAGACATTTTTAATTTGCATGTCATTTCTCAGGCTTTGCAAAGTGGAGAGCTGAAGAGCATCTAGCCTCTTGGCTCAGACTCAATATTGAGGACTCAGACAGAACTTTTCTAGTACTTGGGCTAAGGTACTGAGGACTCGACCTGGACTCGACTCAGGTGAGAGGACTTGACTCGGACCCAAACACTGAGGACTCGGACTCGACTACAACACTGGTATGAGTGTTCTAGGGCTGGGAAATATCTGTCCATTTATCTGAAGTGGTAGTCATCCAGGTGCGCAGGAAGGTGCCAACAGAATGAATGACTGAGCAGCGTTATTGCCTTGTTTTTCCTGCTGTGTGTGATCTCCACTCACTGGGCTGCCGACTGGCTGCCATAGGCTACACACAAATAAAACTTAAAGTTCTAACACGGGCATTACCGAAGGGCGGATGGTTCTGTCCAGACCTGTGGCCAATCTTTGATAAATTCAAAAGGATAGATTTTAATGGAGCACTTTTCCGACGGCTATAGACAGCGGGTGCTGTTACTCCAGTTAACATTAGAGTCGCTATGGCGGTCTGACGGACAGTTTGGGATTTCTAGATACCAATAAATGTGTTAAAATAAAACTCACAAGCCTGTCATGCCTGGCGTGAGTCTTCCTAAATATATGTTCTGTAGGTTTTATTAAGCTTATAAAGTTGTCCAGTGAAGCACTAAAGATTTCTGAGCATTTATTCCTCCAACTGCTGCTGCCATCACAGACGACTGAGGAATGAGACACAATGAATCATTTAGCGGAGGTGATTGTAGCGCCGCTATCGTGATTTCAGCACAAGCTGTAGCAAACAGGAGGCGGTAACAAATGAACAGCCAGTGCACAAAAATAAGATTCAGAATCAGAATCAGAATCAGCTTTATTGGCGACGTATGTTAGACATTCAAGGAATTTGGCACCGGTTCACTTCACTCTCCAAGTACAGAATAGATACACAAAGTTTATGTCCTATATTATAAACGAAACATAGGCAGAAATAACAAGGCAGGAATTAACATTTTAAATAAAAAGTTTAGAAATTAAGTTGAGGTGAGAATAGAAATAGAGTAGAGTATGTACAATATGTACAATGTGCAAGATAAAAAAACAAGAAACAAGGTGCACAGGTGCATATAAATGGGATGATGATATGGCGATGAATGATCATACAGGGTAGATAGACGGACATTTGCAGTTATGAGTTCAGTATGGCAACAGCCTGGGGGAAGAAACTGTTCTTATGCCTGGTGGTTTTAGCGTACAGTGCTCTGTATCGCTTACCTGAGGGGAGGAGTCTAAACAGTTTGTGTCCAGGATGTGAGGGGTCTGCAGAGATGTTACCTGCCCGTCTCCTGATTCAGGACCAGAACAAGTCCTGGATGGAGGGCAGTTTGGTCCCGATGATTTTCTCTGCAGACCTGACTGTCCTCTGCAGTCTGTGTCTGTCCTGCCTGGTTGCAGATCCAAACCAGACCGTGATGGACGTGCAGAGGACAGACTGGATGATGGCCGTATAGAAGTTGACCAGCAGCTCCTGGGGCAGGCCAAACTTCCTGAGCTGTCGCAGGAAGAACAGCCTCTGCTGCGCCTTTTTACGGATGGTGTCTATGAGGGGGGTCCACTTCAGGTCCTGTGAGATTGTGGATCCCAGAAACCTGAATGTGTCCACAGTAGACACAGAGCTGTCCTTGATGATAAGTGGGGGGAGAGTGGGGGGGGGGGGGCTCCTGAGGTCCACTGTCATCTCCATGGTCTTGAGCGGGTTCAGCTCCAGGTGGTTCTGACTAAGGACCAACCGATACATCGGCCGGCCGATATATTGGGCCGATATTTGCGTTCTTTACTTGAATCGCGGATTCGCGCATGGGTTCGCCGATGTATTTTTCCGCCGCATGATTTACAGACAGGCATCCATGGGCAGCTCTGTGTTGCCGGAAGACCCTGCAGCACATCCTGCATACCCCTCCCCCACTGCAAGAGTGGGGAAAGCAGCATTGCCTTGGAGGCTGCTTTACAACAACGGTAAGTTTTAAACTCTGAATTAGCCTCTAACAGTTAAACTTAGTTGAAATATTGCCACCCACTTTGAAATAGGAAACATGAATGCCAAGTGCATGTAACATACGTGCTTGAAAATATAGTTAAGTTTTTGGGTCAGAAAAACGTGAATGCTGTTGAATGCTTCATCTTTAAAACTGCTTACCATTGTATTTAGGAAGCTGTTGATGTAGTGGTAGGCTAATATGTACAGCTGGTGTGAACACCGGATTAAGGATTAAGTAATGTCAACGATGTCAATTCAGTTCCATGGTTTTTGTAGGATTTTAATTCAGCGAATACCGGGCTGAGGTTAAATGGGTGTCGTGTGTGTGTGTGTGTGTGTGTGTGTGTGGGGGGGGGGGGGGGGGGGGGGGGGGTGCGCTCTCTCCCTCAGAGCGGTCTTAGCGTGTACTAGACGAACTTTAATGATGAGAGAAATGTTTTATATGTAGTACTAAATTGTGTCAGTGTTTCGTGAAAACGTGTTTAGAGCTGTTTGCTGCCGTTATCAATCCAGCGTTAGCGGAGTTTTTCAGTCAGCGTCTGCTCAGCTGATGTGTGTGTGTGTGTGGGGGGAGGAGCAGCCATCACATCGATGGGAGATAAAACTTAGACTATGAGAGAAATGTTTCGTACATGGTTAAATATTTAATCCTTTTAAAGTTGATAAAACTTTAAAACTTAAACTTGAACAATTTGTTGCTTAATGTGCTTCTGACATCACGGTTACTCATCAAAAACAAACTACTCAGAGTATTAGTTACTTTTAACTGGTGATGTGTCTGTCACCTCTCCAGACTAGGGCTCGAAACTTTGTGTGTTTTCCTTTACCAATAGTTAAAACGCTAACAATCAATTAATCATTAATAATTGATAAGATACAAAACAAGTGATTTTCCCCTCATTTTGATCGGTTGTTTTTTGTCTTTTTTTCTCATTTTAAGTTTTTATTTCCTTATTCAGCAAATGTCAGACAAAAAACAAAATGAATACATTTTTAACTGGTTAAATTCTTAATGCAAAATCAATCATTAACGTCCTTTTTTGGTTTTGTTTTGTTTTTCATCCTCATGTCCTGGTTTTCATTGCCTTGTTTGCTATCAAATCACCTTACTGGCTACAAAAACGCAGATAAAATGTTTGGATATTAATTAAAATTGTACTCTGTACTCAACTATGATTTTAAAAGTAAGTAGATTACATGGTTAAATGAATACTTAAGTACAAGTAAAAGTACAGACTTTAAAATATACTCATAAAAGTACAAGTACCTCAAAAAATTACTTAATTACAGTAATCTGAGTATTTGTAATTAATTACTTCCCCCTGGACAGCATAGTAGCCTAAGACATGATCACTTTATTTTGTGCAGAAAAATGAAACCATGACAGTCTTAAGATACAAATCAAGCACATTATGTTAATGGCTGCTTTTCAGGTTTATTGTTTTCTCTTAAATGATTCAAATGTGTGACAAAGGACGTTTTCTGATGAGTAGATTATACCTGCCTTATAGTATGTCAGCAAGCAATGCATCATTAAGGCTGTGTTGTAGATATTGATGAAAGGATGATGATATTGGGTGATATGAATGTAAGATGATGCCAAAAGATTGATACTGATTGATACTAATCTGTGTTTTTATTTATTCTTTACACAGATGGCTGAATGCAAAAACCCAGTGTGGCAACATTTGCACTTTTTTACTTGAAAGTATGTGTGTTGAACAAAGCTGAATCCTACTGTGTTCAGTAGGTGTTGTTAGTTAAAGTTGTTAAATTGTTAAATGTTTACATTTCAATAAATGTTTCTTTGTTTAAACTTGAGACCTGTAATATTGGATGCAGGGTTTTTGGGGACCGGGATGAGGGTGGAGCATTTGAAGCAAGAGAGACTTCACAGAGCTCCAGGGATCGGCTGAAGATAAGAACCTTGTCACCTGCAAGGATTGCACTGAGGGCTGAGAGATTTTGCCCTGAGTGTGCGCTATAGTGGCGCTGCGCCCTCCTGTGCGGATCCTGTTCAATTGTCAACCTGCGCAAATATAATATTGATCTTCCTCACACTTTCTTGCAATTCTTCATCTGTTACATTATACTGCAACAATACAGCAGAAAATCAGTTACATCCCCACAAATCTGTTTAAACCCCCTCTACACATACTTTATATATATATATATATATATATATATATATATATATATATATATATATATATGTGTGTGTGTGTGTGTGTGTGTGTGTTAAGATGCTAAAGCCTGCCGCCACCACCAGGGGGGGCTGCAGCCCCGGCAGCACACCCCTTCCTGCGCAACTGTAGTCCTCCCTCTTTTTTTTTAAATAAATAGATAAATAAAAGCTAAGCAGACTTTAAACCTGTGAGTGAGTTTCTGGGTTAGTCTGCTCTGGTGCAGCACACTTTCTGGTTTTAGAGCAGAGACGTTTTTTTCCAAAAAAGAGGCTAAATTTACAGAACAAAAATGAAACCTGAAAGTTGACCTTCTTCTTGAAATTGTATTTCAGCTTTTTTATAATTAATAAAAATAAATCTCCCTCCCCTCAGAGTTTATCCTCACCCTGAGCCTGCTACAAGAGTTTCTTTTTCAAAATAAAATCCTTCAGTCAGACACAACTGTTCAAGTAAAACCTTCACTGGACTCAAATGTAAGAGACTCCACAGAAGTTTAAAAGCTTCTTTAAATGTTAACCTGCTTTTGCCGGTCTTCCTCTATTTTCCTCTTTGTGCATGTGTACTGACTTAAGGGACAAAAACAAAGACAAGATTGAAAATGTCAAGCCAACGCTGAAGGAAAGGGGAGACAGATCTGAAATGATCAGAGAGAAGAGACGATGACACATTAAAGACAGAAAACAGAAAAAGACGATTTCACATTAAATCAAGGATGATCCTGGAGGAATCACATTCAGTTAAGTTTGAACTCTGACGGCATCTTATTTACCCTCAGTGACCTCTGACCTCAAAGCAACCAGACCAAGGACAAAACAGCGACAGGACACAAACACTAACACACACATCCATGCAGCTGCTCCGTGTCACAGGTCAGTGGGTTCATGCTGAAACACGCTGCAGTTTGAGCAGAAGTTTAGATTCTGAGAGAAAAAGAGAGGCTGCAGTTCCTCTGACATCCACTGGGGGCGCCTGCTGCAGTGAGGATGAGGCTTAGGCTGGTCCCGGCTGCAGCTCTGAGGGGTCGCTGGATTATCTGGACGTTTGGATCATTGCGCTGTGGCTCAGATAAAAGCGTTTTTATATTTTAGTGTATTTATTTGTTCTGCAGGGACAGCAAGCAGTTTAGGGACAGTAACTGATGCCATTATTGATTAGTAATATCTGATAATTTATTGATCCCTCATTACTTCCGCAAAGGAGGTCATGTTTTTGCCAGCGTTGGTTTGTCTGTTTGTTTGTCTGTCTGTGTTCAAGATAACTTGAAAAGTTATGGACGGATTTGGATGAAATTTTCAGATGTGTGGATTGGGATAAGGAAGAAATGATTAGATTTTGGGATCCGGATAGAAGAATTGTTTAAAGGATTCTTAACATTGCGGAGGTAACTAGACAATTTCCACAGAAATCGTGAGGGTGCTTTTCCAGAATTCAACATCAAAGGGCCAATCAAAGAGCAGAACACCTTTGTGTGAAACTTCGAGGGACAGAAAGTGCTCCGTTGTCATGGTAACAGTAGACTGGGGTATTTCCAAAACAGGAAATACAGACATGTCTGATAAATGTATGCATGTGTGTTAGGGATGGACTGCTCTGAGTGCTTTTCTAGTTTGTATAGCACCAGTTCATAACGAGTGTTATCGCAAGACACTTTTCTAGTTGATTCTGTTACCACCTGTGAAGAACCGAATGTCTCACAGATTTGATGAGCTACAAAAGGGGGCCACGCTATCAGGGGGCCACAGTGTTGGGGGGCCACAGTGTCAGGGGACTACAGTGTCTGGGGGCCACAGTGTTGGGGGGCCATTCTCATAATTTAGCTTTACATTTACCCGATTTAACCAGAAGAAAAATCTAAAATGAAAAATGAACCGTGCCAACAACAAAACAAAGACCAACAGTTTCTTATTCAACATTCGAAACAGAACTCAAGCCGACTGATATGCCATAGATCTACAGTGCTACAGCACAGATCTACAGAGCTATAGCACAGATCTACAGCACAGATCTACAGAGCTACAGCATAGATCTACAGAGCTACAGCACAGATCTACAGAGATATAGCACAGATCTACAGAGCTACAGCACAGATCTACAGAGCTATAGCACAGATCTACAGAGATATAGCACAGATCTACAGAGCTACAGCACAGATCTACAGAGCTATAGCACAGATCTACAGAGCTATAGCACAGATCTACAGTGCTACAGCACAGATCTACAGAGCTAAAGCACAGATCTACAGCACAGATCTACAGCACAGATCTACAGAGCTACATCATAGATCTACAGAGATATAGCACAGATCTACAGAGCTACAGCATAGATCTACAGAGCTATAGCACAGATCTACAGAGCTATAGCACAGATCTACAGAGCTACAGCACAGATCTACAGAGCTATAGCACAGATCTACAGCACAGATCTACAGAGCTACATCATAGATCTACAGAGATATAGCACAGATCTACAGAGCTACAGCACAGATCTACAGAGCTATAGCACAGATCTACAGCACAGATCTACAGAGCTACATCATAGATCTACAGAGATATAGCACAGATCTACAGAGCTACAGCACAGATCTACAGAGCTACAGCATAGATCTACAGAGCTACAGCACAGATCTACAGAGCTATAGCACAGATCTACAGAGCTACAGCACAGATCTACAGAGCTACAGCATAGATCTACAGAGCTACAGCACAGATCTACAGAGATATAGCACAGATCTACAGAGCTACAGCACAGATCTACAGAGCTATAGCACAGATCTACAGAGCTATAGCACAGATCTACAGAGCTACAGCATAGATCTACAGAGCTACAGCACAGATCTACAGAGCTATAGCACAGATCTACAGCACAGATCTACAGAGCTACAGCACAGATCTACAGAGCTACAGCACAGATCTACAGAGCTACATCATAGATCTACAGAGCTATAGCACAGATCTGCAGAGCTACAGCATAGATCTACAGAGCTACAGCACAGATCTACAGAGCTACATCATAGATCTACAGAGCTATAGCACAGATCTGCAGAGCTACAGCATAGATCTACAGAGCTACAGCACAGATCTACAGAGCTACATCATAGATCTACAGAGCTATAGCACAGATCTACAGAGCTACATCATAGATCTACAGAGATATAGCACAGATCTACAGAGCTACAGCACAGATCTACAGAGCTACATCATAGATCTACAGAGCTATAGCACAGATCTACAGAGCTACATCATAGATCTACAGAGCTATAGCACAGATCTACAGAGCTACAGCACAGATCAACAGCACAGATCTACAGAGCTACAGCATAGATCTACAGAGCTATAGCACAGATCTACAGAGCTACATCATAGATCTACAGAGCTATAGCACAGATCTACAGAGCTACAGCACAGATCTACAGAGCTACATCATAGATCTACAGAGCTACAGCACAGATCAACAGCACAGATCTACAGAGCTACATCATAGATCTACAGAGATATAGCACAGATCTACAGAGCTACAGCATAGATCTACAGAGCTACAGCACAGATCTACAGAGCTACAGCACAGATCAACAGCACAGATCTACAGAGCTACATCATAGATCTACAGAGATATAGCACAGATCTACAGAGCTACAGCATAGATCTACAGAGCTACAGCACAGATCAACAGCACAGATCTACAGAGCTACATCATAGATCTACAGAGCTACAGCACAGATCTAGAGCTACAGGAGGACCGTTGTTCATGATATATGATAATAGAATAAAGAGGTGTAGAAAAGATTACAGATATTCGCCAATGCTGAAGGACCACAGGAGACCAGGAACCATCAGACGGGGACTTCACTGACTTTCTATGATGGACACTGAGACCAACAGCAGCCTCAAAGGAGACCAGGATGGATTCAGACAGCTGAGGAGCGTCCATCCAGAGGACATCACACTCTAAGAAAAGAGCCTGTGTCTTCAGAGTGTCCTTAGTGTCCTCAGTGTGTCCTCAGTGTGTCCTCAGAGTGTCCTCCGACTGTCCTCAGTGTGTTCTCAGAGTGTCCTCCGACTGTCCTCAGTGTGTCCTCAGAGTGTCCTCTAAGTGTCCTCAGTGTGTCCTCCGACTGTCCTCTAAGTGTCCTCAGAGTGACCTCGGACTGTCCTCAGTGTGTCCTCAGCGTGTCCTCGGACTGTTCTCAGTGTGTCCTCAGAGTGTCCTCCGACTGTCCTCAGTGTGTCCTCAGAGTGTCCTCGGACTGTTCTCAGTGTGTCCTCGGAGTGTCCTCCGACTGTCCTTAGTGTGTCCTCAGTGTGTCCTCAGTGTGTCCTCCGACTGTCCTCAGTGTCCTCAGAGTTTTGCCTTAGACTTGGTGAATCAGGTGAAACCTAAAACCACATTCAAGATTTCCTGCTGCTAAATAGAGGCTTTTCTTGCCTCCATGATGAGGGATTCCTGATTGGCTACTGGATTCATGTTGGATGTTGGATGTATGTATTTGTATATGTATGTATATGTGTATTTATATGTATTTATATATCTATGCATATATGTGTATCCATAAAATGAAGACTTTGTCTTCAGCCTGCTCTGTGGTAAAGTGTCTTGCGATAACACTCGTTATGAACTGGTGCTATACAAACTAGAAAAGCACTCAGAGAGCGCAGACCTCCGCCAAGCAGCTTCAGTCCACCCCTAACACACATGTATACACGTATTAGACAGATACATGTATGCACATGTCTGTATTCCCTGTTTTGGAAATCCCCCAGTCTACAGTTACTATGACAACGGAGCACTTTCTGTCCCTTGAAGTTTCACACAAAGGTGTTCTGGTCTTTGATTGGCCCTTTGATGTTTGGCCCTTCTAGTCTAGTTACCTCCGCAATGTTAAGAATCCTTTAAACAATTCCTGTATCCGGATGGTGATCCGGATCAGTCCCAAAATCTAATCATTCCTTCCTTATCCCATTCCACACATTCCCTGAAAATTTCATCCAAATCCGTCCATAACTTTTCAAGTTATCTTGAACACAAACAGACAGACAAACCAACAAACAGACAAACCAACACTGGCAAACACATAACCTCCTTGGCGGAGGTAATAACGACTGATTGATTGATTGATTGATAAAACCTGGTTCTGGACTACAGCAGGTAAAGGGGCTGAGGCTCAGGACAGGGGAAGATAACAATGACCCCGCTCCTCACTTCTGACCCCGCTCATGGGTCTTCAGACTGAGCGTGTGTGTCAGCACACGTATGTCAGCGACCACGGCCGTGTGTTCCTGTGTGCGTGTTCACGGCGGCGGTTAAGAGGAGCTGACAGCTGTGGTGCTGTGTGGTGGTCGTCACCCAGCGGGGGGGCAGCAGGGGGGTGACACCCGTCCCATTGAGGGAGCCCAGCTCTATTGTCCCGCCGACCCACGGCGCACATTCCTCCGCTGAACCATGCCGGGACGCCATGATGCACATGCACACGGCCGGAAACACACAAACACACACACATATATGTATACACACTCACACACACGCTTCAGCTGGTTCAAAATGCTGCAGCACATGTGCTGACTACAACTAGGAGAAGAGACCACATTACTCCAGTATTAGCCTCTCTGCATTGGCTTCCCATTAAATATAGAATAGAATTCAAGATTCTTCTTCTCACCTATAAAGCTCTCAGTGGACAGGCACCAGTTTACCTCAAAGAGCTTGTAGTGCCGTACAACCCCTCTAGAACATTACGCTCCCAAAATGCTGGCCTGCTCGTGGTTCCATCAGTCTCTAGAAGTAGTCTGGGAGGTAGAGCCTTCAGTTATCAGGCTCCTCTTCTCTGGAACCATTTACCGACCACGGTTCAGGAGGCAGACACCCTCTCTACCTTTAAGGCTAGACTTAAAACATTCCTCTTTGATAAAGCTTTCAGTTAGGGACCAGCTCATAGTCCATAGTTTAGACACATAGTTAAGATGCAATAGGCTTAGACTGCCGGGGGGATCTGGCACACTGGGCTCTATCCCTCTCTCTCTCACACTCTCTCTCCATATCTGCCTCTGCCCCTTTCTGTTTGCTCCTGTACTCGTCTCTGGCTCTGGTCTTTTAGGTTGCCTGGGATCCTTGGTGTAGACTACCTGCTGCTGTGGAGTCACGAAGCCTCAATAACTACAATTACAGACATAACACATATTTGGCCATCTCATTCCAGTTCATAATCATTGTAGCTGTTAATGTTGATATTAACATGATCTTTCTATCCATGGTTGATACATCTATAGTAACTATCTCTAGCTCCACATGGACATGAGATCCCTCCTGAAAATGAGGTGTCACATCTCAAGAGGTCTACCATTAATACATTTATACTTAACGGAGACAAATATGGTAGGGATGCACTTGTGGTCTGGGCACCCATGAGTTTGTCACTACCATAAATTCTTATTTTCAGTCAGACTTTTATTGATTATACTTCTATAAAATTATCACCACAACCACACAGACATGAGGACCCTCCTGAAAACACGATGTAGCATCTCAAGAGGCTAACCTCTAATAAATTTGTTTGCAGCAGAAACAAATTTGACGACGACAGGTCTATGATTGGTCCATTGATCTGTCACTAGCTTTAGTTCTTACTTTAGTCCACTTGTCTCCACTTACCTCCCTCCCTTTGCCCACACACCCAACACAGCATCGTGTGGATTTGCTGTTCATCATGAGACTGGGGTCCACATTCAAGATTTCCTGCTGCTTAACAGAAGGTTTTTTCTTGCCGCCATGATGGAGGGATTCATGATTGGCTATATGGATTCATGTTGGGTGTTGGATGTATATATTTGTATATATATGTATATGTGTATTTTTATATGTATATATGTATCTATGCATATATGTGTATCTATAATATGAAGAGCTTTGTGCTCTATTGTAAAGTAATAACTCAACACACAGACATTAATGTCTAAACTGCTGACAACAAAATTGAGTACACCCCTAAGTCAAAGTGTCCAAATTGGGTCCAGAGTGTCAATATTTTGTGTGGCCACCATTATTTTTCAGCACTGCCTTAACCCTCTTGGGCATGGAGTTCACCAGAGCTTCACGGGTTGTCACTGGAATCCTTTTCCACCCGCCATGACCACATCATGGAGCTGGTGGATGTTAGAGACCTTGTGCTCCTCCACCTTCCTTCTGAGGACGCCCCACAGATGCTCAACAGGGTTCAGGACTGGAGACATGCTTGGCCAGTCCATCACCTTTACCCTCAGCTTCTCTAACAAGGCAGTGGTGGTCTTGGAGGTGTGTTTGGGGGTCATTATCATGTTGGATTCTGCCCTGCGGCCTCTTTTTCAGAGGGAGGGGATGATGATCTGCTTCAGTATGTCACAGTACATGTTGGCATTCGTGGTTCCCTCAGTGAAGTGTAGCCCCCCAGTGCCTGCAGCACTCACGCAGCCCCAGACCATCACACTCCCACCACCATGCTTTACTGTAGGCAGGACACACAGCAGACCTCCTTCTGGGACGACAGCCATGCAGACCGATCTGATGCAGTGTGCTGCGTATGGTCTGAGCACCGATAGGCTGACCCCTGACCCATTCAACCTCTGCAGCAATGCTGGCAGCACTCATACGTCTGTCTCCCAACGACAAACTCTGGATATGATGCTGAGCACGTGCACTCAACTTCTTTGGTAGACCATGAGGAGGCCTGTTCTGAGTGGGACCTGTCCTGTCACGACCCCCAAACACACCTCCAAGACAATACTGCCCTGTTAGAGAAGCTGAGGGTAAAGGTGATGGACTGGCCAAGCATGTCTCCAGACCTGAACCCTGTTGAGCATCTGTGGGGCGTCCTCAGAAGGAAGGTGGAGGAGCACAAGGTCTCTAACATCCACCAGCTCCGTGATGTGGTCATGGCGGGTGGAAAAGGATTCCAGTGACAACCCGTGAAGCTCTGGTGAACTCCATGCCCAAGAGGGTTAAGGCAGAGCTGAAAAATATTGACACTTTGGGCCAGGGCCGCCCATGGCCAAATTAGGGCCCTAAGCAGAATCCCCCCCACACCACTGTAAACCTGGCCTAACATACGATCACCAACTGGTCAACTATTAACCACTCCTTTTTCAACAGAGATGTATGCTTATGCAGTTAACTAGACATTAAAAAAATGTCAGGGGAATTAATCTCCAGTCCACATCTGTACAGAATTATCCTCTCTTTTGTCTCATGATTGCAGGCT
This sequence comes from Cetoscarus ocellatus, assembly GCA_037902135.1. NCBI lineage: Eukaryota > Metazoa > Chordata > Actinopteri > Labriformes > Labridae > Cetoscarus > Cetoscarus ocellatus. The sequence goes on from JBAMNC010001307.1 coordinate 38,624, forward strand.
AGCATCTGGGGTGTTAATGCCACAAAGTTTTTCTTTTTTATTTTAACAACATACAGACCCACCTTCCAGTGGTGTAGTCTGGTTTATTCTAGTATACTCTGACATACTCTGATGGATGTTTGTCCTCTTAGGGCCTCCATACACTGAAGACATGTTTGCCACATTTTTACCTGATATATACACCGTCCACTGAAAACAGCTCTGAGACCCACTTATGGGCCTCCACCCACAGGTTGAGAACTGCTGCACTAGTAGACTGTATCTGAAGCTTGATCCGTCAAAGATTGTTCTTATATCATGGAGAATAAGTGATCCAGGATCCCTCAGGATGAATTTATCATTTAGAAAACAGTGAGTGAGTAAAAACAGCAGCTCAGAGCTGGACTGATGAAGAATGTTGAGTTTTGATTAACCAAAAGGCTGACTCGTCATTTTTTAAGTCTTTGTGTTCACTTGAACCGTGCACATGAGCTATCAAGACACCGTTTGAATTACAACATCACACAAAGTGACTGATGATCCCTCACTGTCCCTGCGATGTGCGTCTATCTGCATCTTTATGCTCACCGGCACACGGAGGAGCACGCAGACAGCCACACTTCAAATGGAAAATATCAGGCCTGTAGTCCACAGAGTGGATCATGGCAGCAAGTCCCCTTGTGCAAAATGGGGCCCCCCATGGATTGTGGGGCCCTACGCACAGCGCGTGTTTTGCGTTTAGGGAGGGGCGCAATTTGGACACTTTCACTTAGGGGTGTACTCACTTTTGTTGTCAGCAGTTTAGACATTAATGGCTGCGTGTTGAGTTATTTTGAGGGGACAGTAAATTTACACTGCTATACAAGCTGCACACTCACGACTGTGCACTGTATCAGTGTCATTTCCTCACTGTTGTCCCATGAAAAGATATAATCAAATATTTGCAGAAATGTGAGGGGTGTACTCACTTTGTGAGATACTGTGTGTATATACACACACATACATATGAACACACACACACACACACACACACACGTTTACACACAAACACACACACACAAATACATATACACACACAGCTCTGATGCCCCCCCCTTCGAATTTCCACACAGTATCAGACATGATTAATCAACAAACCAACAAGGACCATCGAGGACCATCCTGCTGTGATTGTCCTAACAGAGAGACGGACCACCTCAGCTTTTCTTCAACAGCAGATGGACTTCACTGTCCACCACTCAGAGACCTAACAGAGACACCCTAGACCCTAGACCACCTCAGACTGAGGACACTGGTCTCTGATGGACCCTGAGCTCCTCGATGCTTTCTTTCTAATCCGTGGTGGGACAGATCTGCTGGAGGACCCTGAAATGTTGAATATGAGCCTCTAAGCGTGTCTTTGGTTTGGATGAAAGAGCTTCCACATTCCTTTCCTCAGGGTTCAAAGGTCAGCCTGCATGCAGAGTGACTGTTTTTAACCCTTTACTTCCTGCAGACTCGCTCAGCCCCGCCTGAGAACCTCTCAGATCGTAGTTTTCACTCTCTGACGGCCTAAGAGCTTCAAACTGGACCAAAGTGAGTCAACGTGAGCCCAAAGGAGTCGAAGATCATCTGATGGACGTAACAGGATGCAGCTCGACTAAACTAAACCAACAAACTAAAAATAGAAAGTGAATTCACTGTCCGGAGCTTAGGTGACAACAGCCGCTCTCATGCTGAGAGGGGGATGGGCGCGCTGCACAAACATTTGCTCTGGACCGCCCCGGATCATCGTATTAAACAAAAAAAATCTGCATTTAAAACAAAAAATCTGCATTAAAAACCAAAAACTCAGCATTTAAAACAGAAAAGTCATCATTTAAAACAAAAAATGACATTAAAAAAGAGAAAAATCATCATTTAAAAAGAGAAAAGTCATCATTTAAAAAGAGAAAAGTCATCATTTAAAACAAAAATCAGCATTTAAAACAGAAAAGCCATCATTTAAAAAAGTATTTTCTCAGTCTGACAAATCTTACTCACATAATAAACAAATAAAAAATGTATTAAAAAAAACAAAAAGAACCATCAATAAAGTAATTAATCAAAATGTGTACTTGCATAGCTCCAAATCGTAGCAAGTTTTGTCTCAGGACACTTGACAGAAGAGCAGGCGGAAGCCAACAGGCCTGAGGAGAAGCATGGGGGACCAGGGGAGCGTGGGGTATGTTGGGACAGGCTGTAAAATGAGGAGGAAAAAGGAGGGAAGCAGGAGTCAGAGGGTTGACTCTGAGAGAGTGTTCAAGTTTACACTACACTGGGCCACACTGAGGTTAGGGCTGGGAAATCATATCAGTGCATATATAAATATGAGGCCAAACATAAGACATCATATCATAATTCATGAGTCGTATATGAAAACAGAGTGATCAGTGCCGTGGTGATAGGGGCGTCAGGTCCAGAGTTCATCAGTGAACAGCTAAAATAAGCCATTAAAACTCTTTCATCACTAACAGCATGATACTGAGAGCTCAGCTCAGCCCTGTATCACAGCAGTTTGTATTAATCAGTCATTTCTGTGTGAAACGGGGCAGTCCCGCTCCAGACTTCTTCTACACTAAATCAAATCTAAGGACACACCTGTTCGGACCATGATAACGGCCCAAACAGGTGTTTCTGCGTATCTCTGTCTGTGCTGCTGCTGACACTACTGACAGCAGAATCACTGCAGATACTCGCAGCGTAAAGATTTAGTTTAGAAAAGACTCCATCGGTTGATTGAACACAACACGTCAAAGAAGGAAGTCACCTTCAGGGAAACACAAAAGTTATCGCTCTGACATCCTGGTCCGACCCCATCGGTAAAGGTTTATCAAAAACTGAGTTTACTGCTGCAAACTATTGAACTCAACATCTGAAGGAGCAAATATTAACACTTATCCAGGTGTTGTTAAGGTGAGAGTTATGATGGCACAAATTTCCAAGGCACACCTGGACTTAAGGCACCCTGCAGAGGTGCAGGGTGCCTTAAGTCCTCTAAAAGGGGGTGGGGGTGCAAACCCTCACCCAGCCTCACAGTTAGACCAGGTTGTGCTGGGCCAGGATGTGGCAACAAAACCAGACTGCTGCCTGGGTGTCTGAGCTAAAGATGGACCGTCTGTGGTCTGGGAGTGAGGAGGTGGGGGGGCGCAACCTAACTGTCACCCCCCCCCAGGCCACAGACAGTTGTGCACCCTCCAGTGCACCATCTGCTGAGTCTGAACCCCCCCTGATGTTCTGATGACCTATGAACCACCAAACCACAAGAATACCACAAACTGGTTTACCTTATCCATCCAGGTGGGGGTCCGTCCCTGATCTTCACCAGGTGGTCTTGGCTCGGTGAGGGACCAGGTGAACTAAGCAGAGACTAGCGTGTGACCACCACAGGGCTCTGGTCACTTCCTCTCCGATCACACTGACCCTGAATGATAGACCTACAGTGGGCTCCCTGAGGGCGCCATCACACCTTCACCTGTCTGCACCTGCCTCCGGCCTCATCAGTCTGCTGAGGTCCGTGCTGCAGCTCCACATCTTCTGCTAAAACCACGGACACACTCCAGAAGCCATGTGACACGTGTCACAGATGGTGCTGAATCAGCTCAGCCTCTCTGTGATTGGCCCCTTGGCCCACCTATAGACAAAGCACCGCCCCTTTGTTCATAGGTTGATCTGAAGTTTGTTTGAGACTGTATTTACAACAGGGAGACCACCACAGACTGGACTCACAAGCTCACTTAAGAAACCAAACCAATGATGCCACTGACCCTGTCCCATCTGTGGTCATCGTCCATAACGACCGCGTGACCTCTGCAGAGTGACCTCACTGAACCACAGATTCCGCACAAACATCTGAATCATCTTCTGATCCACAGACTGAAGACACTTTCTGGAACAAGCTACCAACAGCCAACTGGCCAGTCTGTACAACAACCAGGTCTACTGAGTCTGAATATACAGCCAATCAGAGACGAGCGCCAACAGAAGAACATGATGAGAAGCTACAGGCAGAACACAGGCTCCCATGCCTATTTCAGTAATCAATTAAATAATCAATGAAGTAATCAATGAAATACTCAATAAGGAAATAATTGAAATAATCCATAGAATAATCAATTAAATAATCAATGAAGTAATCAATTAAATAATCAATGGAATAACCAATCAAATAATCGATGAAGTAATCAATGAAATAATCAATAAGGAAATAATTGAAATAATTCATAGAATAATCAATTAAATAATCAATGAAGTAATCAATTAAATAATCAATGGAATAACCAATCAAATAATCAATGAAGTAATCAATGAAATAATCAATGGAATAACCAATCAAATAATCAATGAAGTAATCAATGAAATATTTGTGGGAATAATTAATGAAGTAATCAATGAAATATTCAATGGCATAATCAATGAAAGAATCAATGAGGTAATCAGTGAAATGATCATTGAAATAATCAATGAAATAACTTTTAAGAGTTTATAAACCTGGACAAAGACAGACCAAACACATATGAATAGAAATAATCATAGATAAAAAATATGAATAAAAAATAACGTGCAAACAGCTGATATTAAGACTTGATTATTTCCCTGCCCTACCAGCCAGGGAGCTGAATATTGATTAACAGGACATGAAGTCCCTCAGAGAGGGCGAGCAGATGGAATTAAATCTCCTTAAAGTTTAATGTAGAGGTGACGCATCCCTACATTTATGGTCCTCCACTATTGATCACTGATCACTATTGTTATGGACACACATGAGCATAAGACGAAAACAATGATGAGGACCTCAGAGAGGACACACAGGAAGTCACTTTACTGCTGTAACTTCAACAACATGCACACAGTGAGGACGGGGATGGAGAGGTCAGAGAGGTCACAATGGTCACACTGAGTCCACCAGGACACACCAGAGACAGCGGGGGTACAGTAAATATATATATGAAAATGTATATTTATATACGTATTTACATATATAAATATACATATATATGTAAATGTGTGTTTATATATTATGAATATATATATATATATGTTAATATATATGAATGTATATATCTATATGTATAAATGAGAGAGAAATAAATCATACTTGCTTTTACATTCACTATCAAACTCTCACACAGAATAATAGGATGTGTGAATGAGAATAGTTGTATGTGTGTGAGAGTTTGATTGAAACGCATATAGTACTAAATTCTCTGTTCCTGATTGGTTCTCTTCTTTGAAAAAGCTAGGGGACGTGCATTTTTACATATATGGCCATGACTGAAATGACAGTATGGTGGACAGAGAGCAACTACATGAAGCCATGGGCCTCCTTAATAACATTTTAAACTCTGAAACCGTCACAGCAGTGTCAGACATATTACAACAACGGCAACAGCTATGCACCCCGCATCCAATGCGGCCGCTGAGGAGGATTCAGGTTTAACGGGGAGCCAACGACGCCCCTCTACTTCGCTTGGAGCTAACGCGGGCGTCAGCGTCACACCTCCTAATTCGCTCAGCGTCTATGTGCACGCGCTCCTCCGTGTGCCTGCGCGTAAAGACGCAGATAGGCGTGAATCGCAGGGGACAGTGAGGGCTCATCAGTCACTTGGTGTGATTTTATAATTCAAACGGTATCTTGAAAGCTCATGTGCATGGTGAATGAGACGTCGCTGGCTCCCGGTTAAACCTGATTCAGCTCTGAAAAGCCGCTGCATTTCTTCCTCAGCCGCCGCATTGGATGCGGAGTGCATAGCTGTTGCCGTTGTTGTAATATGTCTGACACTGCTGTGACGGTTTCAGAGTTTAAAATGTTATTAAGGAGGCCCATGGCTTCATGTAGTTGCTCTCTGTCCACCATACTGTCATTTCAATCAAACTCTCACACACATACAACTATTCTCATTCACGCATCCTATTATTCTGTGTGAGAGTATGATGGTGAATGTAAAAGCAAGTATGATTTATTTCTCAAGGGGCCTCCCATATGAATACAAACATATATATATATATATATATATACATACATATATATATATATATATATATATATATATATATATATATATATATATATATATATATATATATATATATGTATATGTATATATATATATATATATATATATATATATATATAAACTCTTCTCTCACCCACCCCCTCTCCCTGGTGGGGTGGGTGGCTGTTCATCCTCTTCAGCTCGGGTCCTCTACCAGAGGTCTGGGAGCTTGAGGGTCCTGCAGTATCTTAGCTGTTCCTAGGACTGCACTCTTCTGGAGTGAGATGTCTTGATGTTTCTCCAGGGATCTGTTGGAGCCACTTCTCCAGTGTGGGGGTCACTGCCCCGAGTGCCCCAATGACCACAGGCACTACTGTTGCCTTCACCTTCCAGGCTTTCTCTAGCTCTTCTTTGAGCCCTTGGTATTTCTCTAGTTTCTCGTGTTCCTTATCAAAGTCAGTGGTTTACGGTCTGCAGGTCAGAAAGCTGCAGACTGAAGCTCTGCTCAGACTTTATCAGGACAGAACAGACGCGTGTCACACTGACATCAGCTGATTCTTTGAAAACACTGTCTCTATCACACACACACACTCACACCCTCACACACACTCGCTCTCCCCTCTCTCTGTTGTATCACTGAGCTCGCCCTCTGAGGTGTGTGTTGTGGGGAAAGCCCTCCTCGGCCAGGGAGTCCTCCACAGCAGCCGGAGACGATGGCCCTGTGCCAACGGGCTCCACGCCAGCGCCACCCCCCACCACCATGATTAAAGAGCAGCGAGGGAGACTCCATGAACACAAACACGCTAACGCTCCACCTCCTCCTTTGAGAATAACAATCCTGAACCATCTGATCATCAGAGTTTGATTACTTCTGTCTGTGGATCAGTCACTGATTCACTCCAGTTCATTGCTGGGATGTTCACACTGTTGCTGCTCTCTCTCTCTCTCTCTCTCTCTCTCTCTCTCTCTCTCTCTCTCTCTCTCTCTCTCTCCCTCTCTCACTTCAATTCAATTCAATAAAGCTTTATTTGCATGAATGGAAAAATACATTGTTGCCAAAGCACAACAATAAACAATCATATACAATATTTACATAATTTGAACAATTAGATTCAGTGTTGTTATGAATGAGATGTAATGAAAACGGTATATTTACACACAATTCATCTTAAAGAAGTTCAGTAGGATTCTGTCACATTAATAACAGTTCAGATCGTCAGCATTGATGTTTTTCTCTGAGCTCATGGCAGAGTGTCACGTATTGAGCAGCTAAATGTGTAAACTGTGGATCTTCTCCTCCACATGTTTTCCTCTGATCTGAAGAGTCTGCTGCTGTAACCTGATTTAGGAAAGGCTCTCTCACAGTTTGGTACAGGGGACAGGAGAGCAGGAAATGGAGCTCAGTCTCGATTTCCCCTGAAGAGCAGTGTTCACATATTCTCATTTCTTTGGGCTTTCATTCCTTCTCATGGCGACCTTTTTCAACCTGGAGCTGATGGTTGCTGAGTCTGAACATTGTTAATGTGCATCTCTGTTTGGGGTTTTTTATGCTGATCAGATATTCTGCCAGAGAATATTCTCTGTTCAATAAGCCATAACATTCTAATTTATGGACGGATTGAATTTCATTTTTCCAGTTGTCAGTGTAAGCAGCTTTGTTCTTTTTGTCTGTACATGCCAGCTGAGTTCTGGAGAGTTTTTGTAGGTCTTGGATTCTGAGGTGGCAGGTTTCTCTGATGTTTCTCAGAGGGTCTGTCTCTGGGCGGAGGCTGTTACTGAGAAAGGCTCTGTGGTGACAGGAATCAGGATCAGCTTGTGCTACCTTGTGATCATGTGCAGAGAGAGACGGAAGTGTCCCAGCTCTGCTCTACATGCATGGTTTGGACACTTTCTCTGTACCTTGAGGATTTCTTTGCAGAATTGAAGGTTACATTTTTCTGTGGGTGTTGTGTCCCATGAGGTCTGTCTCTGGGTAATTTGAGGGCCCCACACTTCACTTCCATACATAAGAATGGGCTGAATTACACTTTTAAATAATTTTAGCCAAATTTTAATGGTGGGTTTGAACAGATTTAGTGAACTTTTGACGCTGTAGTAAGCCCCTCTCTCTCTCTCTCTCTCGCCCCTCTCTCTCTCTCTCTCTTGCCCCTCTCTCACTCTCTCTCTCTCTCTCTCACCCCTCTCTCATTCTCTCTCTCTCTCTCGCCCCGCTCTCTCTCTCTCTGGCCCCTCCCTCTCTCTCTCCCTCTCTCTCTGGCCCCTCCCTCTCTCTCTCTCTCTCTCTCTCGCCCCTCTCTCACTCTCTCTCTCTGGCCCCTCCCTCTCTCTCTCTCTGGCCCCTCTCTCTCTCTCTCTCTCTCTCTCTCGCCCCTCTCTCTCTCTCTCTCTCTTGCCCCTCTCTCTCTATGTCGGCTCAGCAACAAACAATCTCTAAGTCTGGCAGCGTCAGCTCAGCTTAAAACAACAGGCCGTTAGAGCCGCTTTGTTTCCTCAGATCTACAAGTTTTACACACACACAAATGCACGTGCACACACACACACAGACACACACATGCACATATGTTTCCACTGCACTCGTCCTCAGTGTGTATTTTTAAGGATGTTCAGACTAATGCAGGGAAGTAGTTAGAGTGTGTAGGTGGGTGTTTATGTGTGGTTGTGTATGCATGTGTGTGTGCACGTGTGAGTTTGTGTCAGGGCGGCCTGTAAAAATAACATTCTTGCATAAACAGGCCTTGAAAAAGTGGCAGCTCACATTCTTTGAATTTTTGTGAAACTTGATCAGATTCAGAGGATCGGAGCTGCAGGCCGCATGCTGCTGCAGGCCGCACGCTGCTGCAGGCTACGCTGCTGCAGGCCGCACGCTGCTGCAGGCTACGCTGCTGCAGGCCGCACGCCGCTGCAGGCTACGCTGCTGCGCCTGGACATGACAGCCTTATGGGCACGGGGGGGGGGGGGTGTTAAAATGACTTTAGGAACAATCACAGATGTTCAGGATGGAGGTTCTTTCAGACCAGAGTCATGTCTTTATCTGTTCTTTCCCTTAAAGGTGCAGTGTGTAGAATTTGGCAGCATTTCGCCGAACAGGAACGGTGAACATTGGATATAATGTTTCTATTTGTATGTAAAGTCCATCAAAATAGGAGTACGATCATCCCCATAAAACGTTTGTTTTATTTTTATTTAGTTAGAAAAAGCTTCAAAAAATATACATTACCAGGGGCCGCGTTCATGTAGGCCGACATAACGATCTGCCATGTTGTCTACGGATGGATTTTAGGGACAAAAAGAACGAAACGTGAATCTGTCCGCTGGTTCTGAAATCTACCTGAAATGCAGGCAAAGAAGAGGAGAGGGGACAACAACTGACTTATAATCTATAAAAATAATGGTTACAAACCTTGTCACTTTAGTAAATGATGCCATGTTCACGATCCCTTTTGGTCTTTACAGGCTTCTGTTGCTCAGCGATGTGACGTTTTGGTTACGGTTGGGCTCATTCTAGAATCTGAACGATAGATGTGGCTCAAATGCCAAATTCTACACACTGCACCTTTAAAGGGACAGTTGGCTGTTTCTGAGGTCGGGTTGTATCAGGTTTCCAGTCAGTGAAGTGTCTGAAGGGCTCCAGCAGCGCTGTTCCTTTAAGGAGAATGAGCTGAGACTACAGGTAAGGTACTCTGCTGTTGGCAGGTACAGCTATTTCAGTGAACTGTGAGTTTTGAATAAAAATGTGACATAAATCTTTGTTTGGTCTGAAAGATGACCAGGTGTAACTGTGTTCCTGCAGAAGGTCTCTGAGTATGGGACTACGCTGCAGCAAACAGCCATGAGCTTTGATTCACACCATCAGCTGTTAGACTCATAAAAGCACAACAACATCAGAGGAAACTACAACTAAAACCAACACCAGAGACTTAGACTGAAGTTACCACGACATCCCTCTGCCATGGATCCTCAAGGTCACCCTGAGAACCAGAGACACAAAGAGGAACCTTCAGGACCAGATTCAGCAGGTAAGAACGGCTACTGCAGCTGTTGTTATTGTTGCTGGTGTTGTTGCTAGTGGTGTTGTTGTTGGTTGAGGTGGTGGTGTTGTTGGTGTTGTAGTTGGTGTTGTTGTTGTTGGAGTTATTGTTGGTGCTGGTGGTGCTGTTGTTGGTGTTGTTGTTGTTGTTGGTGGTGGTGTTCGTGTTGTTGTTGTTGTTGGTGGTGTTGTTGTTGTTATTGGAGTTGTTGTTGGTGGTGGTGGTGGTAGTGTTGGTGTTGTTGTTGGTGGTGGTGTTGTTGGTGTTGTTGTTGTTGTTGGTGTTGTTGTTGTTGGTGTTGTTGTTGGTGGTGGTGTTGTTGGTGTTGTTATTGGAGTTGTTGTTGGTGGTGGTGGTGGTGTTGGTGTTGTTGTTGTTGGTGTTGGTGTTGTTTCTGTTGATCTTGTTGAGGAGCACCTCCACCATCGAAGTCAGGACCGTGAGGGTCTGCAGATCCCTCACACTGAGAAAAGCTTAAGGGTCTGTGGAACAGACTGAGTGGATGGCACCCTCAAAGGTCTGATGATTTCAGGTCCCTCTGCAGCTGAGGAATGGCCCTCTGCAGCTGAGGATAGACCCTCTGCAGCTGAGGAATGGCCCTCTGCAGCTGAGGATAGACCCTCTGCAGCTAAAGAATAGACCTCTGCAGCTGAGGATAGACCCCCTGCAGCTGAGGATAGACACTCTGAAGCTGAGGAATTGCCCTCTGTAACTGAAGATAGACCCTCTGCAGCTAAAGAATAGACCTCTGCAGCTGACGACAGACACTCTAAAGCTGAGGAATGGCCCTCTGTAACTGAGGATAGACCCCCTGCAGCTAAAGAATAGAATCAGAATCTGAATCAGAATCACCTTAATATAGATGAATAGACCTCTGCAGCTGAGGAATGGCCCTCTGCAGCTGAGGATAGACCCTCTGAAGCTAAAGAATAGACCTCTGCAGCTGAGGATAGACCCTCTGCAGCTAAAGAATAGACCTCTGCAGCTGAGGATAGACCCTCTGCAGCTAAAGAATAGACCTCTGCAGCTGAGGATAGACCCTCTGCAGCTGAAGAATAGACCTCTGCAGCTGAGGATAGACCCCCTGCAGCTGAGGATAGACACTCTGAAGCTGAGGAATTGCCCTCTGTAACTGAAGATAGACCCTCTGCAGCTAAAGAATAGACCTCTGCAGCTGACGACAGACACTCTAAAGCTGAGGAATGGCCCTCTGTAACTGAGGATAGACCCCCTGCAGCTAAAGAATAGAATCAGAATCTGAATCAGAATCACCTTAATATAGATGAATAGACCTCTGCAGCTGAGGAATGGCCCTCTGCAGCTGAGGAATGACCCTCTGCAGCTGAGGAATGCCCCTCTGCAGCTGAGGATAGACCCCCTGCAGCTAAAGAAGGGACCTCTGCAGCTGAGGAATGACCCTCTGCAGCTGAGGATAGACCCCCTGCAGCTAAAGAATAGACCTCTGCAGCTGAGGATAGACCCTCTGCAGCTAAAGAATAGACCTCTGCTGCTGAGGATAGACCCCCTGCAGCTGAGGATAGACACTCTGAAGCTGAGGAATTGCCCTCTGTAACTGAAGATAGACCCTCTGCAGCTAAAGAATAGACCTCTGCAGCTGAGGAATGGCCCTCTGCAGCTGAGGACAGACACTCTGAAGCTGAGAAATGGCCCTCTGCAGCTGAGGATAGACCCCCTGCAGCAAAAGAATAGACCTCTGCAGCTGAGGAATGGCCCTCTGCAGCTGAGGATAGACCCTCTGCAGCTAAAGAAGGGACCTCTGCAGCTGAGGACAGACACTCTGCAGCTGAAGAATGGCCCTCTGCAGCTGAGGACCTAATGGATGTGCCCCCCCACACAGCAGCTTTTGAAGTCACTGGTTGGCAGAATGAAACATCGGACCAGCAGCAGAGAAGAGAACCAACCCGCTGGCCGGTTCACACTGGGATATGGAGAAGGGGGAGTCAAACAGTGGGGGTGGGGGTGGGGGGTCACGTGAGCGGTCCAGCAGAGAGCATTATAATAGCCCCCCACCCCCCCAGAGCACAGAGGACGAGGCTGGATGAGAACCAAAACCCTCCACCACACACAGGATGCCATTGTTGGCTATTCACCGCGCTCCATCTCAGGCCACTTTATCATTCAATTAGGACACACACACACACACCTACACACACAAGTGCACACACCCACCCACACACACACACATAGGCCTTCAATCAGGCCGAGCACAGTGCCCTACGGGGACTCACACTCCAAACCAACTTCATTTTTCTGCTCTTGTTGTTCAGAGCAGGAACTGCTGTTTTGTTTTGTTGGAAAAAGTCTCTTTAAACACAAACACTGAGTCGTGATAATCATTTGGAACATTTAGTCTGAATGTGAAACCATCATTTTTTTATTTATTTCATTTCAATTTTGTTTATTCTATTTTTTTTATTTATTTTATTTCATCTAATATTATGCTACTTTATCGATTCAATTTTATTGTATTTATTTTGTTTTATTTTATATTATCTCATATTATTTTTTAATGTATTTTTTCTAACTTTATTTGTTCTCATTTTATTTAAGTTTATTTATTCTATTTTCTTTGTTTTACTGTTTTTGATTTTATGTTTAGTACTTCAGTACTTTGGTTATTATTGTTTAAAAATGTTTATTTGGATGGTAAAGTGCATACTGATGAGCATGCTATACGATTAGAGGTCAAACATGATTGTCATAAATAAGCTAGACTTAGCACAATGCTTATATGTCTCTCTCCCCTCTCTTCCTCCTGTCCCCCCTTCTGTCTCCCTCCTCATCTCAGATCATCTAAGATGATGTTTGGGTTAAGAGATGGTCCCTCATGGAGAGATGGTCCCTCAGTATAGAGAGATGGTCCCTCATGGAGAGATGGTCCCTCAGTATAGAGAGATGGTCCCTCATGGAGAGATGGTCCCTCAGTATGGAGAGATGGTCCCTCATGGAGAGATGGTCCCTCAGTATGGAGAGATGGTCCCTCATGGAGAGATGGTCCCTCATGGAGAGATGGTCCCTCAGTGTGGAGAGATGGTCCCTCAGTATGGAGAGATGGTCCCTCATGGAGAGATGGTCCCTCAGTATGGAGAGATGGTCCCTCATGGAGAGATGGTCCCTCAGTATGGAGAGATGGTCCCTCATGGAGAGATGGTCCCTCATGGAGAGATGGTCCCTCATTATTGAAAGTGTTCCTTCATCTCCTCACTTCTATAATGTGTGATAGGGACGTCCCTTCAGTGCACCATGGCATGGAGAGATACCCCAGATCTCATGTCCCTGTTAGGAGGATCCATCTTTCAGCTTGGGTAAAAGCTTAGTTAGATGGATGGATGGTAAGTTCAACAGATGTATAAATTAATTAGAGTGACTGATGTATTTGCACTGATGGAGTATTTTTATGGTTTAACACACTGAGACAAAAGAAAAAACAGAAACAAAAAATAAAAACAAAGCAACTGAAGAAACTGACATCTAAAAATATACAAGAGCAAACAAAATAACCAAAGAAGGAGAGGAGGAGAAGGAAGGAGGGGAGGAGAAGAAAGGAGGGGAAGAAAAGAAAAAAAGGAGGAGTCAAAGCTCAGAGGACACTGGAGGAAATAATGAGGGGGCAATCACAACACAGCAGGGGGAGAGAAAGAGGAATCAAACAGGTGAGGGAGCGCAGAGGAAAAAGAGGAAGAAGAAAAGTGAAGAAGAAGAAGATTGAAGAAGAAGATGAAGAGGAAGAATGAAGAAGAGTAAGAAGAGGAGGAATAAACAGCGTGAGGAAGAGGAAGGAAAAAATGAAGAAGAGTAAAGAAGAAGAAGAGGACGAAAAAGAGGAAAAAGAAGAGGGAAGAAGAAGAGGAAGAAGGAGAGTGAAGAAGAGGAAGAAAGAGAGTGAAGAAGAGGAGAAGAAGAGGAAGAAGAAGAGGAAGAAGAGTGAAGAAGAAGAGGAAGAAAAAGAGGAAAAAGAAGAGGGAAGAAGAAGAGGAAGAAGGAGAGTGAAGAAGAGGAAGAAGAGAAAGAAGAAAAAGTGTGAAGGAGAAGAGGTAGAAGAGGAAGAAGAAGAGGAAGAAGAGGAAGAAGAAGAGGAAGAAGAGTAAAGAAAAAGAGGAGGAAGAAGAGGAAGAAGAAGAGTGAAGAAGAAGAATAAGAGGAAGAAGAGGAGGAAGAAGAGGAAGAAGAAGAGGAAGAAGAGTAAAGTAAAAGAGGAGGAAGAAGAGGAGTGAAGAGGAAGAGGAAGAAAAAGAGGAAAAAGAAGAGGGAAGAAGACGAGGAAGAAGGAGAATGAAGAAGAGGAAGAAGAAGAAGAAAAAGAGTAAAGAAGAGGAAGATGAGGAAGAAGAACAGGAACTAGCAGAGGAAGAAGAAGAGTGAAGAAGAAGTAGAAGAAGAGGAAGATGAAGACGAAGAAGAAAAGGAAGAAGCAGAGGAAGAAGGAGAAGAAGAAGAGTGAAGGAGAAGAAGAAGAAGAAGAGTGAAGAAGAAAAAGAGGAAGAAGAAGAAGAAGAAGAAGAAAAGGAAGAAGCAGAGGAAGAAGAAGAAGAGTGAAGAAGAAGAAGAAGAAGAGTGAAGAAGAAAAAGAGGAAGAAGAAGAAGAAGAGGAAGAAGAAGAGTGAAGGTCATAATAGCTCATACTCATTGTGTCATATCTTCATCATCATGCTGTTTAGGGGTGGGCATGATAAGCTCTTGTTGATTCCAGTGATTAAAGTCTAAGAGGAAACCAAATGGAAGCTTTGTGACTTTTCCAGAGGATCACAAGGACATTAAGAAAACTTGATGATGATTCACGAAGAACATGTTCTTACAGTCAATCACATGGCTCAGGTCATTCATCTGAGTCCAGACATCAATCTCAATCAATCAATCAATCAATCTTTATTTGTATAGCGCCAATTCATAACAAGTGTTATCTCAAGACACTTTACAATAGAGCACAAAGCTCTTCATATTATGGATACACATATATGCATAGATACATATATACATATATAAAAAGCAAAGGGAGGGAGGTAAGTGGAGACAAGTGGACTAAAGTAAGAACTAAAGCTAGTGACAGATCAATGGACCAATCATAGACCTGTCGACGTCAAATTTGTTTCTGCTGGAAACAAATTTATTAGAGGAGGATCCTCATGTCTGTGTGGTTGTGGTGATAATTTTATAGAAGTATAATCAATAAAAGTCTGACTGAAAATAAGAATTTATGGTAGTGACGAACTCATGGGTGCCCAGACCACAAGTGCATCCCTACCATATTTGTCTCTGTTAAGTATAAATGTATTAATGGTAGACCTCTTGAGATGTGACACCTCATTTTCAAGAGGGATCTCATGTCCATGTGGAGCTAGAGATAGACATGAAGACTCAGATTCTCTGCAGCTGAATCACGGAGCCTGATTTAACTGATTTAACCTGATTTACCTGATTTAACTGATTTAACCCGATTTAACTGATTTTACTGATATAACCTGATTTAACCTGGACAGGTTCAGTATGGTGTGATGGACCTGAGGGTCCTCAAAGATCTTTACAGGAGCAGCAGAGGTAGAGTGTCATTGTACGCTTGATCAGTTAAGTAAAGAGCTGGTCCTGGATCAGTTTTAGTAAAAAGCTGGTCCTGGATCAGTTTTAGCAAAAAGCTGGTCCTGAAACAGTTTTAGGGAAGAGCTTGGTCAATACGATGTGTGTACAATGTGTGTATGATGACACAGTTCCTCCTCTTTACTTAAACTGATCCAAGTCCAAAGTCGAGCAACAAGTATGAGAAGAATTCAGAGCTTCAACGGTCGGTGTCCTTGGCTCTTATTGTTAAAGGGAAGCTGATGTCACAGCGCTAAACACGCCCCTGTCCCAGTTTTTATGGACCATGTTACAGGCATCAAATTCAAAATGAGTGAATATTTGCAACAAAATAAAAGTTTATCAGTTTGAACTTTAATTCTCGTCCCCTTTCGGAGTCCACACCACTGTCCCAGGCAGTGGGGACAACGCTGAAGGAAAGCTGAGTCAGCAGAGAGCACACGGTGGAAAAGCCCCGACAGTTTCTGGTGAGGTGGTGAAGGTGAGAGTAAAAGATTTTCCTCCCTGATTTGAATGAATGCTGCAGTCCTCACTTTGTCGAGCCTGATTAGGAGCCCTGCTGAGCGATAACCTTGCAGAGCAGCTGGATCTGCCAGAGTCCTCGTCGGATCCATGCTGCTCAGCCTAAGGCCTTTCAGCATCCTCAAAGAGGCCGTTGGACTGGTCCGGTTTGGCTGTTCCATAGTGAGCCGTGACTCGGCCAGGCCATGAGGACTGAGGTGGAGCATTCATGCAGAGGCCCTCAGGTGTTTACGGGACAGTCCTGCCCCTCGCTGTCACTCTCTGGGCTGTGGTCCTGATGGACGTAAGCACATCCCATGGACACATGGGACAGTCCGTCTGGTGTGTCAGGTTCACAGGGTCAAAGGGTCAAAGAGTCTCATCTACTTCTGCTTCGGGGGCAGCAGTGACTCAGTTTGATAGTGCACTTGGTCAGTAATTGGGAGGTTGCAGGTTCGAGCCCAGCTCCAGGTGTCACATGACATGACACTTGACCCCAAGTCAGAGGCGTGTAGATGGCATGAGAGGGTGTGAAAGTGAAACAGATGATAACCGACAGAGAAACTCTGAACCATCAGAGAGT
This sequence comes from Cetoscarus ocellatus, assembly GCA_037902135.1. Taxonomy (NCBI): domain Eukaryota; kingdom Metazoa; phylum Chordata; class Actinopteri; order Labriformes; family Labridae; genus Cetoscarus; species Cetoscarus ocellatus. The sequence continues at coordinate 55,321 of JBAMNC010001307.1, forward strand.
GAATGGGTGTGAATGGGTAGGTGTGACCTGCAGTGTAAAGCTTTGAGCAGTCAAAGACTAGAAGAGCGCTATATAAGCTCAAGTTCATTTCAAGAATAAAATATAGAGACACAGTTCAGAATCCTTCACAGCCAACCATCATTCAATGTAAACAAACATGGTCGACAGCGAGCAGGAGGAACTGAAGCTAAATGTGGTTAGCAGTTAGCTTCCTGTTATGCCCATGGTGGGAGGTCTGAAGCTGCAGGTCTGTTCTGTCTTACTTTAGGGTCCAAACCAGCAGACTCGAGTTAGTCTGAGTCTGGGGTCTGTGAGGGCCCCCCCACCCCCAAAACCACGCAGCACTGAGTTTACTCCACCAAGAGAGGACTGTTGATAAATGTGCAGCAGACAGGCCGATGGAGGAGACCTGAGGGCTCAGAGACAACCAGACCAGAGTGCAAGGAGGAAAAGGGGACAGATGGAGAGGTTTCTAAGCAGAAAGGAAGTGAGCATGCTCAGTGTGAGCCCTGCTGTGGGTGCTGCTTGATGGATGACGGTGTTCTTAAAGCCACAGCTGCTCGGCTCTTCCTAGAAAAAGCCCGAGCAGGAAAAGTGGCAGAATGTGGTTCAAGCATGTAGCGTCCTCGTACTATTTCAGCGCCGCAGCCAAAAACATCTGTGAGACGACTGTTCCTCAGAGACAAACACTCCTCTGCAAGAGACAGACGGAAGGACGCAGCGCTGCCAGAAGGACAGACGCCAACAAACAAGAGAAACAAACATGAGAAACAAACAAACACAACAAACAAGAGAAACAAACATGAGAAACAAACAAACAAGACACACCAACAGACGAGAGACAAGAGAGAGAGAGACAAACAAACAAAACAAACAAGAGATGGCAAAGAGCTATTTCACCAAAGGGGAATTCAGACATCCAGGATAACTAAAGCCAGGCTTGACCAAGTCCCTCATGGGCACGCTGGCTTAATGTGTTTCACAAAGGCCAATCCAGGCTGAGAAGGAGCAGCTCGGTCAAGCTGATGAAACTATTTCAGATATCTGGGCATTCGCGGCTTTCTTCAAAGGACCGCGAGGTAGATCACAGATATACTGATCGAAACAGGGAAGACTCATGCACACACTTTGCTTCAAATGAAAAAACAGCTTCAGATGGAAACTTATCAGGAAGTCAAACACATCAAATTTCCACAAAAAAGAAATATAGCCGCTGCAATAAGGAGCAAGAAAGGGTGGCAGATAATAGAGGACCGCCTGTGAGCAGCGTAAAATATACTTTAACTAACCAGTCAAATACAGTGCAAGTTCATACATCTTAATCTTTGGAAAGAATCAATGAGAGATAAAAGAACATAAAATAGCATTGCAATTAATTACAGCCTATACTGAGAACTCTGGGGCCCCCTGAAAAGACAGCCTATCAGATAGAGCCGCATTTCCCAACACAAGCATCTTTGACACAAGTAGTTAAATTGAACATACATTTTTTAAATACACCACTCATAATTATTACAGTCCATTTATGTTGTTCAAAGACATACATAAGTTCCAAACAGTGGGGAAAACACTCTTCAGATGAGATTAGAGAATAAATGGTGAATGAAAAAAAAAATCAGGCATTTTGACCATTTAAAGCATTTAAAATATATTTATGTATCATATAATCAGTCTTGAAAAAGGTTTAAAACTTTTGAAGATAGTACATTTGTCTCACTGTATAACCTGTTTTCTTCTAAATTGCAGAATATTTTAACATGCTGTTTGGTAAAACAAAAACATCGATTAAACTAATATCCTCTACGATTACTTCAGAAGTACTTTTTTTAAGCTAATTGCTATTCTATGAGTGTTAACAGAGGCAAAAGAAAAAATAAATATAGACTGCACGATCACAAAGATTAGCATCTATGCTGAAGATGTTCTACTCTGAACAATGATGTTTGTGTTTTTAAATTATTGTAAGTGAGAAACAAGACCCAAAGCTATGGCAAGAATTTAAATATTTCTTCAGTATTAAATAATGATAAAATTATATCAACTCAAAACCATCATGTTAATTCATTGTTTTATGGACTTTATTTATTTTAAGATTGTACATACCTGTACAAATGCATACATCAACCTGCCGGGGACTACAGATGGAAAACAAATGGCTATAATCTGGCACATTTACATGCCTATGTTCATTAATGTGCATTGTCCTCTATATAAATAAATAAAATAAATAAATAAATTAGATATGATGAAATATGAACACACGGTTTTGTTCTGTTTTGTATAGTGGTGTCAGGTTCATTTTTATGTAACCGTCTTTGTCTGTTTAAGTGTAAATTAAATCTCATTTTCTCATAGGGGGAAGTGAGGACACTTTATAATGTACTTTGTTAATCGTTGTAAAATATTCCTATTCAAATAAAGGTATGATTCAAAGTCTTCAGAATATTAATCATTGTTGTTAAAAATCTAAACAAAACTAATTTGTATTAATTAGAAAAAACTTTAAACAAAATACAAGACAATATGGGATATCTTAATAATTTGCTTAAATTTCTCATGTGATTTGTGTTTCCTTTTGGTTTAAATCCTGTTTTTCTTTTTCATCCTCATTTTAAATTGTCTCTGAGTTCTTTGAAAAGCATTTTTAAATGAAATGTATTATTAACATCATTCCTATACCTCTTAAAGTCATTATCATTGTGATAACAGGAAGAAACATGCTGGTTTAGATCAGAGTGGTGATGACTGAACAGCAGGATTAATTAAGCCTGCTGTTAGCCTGGTCTGGAGCAGGCTAACAGGCTAACAGCAGGATTAATTAAGCCTGCCTGTTAGCCTGGTCTGGAGCAGGCCAACAGGCTAACAGCAGGATTAATTAAGCCTGCCTGTTAGCCTGGTCTGGAGCAGGCCAACAGGCTAACAGCAGGATTAATTAAGCCTGCCTGTTAGCCTGGTCTGGAGCAGGCTAACAGGCTAACAGCAGGATTAATTAAGCCTGCTGTTAGCCTGGTCTGGAGCAGGCTAACAGCACTTTGCTCCAAAGATGCTTGTGCTGAGAAATTGGGCAGTGAGCAGGGCTCAATCTGATAACTTTTCAATTGGCCCCAAAGTTCTAAGAACGGCCCTGTACATTATCAGTATATGCGTGCATATACTTTTGTGTGTGTGTATATAAATATATGTATAGAGTAGGCTTGTCACGAGAACCGATACTTCGGTACCAAGTCGGTGCTAAGATTCTGAAAATGTGACGGTACTGACTTTTCTAGAATACCCAAAGTACCGTTGGTACCGAGGAGCCAGATCTGGCCGCTTCTTTAGCGTTGTTTTTTGGCTGTAAATGAGCGATTATCTGGCAACCCTCACACAGTGCTGATCACGTGACTGACTATCCTGCTAAGAACAACAACACGCGACATGGCGGAGGCACACGCACCTGGCCCGTCAACAACAGCTGCCCCTCAATTAATTGAAAAAAAAAAAACGCCAGAAGTCGTGTCTGGAAGTATTTTGGATTCGAGGCTGACAAGGACGGATTGGTTATTGATCCTGAAAAACCCGTCTGCAAAAAATGCCGTCACCGCAGCACGGCGAAGGGGAGCAACATGTCCAACTTGGCAAAACATTTAAAAGACAAGCATCCAGACTTGTACAGAGAATTCAAGGTGAGTGCATTTGAATTCACGTGTTATCATTGTTGCTCATATCTAATTACCTACAATGATGAGATGAGCCCAGCCCATAGTAAATGAGCTGCCTGGCAAAGTAACATTAGCCTTATGTCCAGCCTCGTCTGTCCCGCATAATAGTTACGTGACGTTTAGGGCTGAAAAGATCCCTCGGATAATCCGAATAATTCGATTACAAAATATCCTCGGGGTAAATTGTGTGCCTCGAAGCCCCGTTTAATATATAAATATATATATAAAATATATATCAGGATTACTATACAGCGCACTGTGTTTGACACGGACGGTCATTTCTGTGGCGCAACGCGCCTGCTGCCTCTGCTGCTGCGTGGCTTGTAAAATCATGAAGGAAGAGAAAAGAGAGGGATGGAAAGGAGAGAGTCCGCAGAAGAAACAGCAGAGAGTGTCCCAAGTGTGTGGTCATGTACAGTTTTATTTTACATTTTCCATTTAAACATAATATTGTTTGTTGTTCACTTTGTTCAAATAAAGGAGTGTATGTTGAACTACAGGGGATTTTTTTATTTTTACCATGGTATCGAGTGGTATCGAGTATCGTAGAATTTAAGTGGTATTGGTATCGACTACTAAATTTCTGGTATCGTGACAAGCCTAGTATAGAAAGAGAGAAACAAATTATAAGCTTATGTGTATAAATGTACACATTTGCGAACGTCATGAAACTCCTCATAATCATTAGGACGCTCCCTTTATTCCTCTCACTATAGGCTGTATTTAATTGTTATACTAATGTGTGTTCTTTCATCTCTCATTGGTTCTTTTCAAAGATTAATATGTATGGATTTGTGCTGTAACTACAATTTAACTGGTTAGTGGATGTTTATTTTAGGCTACTCACGCATTCAGGTGGTCCGCTATTATCTGTCACCTTTTCTAACTCCTTATTGCAGCAGCTGTATTTCTTTTTCATCTAAATTATATGTTTGACTTCCTGATAAGTTTCCATCTGAAGCTGTTTTTTCATTTGAAGTGAAGTGTGTGCATGCGTCTTCCCTGTTTCAATCAGTATATCTGTGATCTACCTCATGGTCTTTCGAAGAAAGCCGCGAACGCCCAGTAATCTGAAATAGTTTCATCAGCTTTAGCTAGCTGCTCCTTCTCAGCCTGGATTGGCCTTTGTGAAACACATGAAGTCAGCGTGCCCATGAGGGACTTGGTCAAGCCTGGCTTTAGTTATCCTGGATGTCTGAATTCCCCTTTGGTGAAATAGCTCTTTGGACAGAGAAACAAACAAACAAGAGATGCCAGCAGACAACAGAGACAGACAAACAAACAAACAATAAACGAGAGAAAAAAGACAAATCAGATATACATACCAGATTTATCAGATTTCTTTGCAGCTCTGTGTTGAAGTTTCTAACAAAACCTTTGGCCAGAGTATCAATACTGCAGAATCAATACTCTTCTAGTGTTTTATCAATACTCTGATACTGCTTTATCAATACTCTGATACTGCAGTATCAATACCCTGATAGTGCTTTATCAATACTCTGATACTGCAGTATCATTACCCTAATACTGCGGAATCAATACTCTGATACTGCTTTATCAATACTCTTATACTGCAGTATCATACCCTGATACTGCAGAATCAATACTCTGATACTGCTTTATCAATACTCTGATACTGCAGTATCAATAAGATGATCCTGCAGTATCAATACTCTGATACTGCAGAATCAGTACCATGATACTGCAGTATCAATACTCTGATACTGCAGTATCAAAGTATTGATACTGTATCAATACTCTGAAGAACCAATCAGAGACAACTCTCAGCATGAACTGACCAATGGTCTGCGTCCGGCTAAGCCCCGCCCACTAAAGTGTTTATAAAATAAGAAGGTTGATCAAGACGTTGATGCTGAACATGATGACAAAGAAGCAGCAGCTCACTGACAGTCTGACACATTCAGTTAATCAGCTGGATGAACTCATTTCAGGTCATCGCAGCAGTTTGGATTATAAACGTGCTCACTGCTCCTTAATTACACTTTAATATGTGAAGTTCTCTCAGAGGAACCTCTGGTTAAAAATAAAAACTGGAGATATGTAGATTTATTTGAGCAGTGTTGTTAAATGTTATTGTTCTTGTGAGCAGATTTGATCATTTTGGAGAATCAGACAAAGATCTGTAAAAATAATAACATATATGTAAAGGGATGTGTTGTCTGTAAATGTATGTTTAATTAAAATAAAATGAGCTGATCCACCATGAGCTCCAGTCCTGCAGAGTAAATCTGTTAAACTGATTGAATCAAACAATGGAGAGTTTTAGAGATTATGAAGGAAACTTTTTATTTGTGGGAGCAGGAATGTGATTTTTTTGTTTTTCTGCAGTAATAATCTGGATTTTACAGTCTGAGCTCAAACCATCCAACAGAGTCTCCACACAGCACCAGAGAAAGCTGTCCATGAAATCAGTGAAGCGGCCATTTGGTTTGAGTTTATGAAGAAGTACGGCCAGTGGGATCACATCAGGATATCGATTATTAAAGGAGTGAAGGGCAGGTCTGAGACATGGACGGACATATGACCCTGTTCTTTATTAAAACCATCACTGCGTTTCTTTAACTTCATTAATCAGGCGCTGCTCGCTCATCCTCTGAAACACACCGTGGAGCCGCTAAACCCTGAACATCAGTCAGAGCTGAACATGGCCGACAGGACCAATCAGCTTCACGCTCACCGTGATGCGTTTAAGGTCCCGTCAGAAACACAAGTTCATGTCTGTGAAGAACACAATGAGTTCACGTCACTTCAGAAGGTCTTTTGAATGAACAGTTTTATTCACAAGAACATGAGTTTGTTTTCTCTGCAGTGTGAAACCATTACTGACCCTAATTCCAATGAAGTTGGGACATTGTGTAGACGTGATCATCTACAATCCATAATATCATCCAAAGATTCTGAGATTCAGAGAAATCTCTGCTCATAAGCAGCAAGGCCAAACACCAACACTGAATGCCTGTGACCTCTGATCCCTCAGGCAGCACTGCATCATAAAGCAGCATCATTCAGTAAAGGATATCAGCACGTGGGCTCAGGAACACTTCAGAAAACCATTGTCAGTCAACACAGTTCATCTCTACATCTACAAAGTCAAGGTCAAACTCTACCATGCAAAGACAAAGACAAATATCAACAACACCCAGAAACATCGCCGGCCTCTCTGGGCCAGGTCAAAGGTCAAGGTCGATGGCCCTAATGTTCATCCCTATCATTACTGCTCTTGTTTTTTAAAGCCTTAACAGTCCAGAAGCATCAGCCATGAAAACAACAGAAGTTTGATCGTTTTAGGACATGAACTAAGAAATACTGAAGTGTTTGAGATACTTTAAAAGTTTTTAAACACTTTTAAACTCACTCTCCTCATGTCAGTGTCTCTGTTCTCTCCCACACTCTGTCCTTCAGCAGCTTCTGTGTGAAACTTCACTGAGGACAAATAAACAAACAGGCCAGAGCTCGACCACACAGCATAGGAGAACTCATGCACACACACACATACACACATATACACACTGATATCTGTGAGCTGAGCTCTCGTGTGTCCGTCTTCGTCTTTCCCGTCCCCTCAGAATAACAAACAGCAGGTCTTTGGTGACAAACATCTTCAACATGAACCCGCTGCCCCCCCCCCAGCTTCTAGAAGGTGCCGCAGTACAAAGAGTGGGATCAGAGCTTTTCCGATTCTTCTTCTCTGGTTATTAACTGCCATTGGAGTGCTCAGAGGCCTGTCCCCCCCATTAACCCATGATGCTCTTTCTCATGGAAATCAGCCTGCTGTCGCCACCGCCGCCACTGCTGCCCGCAGAGGTGCAAGGCATTGTGGGGGATTTTCAGAGGGGCTGCAAAACAGCCACCCACCCCTGCTTCACACAAACACAAACGCACACCAGGGGCTCACACAAACAGGCATGTGTGCACGCTCTCACACCTCAGCCAATCACAAAGCAGACATGCTGCTGGCATGAAAGTCACAGGAGGGAGGGGCAGCGATGATGAAGAGGAGAGGGGGAGATCAGAGACCCTTGAGAAGGAGGAGCTTCATCTGAAAACAGAGTCACCAGGAGAAGACTGCTCGAAGTTCTCGATCTAAACCAGACACCTGTCAGCAGACCAACATGCTCCTCCCCCTCCGTGAAGTCCAATGCAGCGTTCGATCTCCTCCTGATCAGGTGATCCTGAACCGTCGGACAGATCCTCTCGATACCCCAGGAACTCTTTGACCCATCTATGTATCAGTTTGGTGTGAGTCTGACCCTGACTCTGGTTCTGATTCTGACTCGTTCTTTGATTCTGGTTCTGACATTTCAGGAACCAGCAAGTTTTACTGACTGTATTAAAATGTACACACTTCACCACACTTGATGATAAATATTTAGTGACAATAAATGTTATTAAATGTATTAATAAAGTTAATAATAAAGGATAAATCTGATTATTATTGAGGATATTCAGAAATAAACAACAGGGTCAGAGGCCTGATCAAAGTAGAGCTGGGTAATCAGTACAGTTTTCATTATAACAACAGCTACAGCCTCCATGAATAATGAGAGCTGAATAATCCAGATTATGACTGAGCTGTTTCATCATTATTTCATTATTATAGCTGTGTTTTTAATCAGATTTTCATTTGTTGCTCGTCCTTTAAGGTTTATAGTCCTGTGGTCTTATGAGGATTTAGACTCAATGAAGCAACATCAGTGATCTGCATGGTGACCCCCACCCCCCCACAGTGCATGGGTCTGAACTTGCAGAGCGAGCGGCTGCAGAAACAAAAGGCTTTGTCTCGTGACAAACTCACTTCCATTTCCTTATTATGTAGCTGCAGGCTGCTGGAGGGGAAACCCCCCAAAACCGTTTCATCATCGCCGCTGACATTTAACTGACACGCCGAGAAGACCTCAGCTAACACCAAACAGAGAGAAGGGCTGCAGGACCAGGACTCCCTTTATGATGGAAAATCAAAAATCAGACTGAAAGTGTTTCATTATTTTTAGACCTCTGAAGGTAAAGTTTAGAGGTCAGCCTGGTCCACACCCATCATGTCCACCCTGAGCACTTGATCTCCTCTGCAGGAGCTGCTTCATTTTCAGATCTGCTCCAACAACCATCCTGATGGTGTTACGCTTCAGCCTGTGACCGTGTTACCTGGTGTTAGCAGGCGGGGCAAATATTACATTGCTAATATTTAATCTGAGACCCACCTGGTCATCTTGATCAAAGTCTGTTATCAAAAGCATTCACGGGCACCCCTTACTTTCAACATCTGCCGTTACCACTGGGCGCATGCGCACGCAGCGACCGGCAGTGAGTGAGAGCTTGGCTTGCTGGTGGCATGGTTTGGTCAGACATCAGTGGCAGAGAAAAGTTCACTGAATCAAATAGTCAGATGGTCCAGTCGTCTGATAGGTGAACCCCAGTCTTGTATCACCTTCCTGTACACTAAACAGATACGGAGGATGGCTTCAGCAATTCTTAACAATGACTCCCATCCTCTACGGGGTGAATTTCGGGTCCTTTCCTCTGGACTGAGGTTTTTAGTCCCAAGGTGCAGGACACAGCGTTATAAAAATAGCTTTGTTCCTGTCGCCATCACTGAGCTCAATAAGAAACAGTGACATAGCACTTTATTTACCTATTTAATTTTTAATCCTATTTATTTGCTCTATCTTTTACTGTGACTTTTATTACTGTTATGTTTTTTATAGTTATCTTCTTGAGGTTTTTTATTGTGTTTTATTGTTTGTTGTTTTATCTATCTGATCTTATTTATTCTACTGATCCATGCTGCTATATATGGTGAAACACTGAGCACTTTATGTCTTGTCACTTTGACCAAATACCTGCCTGTTTATTGTTTGTGTGTGGTTTGTGTTGTGGAATGCAATCACTCTGTCTGCAAGACAAATCTACCCTTGGGTATAAATAAAGTAATCTATCGATCTATCTATCTACCATGGCAACCACAGACGCAGGCTGCCATGGGTCACCAGGTCTCTTCAGACTGACATCATCCATGACTCCACCACAGGGGATCTGAGGTCAAGCATCCAGGAGCACCGGACGTGGATCATAAATGAATCCTTTGGACATGAAAAGAAAAGGTTGCAACTGCATTCAAACTGTTCGGAGGAGGGTCTCTGAAGGGTCTGATCTCTACCTGAGGCATAAACAGATGTTCAGGGATGTGGATAAATGCAGTTTTAAAGAGCTCAGCTTTCACTGAAAGGACTGAAAACACACGGATGATTTTATTTAAGCATTTCAAAAACTTCCCAAAGATCATCTGGAGACTTTGGCCCTCCTCCGTCCCTCTGAGTCCATTTTGCTAGACAAGCTCTCGTCCCTCCGGCAGCCACAGGCAGCCGAACTCCGGTGTCGGTCTGATGGCGTCACGTCTGCGGTGACTTCATCATTCTTTGGAGCAGCCCCCGTGTGCACACCTGTCTCTCTTTCTACAGGTGTAGCACCCGCAGGTTCCTGTTTCCTCCGCACAGGAGCAGAGCTGACCAGCTGCACTGTGGATGATGATCAGCTGCAGCCATGAGCCTAAACACTGAACCTCTGACCACAGCCAGGCCCCTGAAGACACAGGAGGACAATGGAGGCCCGTGATAGGGTTGGGAATCAAAGGCCAACTCTGGCTGAAAGAATCAATTTGTCTTCATGATTAACAACTCCCTCCATTTGACCCTGTGAGCCTTACAGGTCAGAGAGGTCATGGCCTCATCAGCAGCAGCCTGCAGAAACAAAACGATTTGATACACCAGAAACTACAGCAACGTCAGGGTCACGGTTAGGGATGTGTTAATGTGGAAACAGGCCGAGCTTAACATTAACGACCTTCAGCGTGGACGAAGTTTGGTTCTGCTCTCAAAGAACGATGATCACAGAGAGATGTAGATAAAACTGAGAGGGTGGTGCTGCCCACCCCTACTGTCAGCCCATTGCCTCCAGAACAGCAGAGCCCCGAGGTCATGAGCCTCCAGCTTTAAACGATGGTCATGTCTCCTCCCATCAGCTATAATCAAACGTTTAAGGATTAATTTAAATAAACGAGGTCACAGATAATAACTGAAGCAGGATGTTCACCTGAAGAAATCTATATTAAAACAATATCACGTCAGACTTCTATGAACAAGACAGTCTGCAGCATCAGGAGCACCCCCCCAAAACAATTGCCTGAAACACCTTGTTCCCCAAACTCCCTCAATAGACCTACCACTGTGATGTCATACCATTGTTTCATCAGCAGTTTAATGGTTCACAGTGGCTAGCAGTGCAGAGCAGAGACAATGGAATGAAGGCGGAGCCACTGAGAAAAGAGAAGCACTGAACTGACCAATCAGCACAGAGATGACGGTCAACCAAAAAACTGAAAATGAATAAATGAGCCAGAGTGCGGGACAAATCTGACTCTTCAAAAAGCACAAATGATATTAATATTTATGTTTCCAGCACAGCAGTAAACACACCTGCACATCACACCTGCTACAGGTGTGCAGAGAGAGAAGCCACAGGTTAATCGCCGAGGATTTACTGTATATATTTATAAATTTACGTATGTTCATTTGTCTTCAAAACTTGTATACATAAAAACAGATGAAAGTCTACATATAAATATATACATAAATGTATATATGTATAAATATATACATATATATTTATATACATATATATATATATATATATATATATATATATATATATAAATTAGCAGTGTGTTCAGTCACTGCGTTGTTCCTGTCATGATGCAAACGATGACATTTTCAAGCACCTTCCAAACCCTCATCCCTGACCCAAGCACCTTCCAGGAACCGGCAGCATTAAACCTCTCCAGCCTGTTTTCCAGGACTTCCAGGACCTGCACGGACCTGGAGCATGAACCCTGAATTTCTACAGCAGATCAATAACAAGCGCACGAACTGCCCCCCCCCCCCATGTTATTTACCCGCTTCAAGGAAACCACGCGCGCGCAGCAGCAGCAGCATGACATGAGGCTGCAGATCAGCCGAGCGCGTGCCACCAACAACAAAGCAACAAAAGTAAACAGAACAAGCATCATAAACAAGAGGCAAACACGATGATGCACGAGGAGGAAGCACTCTGTGCGTCCTCGTGCACACTGAGATCGAGTGTGTGCGCGTGTCTGCATCTCTGACAAACTTTCACCAGCTCCAGCCCCTCAGCCCTCCGCTCCGTGAAACTTTCAGACATGATGTCGCTGATGGCAGCTTCACACCGACCGTGCCGGAACATTCACGGAGCGGCGCGAGCTGATGAGCAGGGATTACAGACCCGGATCGGCCCACGCTGCCGCACAAACACGCACTCTGGCGCAGAGTTTGCGGCCCGGGCCGACACGTTGATAACAAGTGTCACACGCACACGCACACGCTCACGGGGGGGGGGGGGGGGGGGGGGCAGTTTACCGTAAAGTTTCCAGCATTAGTCCCGTTCGTCCCGCACCGCTTCCATCCCGCACGGATCGTCCCTGTCGCGGCTCGTCCCGCTGCCTCGCGCCGCTCCGCTCCCCGATGGCCCGCGGGGCTGTTCCCGGGCTCGGTGAGGGCTCTCCGGGGCTTTCTCGGTGTTTTTCGGTGTCCGGGGCCTGAGCTGCGGCTCCCTCAGGCTGCAGCAGCGCGGAGTTATGGGGCGGTAAGCATTGTGGGAGCGTGACGTCACAGGGCACTTTCACAAACTTTTTTTTTTCACACACACACACACACAAAACACACACATGAACACACACATGAACTCACAAAAGCAAAAACACAAAATCATCCTGCAGGACACGTCTCTCATGTTTGCTCCGAAGTTACCCGGGCATAGTTTCTTAAAGTTTATTACTGTGTTATAAGAGTTTATCAGAGTTAAGTAAAGTTTATTAAACTGTATGAAAGTTAGTAAAGTGTATTAAAGTGTTTCAAAGTTTCTTTCAGTTTATTAAAGTTTAATAAAGTGTATTAGAGTTTATTATAGTTACGTGAAGTTTAAGTTCATCAATCAATCAATCAATCAATCTTTATTTGTATAGCGCCAGTTCATAACAAGTGTTATCTCAAGACACTTTACAATAGAGCACAAAGCTCTTCATATTATGGATACACATATATGCATAGATACACATATACATATATAAAATACACATATACATATATATACAAATATATACATCCAACACCCAACATGAATCCATATAGCCAATCATGAATCCCTCCATCATGGCGGCAAGAAAAAACCTTCTGTTAAGCAGCAGGAAATCTTGAATGTGGACCCCAGTCTCATGATGAACAGTAAATCCACACCATGCTGTGTTGGGTGTTTATCAAAGTTTAGTAAAGTGTATTAAAGTTTATTAGAGTTTATTTAAGTTTATTAAAGTTTAGTAAAGTTTATTAAAGTTTAATAGAGTTTATTTAAGTTTAGTAAAGTTTAGTAAAGTTTATTAAAGTTTATTAGAGTTTATTTAAGTTTATTAATGTTTATTAAAGTTAAGTAAAGTGTATTTAAGTGCCACGTGAGCCCTAACATGCTTGTGTCTGTGTTTTCCAAAACTTCGATTAATTTCTATCTTTAATTACAAAATAATTTATGCAAAAATGATGTTATCAATATACCACCATTTTCTGCCTTCACTGGAAAAACTTTAAACCTTTTGCTGAATATTTTAATTTTTTTATTTACGTTGAGTTAAGGGAATGTTTAGTGTCTGAGAACACAGTTAACCTGAACAAAATAAAAGTTTAATTTTGATAAATGTAAATGAAAAAGGGGCAAAATCATTAAGAAGGAAAAAATACACCTGCCCAAAAAATCTAATCTGAATAATTTATTCATGAAGCACAAATTACACCGATTCAGCTGCAGGTCCAAGTGCTTCACACGGAGCATGTTATTAATTAATTAACACACACAGTGCTTATTAATATAATGTTAATATTAATACTGATATTTTCCTGTCCAACCATAATGTTAGACTGTGACTTCATAGTTACGTTAGTTTTCTTTTGTTTAAATGGCTTTTGAAAAGTGAAATTCTAAGTGAACATTTTAAATTTCAGTTGACGATGTTTCAACGGAAACATGAAGAATTATGATTATTTATAAGTGTCAAAGGTCACCCCATCTCATCACAGGCAAACTGGTCCTTCACTTCATTTAATCATTAAGACTTAAAAAAAATATTTACATGATCAATATGATAATTATTCATCAGTCATTCAAACAGTATACCGCGGCTCAAAGAGCAGAAACAGGAAGAAAAAAGTGGTAACTATCATAAGAGTGAGAGGGTAAATATAATCACCAACACAGCTGATGTTAAAGAATCTTAATTAAATGAATCAATCAAATTAAAATAATTAATAAACATTTAAACAAGAAGAAAGCAAAAGCAATCAGACGAAGAAAAAACTAAAAGTACCAATTTAAAGCTAAACTACATAAAACACCCAGAAAAGATTCATTAAGAACCTAAAAGATTTCAACTGTATGATTCTTATAACAAATATAAAGAAGGAGACAAACAGAATGAATAAAAATTTTTACGTTTTCAGCTCTAAATCCGTCCCAAAGTGCTGGAAAGAAATAGCTGAAGCTGCTGAGGGGTCCTGGATCAGGAACTTAAACCATCTCTGAGACCTGGTCTGGGGCTTTAAAAATAAATAGAAATAATTTAAAATCAGTTCTAAACAACAGGACATAACCTTCAAAACTAATAAAATCATTAAAATCAGTATTAAACAACAGGACAGAGCTTTAAAACTAATAAAATAATTTAAAATCAGTTCTAAACAACAAGAAAGAGTTTTAAAACTAATAAAATAATTTAAATTATTTTGATAACTAAAAAGACAGAGCTTTGTTAACTAATAAAATAATTTAAATCAGTTCTATATAACCAGACAGATCTTTAGAAATAATATAATAATTTAAATCATTTTGATAACTAACAGGACAGAGAGCTTTACAAATTCATACACTGAGATTCTCCCAGAAATAAAAATAAAAATATTTACTGAATTTGTTTGTGTTTAAGTAAACTTAAATACATTTTTAGACATGAACATTTAAAGCATGAAGTTAAAAGCTATCAAGTGATTTAAAACCTTAATACTCTTCAGTTTACAGATCCTGAATAATGTGTGAATAAAAACTTGTTTGTAGATTAATGATAATCAACTGTCAACAGCAGGTTTGTTCAGTTAATGAAAAAAGGAAAACATTTAATTGCGGTTAAATTAAATAATGAAATTTAGTTAAACATTTAAAAATGGATTGGCTGAAAGGAACTGGCATGGACAAACAGAAATCAAACACTCCCTGAGTTTTTTTTTTTTTATCATTTAATTTAAAAGTGATTTTAATCTGTTTCACTGAAATGAACAGGATTGTTAACTTTATAAAAACATGTATAATTTAATCAAACTGTTCGACCATCATTAAGAAAACAGTTTCAGCTGTGACAATAAACCAGATTAAATATATTCAGCTAAAGATGAGTTATTTTAACTGAACTTGAGTCTGAAAAACTTAATTTGTTTAATTTGACCTAAAACAAAAAAACAAAGAACAAACAAACAAAAAAAGGGTTGTTTATGTAGGTCCAACATTTTTAAAACAGGTTTGTCAAAAGTTAGACAGATTTTAATCTGGCTGACTGTTTTAATTTCATTATTATCATTCTATGGAAAGATAGTATAAATGTATATTATTACTTGTGTTAAAATATGGATGAAAATGTATATAAATTAATACTATGATAATTGATATAGATGGTTATAAAGATAAAATAATACAATATTTGGATGATATACACTTTTATAAGTGAACTGCTGAAATGAGAAACAACATGAAATTAACACTTTTAACAAAATAAATGTATCAGTAACTATAAAAGTAATATATGGGTTATTCTTATTATTCTTATACTCTTAATATTATTATTATAATTATTATTATTACTGATTGTAAGTGTAATTGTCATGATAATAATGTTTTATCATTTTTATTATTGTTCTAAATATATTATTATTATTATTATTGTTGTTGTTTCTGCAGCAGAGCAGCAGGAATGTGCGCTCTCTCTCTCTCTCTCTCTCTCTCTCTCTCCACGTGCTGGTGGTCTCTCGGTGTGTGTGTGTGTGGGGGGGGGGCGGGTACGGAATTGCTTCCAGGGCATCAGCTCGTTTCCTCCCCCCTCCCCCCGCGGGGGGGGGGGGGGGGGGGGGGGGGGGGGGGGGCTTGTTTGTGCAGAGTGGGTGAGAGGTGCTGTGATGTTGCGTTCAAGTGCTGCTCAGACTTTAGAGGACTTCTGAGAACATGGGGCCCACAGCCTCTGGACACAGGCCGATAGATGTTGGGATAGCCTGGTTGAAAACATCCCAGGATTTAGAATTAATTCAAATTCAGCTACAAGTGTAAATAATAAAGTAGAAATGCAGCAACAAACCTGGTCATATATTTTAACAACACAAAGACACAAATAATCCTCTGAATACCACTCATTAACTAAAACACCAAACTTAAGTTTAACCAACTCTCAAACACAACCTTAAAGAGATTTTGAGTTAAAAAAAAAAAAAAAAAAAAAACCCGAATTTTATTTAATCTAATTTGATTTAAATTAATCTAATTTTATTTTATTTCAATTCAATTCCATATAATTTAATTCTATTTAATTTAATTTAATCTAATTTGATTTAATTTTATTCAGTTTAGCTAAATTAAATTAAATTTTATTGAATTTAATCAATTTTTATTCATTTTAATTTAATTTAATGTGTCTCATTACATCCATGTTTCGTCAGGTCTTTTAATTTTCTGGTGATTTCTTTTTCAATATTAAACAAAATGAACTCAAATCTAACAAACAATTGGATGAAATCACTTCTCTGAACTAGATTTATACTAAAACACGAACGTCTCTGCTTTAATTGTAATTAAAATAATTATTAACACA
Source organism: Cetoscarus ocellatus (assembly GCA_037902135.1). Classification (NCBI taxonomy): domain Eukaryota; kingdom Metazoa; phylum Chordata; class Actinopteri; order Labriformes; family Labridae; genus Cetoscarus; species Cetoscarus ocellatus. Next base: position 72,001 of record JBAMNC010001307.1, read on the forward strand.
TTATTTAGAAAATCATAATAAGTCCAGGTCTGCTCCTCCATGTGCGTTCTTTCCAGTGGTGAATTTTCCGAGGGTTCCTGAATGCATCGGTGCTGTTGTGTAGGTTGAGCGGCGGACAGAAAAGTCTCCCGGTGTCCGGTTGAAAACTTTAAGAGGTCCGATTATTCGATTATTCGGAGGAGAACGTCAGAAGTCGAACAAACACTGAGCAGATAACATCAGCAGTTAGGCCGGTCCTCTGTGAAACAGCGGGTCCGTCTAACACCTGGATCGTTAAGTTCTTCTCCGATAACTTCAGAAGTTTCCTGTTTTTATAAATCACCTCTGATCGATTTATCTGAATCTTTAATCCATTTAAAATGAACCATGACCGTAAAATTATTCTGATTAAAAGACAAAAAATTAGAATAATTTTTGTAGATTTTTGTTCAAAGAAATTAAAGATTGTTCTCTTGAATGTTTCTTAATTAAACTCATTAACGAAGGATGAGGACTGAATCCCAATAACTATGAGCAGTTCATCTTAAAGACAAATTCTAAAAACAAGAAATAAATGCTGCTTCTGCTTTTGTAACTGTAACAATTACATTAAATGATTTAGGATAAAAATCCTCTTATGAAAAATACTAAATTAATAATGGGAAGTTTGTGAAATTGTTTGAAAGACACTAATTCAACCCAACCCATCATTTATTTTACTTTCCAATAAATGGCATACAGACTGCCTTTAAACTCAGGCCTGAGAATTTTAATGTCATTTTCAAATTTCTCAGATAAAAGTTTTAGTTTGTAGAATTTTTATCATGGTAGAGTGTGTTCAAACATTTAATAATCAGGTCAAATCATCATTTTCTTTATTTAATGGAAAACAAAGAGCCATGAAACTGAAAAGAGGTGAAAGGAAAAAAAAAGATTTATTCACATTAAGCAAACAAAAATCACCAATTTTCTAATTAATTTTTCTAATCTTTTCTAAATAATAAAAAATACCCAAACACTTAAATTATAAAAGCAAAAGGTCAAATACAAAGTATTTGGTGACCAGACATGGATTATTCCCTAAAGCTAAACTTAATTTAATAAAGTCTCTTTTTTATTTTTCAACAAAAATAGATGAATAAAATAAACCACATAATTTTGTTAAGAATCAGGGTTTTTCTTTTGTCAAGTACAAATAATTACTTAAATTCTATGTGACAAGATTTAATAACTGAATCAGCCCATAAAACTCTGACATCATAAACCATAGTAAATTAATTTTAATCATCTGAATCTTTAATAATGTAACACAATTTAATTTATTTATTCTGAGATAAATTTAAACACTAAAACATGTTTAAAAGAAACCAATGCCTGTGATCATTGATCAGTTCATATTCACATTAACGAAAGTTTAAAAGCTTGTCCTCTGGAAATATAATTGAATTATTAAGCAGATAAAAGGATGGACACCAATAAAGACAGAAACAAAGTGAAGGATGGACACAAATAAAGACAGAAACAAAGTGAAGGATGGACACAAAATAAGACAGAAACAAAGTGAAGGATGGACACAAATAAAGACAGAAACAAAGTGAAGGATGGACACAAAATAAGACAGAAACAAAGTGAAGGATGGACACAAATAAAGACAGAAACAAAGTGAAGGATGGACACAAATAAGAACAGAAACAAAGTGAAGGATGGACACAAAATAAGAACAAAAACAAAGTGAAGCATGGACACAAAATAAGACAGAAACAAAGTGAAGGATGGACACAAAATAAGACAGAAACAAAGTGAAGGATGGACACAAAATAAGACAGAAACAAAGTGAAGGATGGACACAAAATAAGACAGAAACAAAGTGAAGGATGGACACAAAATAAGACAGAAACAAAGTGAAGGATGGACACAAATAAGAACAGAAACAAAGTGAAGGATGGACACAAATAAGAACAGAAACAAAGTGAAGGATGGACACAAAATAAGACAGAAACAAAGTGAAGGATGGACACAAAATAAGACAGAAACAAAGTGAAGGATGGACACAAAATAAGACAGAAACAAAGTGAAGGATGGACACAAAATAAGACAGAAACAAAGTGAAGGATGGACACAAAATAAGACAGAAACAAAGTGAAGGATGGACACAAATAAGAACAGAAACAAAGTGAAGGATGGACACAAAATAAGACAGAAACAAAGTGAAGGATGGACACAAATAAGAACAGAAACAAAGTGAAGGATGGACACAAAATAAGACAGAAACAAAGTGAAGGATGGACACAAAATAAGACAGAAACAAAGTGAAGGATGGACACAAAATAAGACAGAAACAAAGTGAAGGATGGACACAAAATAAGACAGAAACAAAGTGAAGGATGGACACAAAATAAGACAGAAACAAAGTGAAGGATGGACACAAATAAGAACAGAAACAAAGTGAAGGATGGACACAAATAAGAACAGAAACAAAGTGAAGGATTGACACAAAATAAGACAGAAACAAAGTGAAGGATGGACACAAAATAAGAACAGAAACAAAGTGAAGGATGGACACAAAATAAGACAGAAACAAAGTGAAGGATGGACACAAATAAGAACAGAAACAAAGTGAAGGATGGACACAAATAAGAACAGAAACAAAGTGAAGGATGGACACAAAATAAGACAGAACAAAGTGAAGGATGGACACAAATAAGAACAGAAACAAAGTGAAGGATGGACACAAATAAGACAAACAAACTGAAGGATGGGCACAAATAAAGACAAACAAACTGAAGGATGTACACAAATAAAGACAGAGAGACAGAAACAAAGTGAAGGATGGGCACCAATTAAGACAAACAAAGTGGATGGACACAAATCAACATGAGGATCATTTCATCATTGCTCTTTCTGTGAGGGAGCAGCTGATTGGCTGGGATCTCCTGGCGTGTGCACTGTGCAACAAATGGCGACAGTCCAGCCCAAAAGCACACGACTCGACTTGAAGTCCAGTTGTGTGATTCAGAAGTCAAAGGTCAGAGTCACCTTGAGGTCAGAGGTCGCCCCTTTAAGATTTTACTGTAGCACTCATGAGGAGTTTATGCTGATGGCCTCTGGTGAGAACCAAGCCCGGTCCATATTCAGCTCTAGCAGGAACTTTTCTTTATCTAAGAGACTCCAGGGGTCAAAGAAGGTCACAGGCTGCCTAAATTTAACTCCGTCAGATGTTCAGGATGGTGGTGGTAGAGGGCGTGGGGGACGTCTCAGCTGTGTGGGGGTGGAGTTGGGGGGGTATCAGTCAGCAGCAGATCTCTGCAGCAGGGTGATAAGGTGGACGGGCGGAGATAGAGCGTCCTGTGCAGACACACCTCCACGTCAGAAAAGAGCCACGCTGAGTCAGCAGAAACACTGTTCTTCATCATAAATCATATAAATACCATCAAAGCATTTAAACACATCACCGTCCCAATAATTATGGAACGGTTAGAGAGTCTTCATTAAAGCAAATCAACCAATGACAAGAGATGATTACTGACCGACCAATGAACAGAGACCATTACTGACCGACCAATGAAAAGAGACCATTACTGACCGACCAATGAAAAGAGACCATTACTGACCGACCAATGATAAAGGAATGATCACTGACTGACCAATGAAAAGACATCATTACTGACTGACCAATGAAAAGACACCATTACTGACTGACTAATGAAAAGAGATGATTATTGACTGACTAATGAAAAGAGACGATTACTGACCGACCAAAAAAAGAGACCATTACTGACTGACCAATGAAAAGAGATGATTATTGACTGACCAATGAAAAGACACCGTTACTGACTGACTAATGAAAAGAGATGATTATTGACTGACTAATGAAAAGAGACGATTACTGACCGACCAAAAAAAGAGACCATTACTGACTGACCAATGAAAAGAGATGATTATTGACTGACCAATGAAAAGACACCATTACTGACTGACTAATGAAAAGAGACGATTACTGACCAACCAAAAAAAGAGACCATTACTGACTGATCAATGAAAAGACCAATGGAAAGAGACTCCTCTCCAAAGCACAAAGAGCTTCAGAGTCAAGACTTACCAGGAGGGACACAGCAGCTGATACAGCACGCCTACATGTTAACTAGGAAACCAGCGCATCCATCAATCCCTCCACCCATCCATCCATCCATCCATGGTGCAGGATGATGTGATTCTGTAGTCAGAGCAGCCATGTTTGTAGTCCCTTTTGGCAGTTCAGGAGGGATTAGATAAGACATGAAATCTTTCAATCAAGGGAAACTAACCTGAGGAACATGAATGCATAAAAGCGCACAGCTCAGCAGATCATGTGTTCAGACATGGCAGTAGATGTTTCTGGGGGTTAGGGTTAGGGTTAGGGTTATGGTCATTAGGGCCTTATGAAAAATGAAGTTTCAGATATTCCTCCACAGGGCATCAGGTCATGTTTCTGCTACACTGACATCAAACATGAACAGATGTCAGTGACAGGCTGAAGTGTCGGAGAGGAAGTTTGTAGAAAAGGGAAATGAGAATCATCATGACGGAAACAAATGTCCTCTGGAGCGATCAGTCCCATCAGACCTCGAGCTTCGACACAAAAAAATACCTTCACTGGATTCAGGCAGAGCAGAGCAGATCCATCAGCCCAAACAGGAGAACCTTCACTAATGATTAAACTGAGAAGTTTGATCATCTTCATCACTGATCTGATTTAAGGACGGCCTGTTGACCCAAACCTTTGAAAACTCCAGGTCATCAGTTTGAGTCGATGTCATGACATTAAATTCAGTTTCATTCTTTACCTCTGCACAGAGTTCAACCCCTGAAGAGAAGAGTCTGCAGATCCTTCAACTCCATCGCAGGTGGACTTTCTCTGATTCAGGCTCTACAGGTTTGGCCCTCAGGCAGAGAGAGGACATCCCTGTGGCCCTCATGGTGTCCCAGCTGCCCACCCCTACCCCAGATCACTGATCTAGCTCATGATCAGGCTGCACTGATGTCCCAAAGACCTGAGGTCCACCACATGAAGACGTGATGAATTCATCATTCATGTCTGACTTTGTTGTTTTCATTCGTTTGTTCGGGAAGCTCCTCTCTGGTGTTTTTCTGACTTCCTCCTTCTCCTCCTCCTCCTCCTCCTCTTCCTCCTCCTCCTCTTTCTCCTCTGCATTGTTATCATGGCTGTCATCTCCAACAATGAGAAACAGTGTGTATTCAGAAGAGGGGGAGGAGCACACCCTCTCAGGGAGAGCATCAGAGAAAGGAGAGCAATGGAGCACAAAGAAAGACCTCAGAGGGTCCACTGGGCCTAGGACCACGAGGAGGAGGAGTAAAGCTCCTTCAAAGACCAGGACCCAGACCCCCACCAAAAACACCCACAGAGGGACCTAGAGGGGCGCAGAGATAAACGAAGTCTGTGTGAGGGTGAAGGATTGTCTGTCCCTCTATGTGGCCCTGTGATTGGCTGGCAATCAGTTCAGGATGTGTCCAACCTCTCGTCCAATGACAGTTGGGATAGCTGGTTAAGCAGGGGGGCCCAGGAGCTGGTTAACCATGTGTAATCATTGTTGACTCTGGTTTGTTCTTAGACAGAGATGTCTTTTATAAAGAAATGAGCAGAGAGTTGAATTTCTGCCCTGAAGGTCTCCCAGATTAACACCCCCTCACAGGACAGGTGGCTCATCCAATCAAAGTCCTGAATATAAAAATACATGAATAAATGAAAAAATTATATATATATATATATATATATATATGTATATATATATATATATATATATATATATATATATATATATATATATATGTATATATATATATATATATATATATATATATATATATATATATATATGTATATATATATATATATATATATATATATATATATATATATATATATATATATATATATATATATTTATATATGTATATATATGTGTATATATATGTGTGTGTATATATATATATATATATATATATATATATATGTATATATATATATATATATATATATATATATATATATATATTTAAATAAAAATATTTCAGCCTTTGAAGCAGCTGGTTTAACTCTCGTGTCACATTAGATGTGAAAAAGTCAAAATGGGTTAAAAAATGAATTGTACAGGATAAGCTGCCTTATGACATATTTATAAGATAGCTAGTGGAGGAATGTTTTATTAACAACACGATGAAAATGCGTTGATTAATCATATATTTAAAAAAAAATAAAATTAAGAGCTAAGGCCCCCCAGATACTCTCAGCCCCTCTATTTTAACACTCTGTGTCCGGCCCTGTTTCAGTCACACCTGACCAATGAGCTGAATAAACGTCATCACGCTGTAGCAGGTGTTTCCGGTCTAATCTGTTCATTAATGATGATTAATTAATATTTATAATAATTATAATTATATTGAGGTAACGGAGCTCTAGCTGCTCCGACACAGCAGGCGGAGTGACCGGTCTCTCACGCGGTGTTTGTTGCAGCCGTAGAAGAAGAGCGCGTTGGGCCGCGGTGCACTGTGGGTAGGAGAGATGAACCGTAATGGCGGTTAAAGAACAGCCCGGCTTCCCCTCCGGAATCTTCCTCCTCTCGGCTCTCCTCTCGCTGACGGCTCGGGCTCTGACGGAGGACCTCCGGTGGGATGAGAGCGGATACGTGCTGTACTGCCCCTGCATGGGTAAAGAAACCGATTATTGATCCATAATTAAATACAAATAAAATCAGTTATTCACACAGACAGACCGGAAACGGCCAACTCCAGGAGTCCAGGAGGAGCTCTGACCCCAGACAGGACTATGTATAAACTTTGTTGAAATCATAAACTTTATTATAAAGATATAAACTTTAATATAAAGTCATTAACTTTATTGTTAAGGTACAAACTTTATAACTTTGTCATGAAGACCAAAACCATCATAAAGACGTAAACTTTATTAAAAGTCATTAACTTGCTATCAAGATATAAACATTATTATAATGATACAAACTTTATTATAAATACATAAACTTTGTTATAAAGACAAAAACTTTATTATAGAGACAGTAGACATGCGGTGTTATGGTTGTAACAGTGACCGTGGCAGCTGGTGACATGTAGCCTAGCGTGTCCATGGTTCTTTTTGTCCGTTACCTGGTCAAAGGCGTGTGTTATGAGTCCATACTGATGATCTGACTTCATACACAGCCTCACTAGTGCCGGGCGATTAACCAGGTTTTAATTTTATCACTGATTTTCGTAGATCACATGAGCACTGCTGTCACTCATATGTTTGTTTTGCTGATTGATTCTGTGGTATAACATTTGAAACCAGGGTCCAGAGTGAAAAGTTTTAAAAAATCTTTTGGTATCCGAATCCGTGTAAATGGGAATCAGCGTTTCCAGAGGAAACGCAGACGTGTGGTGCATGTGCAGTACTCTTTCACATGAATGCTGCATTCCCAGGAACAACAACAGCAGCTTTGGCCATCTACCGCGCATCATGTGTGCTTCTTACCATGCTCAGTTTGTTATCCAGACAGATTTGTTGTCCAGACAAGAAACTCCTGCGTCTTCGTGCGTCTGCTCGTCATTGTTGTTTGTGAAAAGTTTGTCTTCACCGGAAAGCGTACGCCTGTTGTAACACCGCTGTTTCACTACAGACTTACACCGCCAACTGCTGGCCTGGCATGCACGCTACAGCGTTTTCAGTCGTTCTTGTGTCTCTGTGTGAACGCAGAGCACTTTTGAAAATGCAAAGGAGAAACCTTTCTGTTTCTGGTGACATTGTCTTACCACAACAGCTTTCACTTTGATTTAAGTGAGGAGCAGAGGGAACCACAGCTCATTATAATTAGTTTATTAGCACTGATCAGGCCCTCACATGGACCTCAGGCTCCAGCGGGTGTGGCGCATGTCCAGCATGTGATTAACGACAGCTTTGGCTTCACTCCGGGGCAGCTGATCATCCTTCCAACTTAATACACAGTCAGTGTTTGATGATGACATTCTGACGCTTTTTGTTGTTTCTGCTCAGGTCGCTTCGGAAACCAGGCAGATCACTTTCTGGGAGCTCTGGCCTTCGCTAAGATGCTGAACCGGACCCTGGCAGTCCCCCCGTGGATCGTCTACAGGCACCACACACCTCCGTATACTAACGTGAGTACACCGTGATGGGGCAGGGGTGTGCCGTGGCTCCAGGTCAGAGTTCAGATTCTTTAGAGTTTATGTCCGAGTCTCCTCTTTCAAACGTCCTGACTCAGGTTCAGACATCCCTCAGGCCTGTTCAGTTTGCTCCCTGTAATCCTGCGCTGTAACGGGACGCCATCTCACCCTGTCCTGTCAGGTCCATGTCCCATACAAAGAGTTCTTCCAGCTGGAGGCTCTGTCTGCATACCACCGCGTGGTCAGTCTGGAGGATTTCATGGAGAAACTGGCTCCTGGACACTGGCCTGTGGGACAGAGGAGGGCGTACTGCTACGAGACCGCTGCCCAGAGGAGTCCGGACAAGAAGTCCTGTCCCATGAAGGTGAGTGAGCAGGTAATACATCTAAGAATGGCCATCCATGGAGTGGGACAGACGCTGAAATGTGAAATGCTGCCCCCTGCTGACCCTCGTTATCACCAACACTCTGCTCTGATTGGACCGTTGGTTCTGGTTTGTTTCCAGGATGGAAACCCATTCGGTCCATTCTGGGACTACGCTGGCGTGGATTTTGACCAGTCGGTGTTATTTGGTGGGATCTCCTTCAGCGCCTACCATCAGCCTCAGTGGATGAAGAGGTGAGTGAGGAAGACGTCCCAGCGTTTGAGATAAACTCAGCCGTGATGTTTGAATGATCAGCTTTAGTCTCTTCAAACTCAAAATAATGCTTTTATTTTCCAAAGGGTGAAAGGTTTCCCTGGTGTCTTCATCGAGATGATTTTGTCTTTTTACGGACATGTCCATTTGTTTGCTTGTTTGTTTGTCTGTCTGTTTTTTAGTTTTTTGTTTGTTTCTTTGTTTCTTTGTTTTTGTCTGTCTGTCTGTGAGTAAGGTAACTGGAAAAGCTTCGGTCTTGGTGGTGACCCGACTCTGGATGTGGATCCAGGACTTGTTTTAAAGGATTTGTTGACACTGTGAGAGAGGACAGTTTACTGAATTTAATAACAACTCTGACTAGAGTGTCAGAAATACCTTGGCGGAGGTTGGTGCTTTCTTAAGCTGTGTTCACACCGAACGCGACTTTGCAACTGAAATCGCGTCGCCCACTGAAGTCGCGTCACATGTCTATAAATACCTCATTCTTGTCGCCATCGCTCAGTGATGTCACGCCCACTCGAGTTTCACCGCGATCACATCATGTCATACAATAGGATGTATTAGCTGACATCTTCCAACTGTATCCTTTTCACTCACCTACCAACCACAAAACACTGCAGCTGCTGGCCCAACAGCATCGTCCAGCTGCGGTCCGTCTCGTTGGATTGTCACTCTGTGGACCGGAATGAAAACTGTCTGTACCGGTACCGTCACACACCCACACAATTCTGATTGGCTGTTGCCGCACAGCCACACGCGACATTGCCCGGAGAGTTCAAATTTTTCAACTGTGGCGATGAAGCGCCGAGTGACGTGGTCGCCCAGGACGCGTTCGTTGCGTTGCGGGAGGGTTAACCCCGCCCCATCGCGGCTGTACATTGACTTTACATGAAGAGTGGTCCCTGAGGTTGCAAAGTCGCGTTCGGTGTGTACACAGCTTTAGTTTCTAACATCATACTGAAGAGCTGATGAAGCAGCCATGAGGTCATCAACAAACACCGTCGACAGGGCTCGCCAAAGCCCCGGCTGCCAGCCAGTGACACTTTGATGGATAAAGAATTATTTCACTGCTGCTTTCAGATGCTTTTATGCTGAGATAGTCCTTTTGCTTCAGATCCTTTGGTGCATATACATTTGCACTCTTGTTTCTTTGAAAAGGTTCCCGCCCTCGGAGCATCCCGTCCTCGCCATGCCCGGCGCTCCGGCTCAATTCCCGGTGACAGAGGAGCACGTGGGTCTGCAGCGGTACGTGGTGTGGTCGGAAAAGATGGTGGCGAAGGGGGAGGAGCTTATTTCTGACCTGCTGATCAGACCATATGTGAGCATCCATTTGAGGATCGGCATCGACTGGGTGAGAAGTTTCATATAAATCATTATGGAGGACAAGAAGAAGATCATGTTGTTATGTCATTCGTGTTGTTATGTTTGTCTGTCTGTCATTCATGTTGTTATGTCTGTCTGTCTGTCATTCATTCATGTTGTTATGTCTGTTTGTCTGTCATTCATTCATGTTGTTATGTCTGTCTGTCATTCATTCATGTTGTTATGTCTGTTTGTCTGTCATTCATTCATGTTGTTATGTCTGTTTGTCTGTCATTCATTCATGTTGGTACGTCTGTGTTTGTCTGACATTCATGTTATGTCTGTGTAATATGTCTGTCTGATGTCGTCCTGGCAGCAAAATGCCTGTAAGATGTTGAAGAGCGGGGACACAGGTCCTCACTTCATGGCGTCCCCTCAGTGCGTGGGCTATAGCCGGCAGACCGCCCTCCCCCTCACAATGACCATGTGCCTCCCCGACCTCGCCGAGGTCCGCAGGGCCGTGAAGCTGTGGGTGAAGAAGACCTCGGCCCGCTCCGTCTACATCGCCACAGACTCCGAATCCCACAGCAAGGACATCGAGAAGCTCTTCAAGGGAAAGGTGGGTCTGTGAAGCTCCTGAGATACACCATCAAACTCTGACCGGGCTCTTGGGGCTCCTGTGGATCTGAACGACCCAGTGTTTCCTCTAGCTTTGATGTTTTGGGATGGGGGGGGAGGGGGCCTGGGCTGGAATCAGTGTGGTCTGTCATTCAGGATCATATATACAGACCTGATCAAAATCTTAAGACCAGTTGAAAAATTGCTAGAATTTACCTTTTGCATATTTGGATCTTAATGAGGTTTTAAGTAGAGCTACAATATGCAGAAGCAAGAAGGGGGAGTGTGACAAAAAGCACTTTGAAAAAGTAATTTATTGAAAACAACAAGTAAACTGAAATAGGCTGTTTATCAGCTGATCAAAAGTTTAAGACCATCGCTCAAAAAATTACAAAAAACTCTCCAAACCAGAACAAAAATTTTTCTCAGTAAGACTCAGTAATGAGTAGCTCCACCGTTCTTGTTAATCACTTCAAAAATCCATTTGGGCATGCTTGATGCGAGTGTTTCCAGGAAGCTTTTGGGAACATTGCTCCAAGTGGTGACGATGGCTTCACGAAGGGCATCAACTGTCTGGAACTGATGGCCATGTTTATAAACTTCCCTTGCCATCCATCTCCAAATGTTCTCTATGGGATTTAAATCAGGGGAACATGCGGGATGGTCCAAAAGAGTGATGTTATTCTCCCTGAAGAAGTCCTTTGTCAAGCGAGCATTGTGAACTGCAGCGTTGTCCTGTTGAAAAACCCAGCTGTTACCACACAGACGAGGGCCCTCAGTCATGAGGGATGCCCGCTGCAACATCTGCACGTAACCAGCCGCCGTTTGACGACCCTGCACCACCTGAAGCTCCAGTGTTCCACTGAATGAAAAAGCACCCCAGATCATGATGGACCCCCCTCCACTGTGCCGGGTAGAAAACATCTCAGGTGGATCTCCTTGTCATGCCAGTAACGTTGGAGGCCATCTGGACCGTCAAGGTTAAATTTTTTCTCATCAGAGAATAAAACTTTTTTCCACCTTTCAATGTCCCATGTTTGATGCTCCCTGGCAAAGTCTAAACGGGCAGTTTTGTGGCGTTGAAGGAGACGAGGTCTTTGAATTCGTTTTTTGTTTTTGAAACCCTTTTCCCGCAGATGCCGTCTGATGGTTATAGCGCTGCAGTCGGCACCAGTAAGGGCCTTAATTTGGGTCGAGGACCGCCTTTTGTCTTGATGGACAGCCCATCGGATCCTCCGGCTCAGCGCAGGTGTAATTTTTTTGGGTCTACCACTTGACTTTTTTGTTCCATAATGCTCAGGATCTTTCAAAAAATTTAGATATGACTGTCTTACTGCGTCCAACCTCAGCAGCAATGGCACGCTGCGAGAGGCCTTGCTTATGCAGCTCGACGATCCGACCACGTTCAAGAAGAGACAGCTTCTTAGCTTTAGCCATCAGGAGGGTATGACCGTGTGAATGCCTGACAGAAAATGAAAATTTTTAGCAGATTTTGGCTTTAATAGCCTGTGGTCTTAAACTTTTGATCAGGTGATAAACAACCTATTTCAGGTTTGGTTTTTTTTGTTTTTTTTTAATTACAAGTTCCAAATGTTTTTTGTCGCACTCCTCCTTCTTCCTTTTGCATATTGTAGCTCTACTTCAATCAATCAATCAATCAATCTTTATTTGTATAGCGCCAATTCATAACAAGTGTTATCTCAAGACACTTTACAATAGAGCACAAAGCTCTTCATATTATGGATACACATATATGCATAGATACATATATACATATAAAAATACACATATACATATATATACAAATATATACTTAAAACCTCATTAAGGTCCAAATGTGCAAAATGCATATTCTAGCAATTTTTCAACTGGTCTTAAGATTTTGATCAGGTCTGTATGAATCACTCTGTTTTTTCACTCTTCTATCGATCTATATTAATAATTTTTTATTTATTCATTCAACTAACTATCTATCTATCTATCTATCTATCCACTGGTGTAGTCTGGTTTATTCTAGTATACTCTTACACACTCGGATGGATGTTTGTGCTCTTAGGGCCTCCATACACTGAAGACATTTTTGCCACATTTTTACCTGATTTATACACAGTCCACTGAAAACAGCTCTGAGACCTACTTATGGGCCTCCACCCACAGGTTGAGAACCGCAGCACTAGTAGATTGTATCTGAAGCTTGATCCTTCAAAGATTGTTGTTATATCATGGAGAATAAGTGATGCAGGATCTCTCAGGATGAATTTATCATTTAGAAAACAGTGAGTGAGTAAAAACAAGAGCTGGACTGATGAAGAATGTTGAGTTTTGATTAACCAAAAGGCTGACTCGTCATTTTTTTAAGTCTTTGTGTTCACTTGAACCGTGTACATGAGCTATTAAGACATCGTTTGAAGTACAACATCACACAAAGTGACTGGTGATCCCTCGCTGTCCCTGCGATGCGCATCTATCTGCGTCTTTACGCTCACCAGCACACGGAGCAGCAGACAGACGCTGAGCGATTTAGATCAAATGTTCACATGTACATCGGATGAAAATCTCTCTTCTTCTTCAGCTTTTCCTTCCTTTCTCTGATTTGTGTGAAGCGTTAACAGCGTCGGAGAGACTGCAGCTCCACCTGATGAATAAGAAAGTCCTCTACCTGCACGCGTCAGGGCTCAGACTGACCACAAGGGTGGATCCCCTGACAAAGGACGTGGCTAAAACACCTGAGACAGACAGACAAACAGATGTACAGATGAATGGAGAGATGGACAGACAGAAAGACAGAGAGAAAGGTGGACGTCATTATCCTGACTCAGACGTAACCTGCTGAAGGAAGCTCAGGCCTGAGGAGGGAACTTCAGCAGAAAGGATTCAGGGGACACTCCAGGCCCATGAGACGAGTTTAATCCTAAAGGTGGGATGGTCTGTTGGACCAACTCAGTCTGAATGGTCTGCGGAGAACGTCTCAGTCTGGATGGTCTGCAGAGACAGCTCAGTCTGGAAGGTCTGCAGAGAATATCTCAGTCTGGATGGTCTGCAGAGAACGTCTCAGTCTGGATGGTCTGCAGAGAACATCCTAGTCTGGATGGTCTGCTGAAACATCTCAACCTGAATGGTCTTCTGGGACATCTCAGTCTGGATGGTCTACAGAGAACATCTCAGTCTGGATGGTCTGCTGTAACGTATCAGTCTGGATGGTTTGCAGAGAACGACTCAGTCTGGATGGTCTGCAGAGAACATCTCAGTCTGGATGGTCTGCTGGGACGTCTCAGTCTAGATGGTCTACAAAGAACATCTCAGTCTGGATGGTCTGCAGAGAACGTCTCAGTCTGGATGGTCTGCAGAGAACATCTCAGTCTAGATGGTCTGCTGGGACGTCTCAGTCTAGATGGTCTACAAAGAACATCTCAGTCTGGATGGTCTGCAGAGAACGTCTCAGTCTGGATGGTCTGCAGAGAATGTCTCAGGATGGTCTGCAGAGAACGTCTCAGTCTGGATGGTCTGCAGAGAACATCCTAGTCCGGATGGTCTGCTGAAACGTCTCAACCTGAATGGTCTTCTGGGACATCTCAGTCTGGATGGTCTGCTGGAATGTCTCAGTCTTGATGGTCTGCTGTAAAGTATCAGTCTGGATGGTTTGCAGAGAACGTCTCAGTCTGGATGGTCTGCAGAGAACATCTCAGTCTGGATGGTCTGCAGAGAACGTCTCAGTCTGAATGGTCTGCAGAAAACATCTCAGTCTGGATGGTCTGCTGGAATGTATCAGTTTGGATGGTCTGCTGGAACATCTCAGTCTGGATGGTCTGCTGGAACGTTCAGTCTGGAGGGTCTGCAGAAAACATCTCAGTCTGGATAGTCTGCTGAAACGTCTCAGTCTGGATGGCCTGCAGAGAACATCCTAGTCTGGATGGTCTGCAGAGAACATCCTTGTCTGGATGATCTGCAGAGAACGTCTCAGTCTGGATGGTCTGCAGAGAAAAAATCCTAGGCTGGATGGTCTGCTGGAACATCTTAGTCTGGATGATCTGCAGAGAACGTATCAGTCTGGATGGTCTACAGAGAACATCTCAGTCTGGATGGTCTGCTGAAACTTCTCAATCTGGATGGTCTGCAGTGAACGTCTCAGTCTGGATGGTCTGCTGGAACATCTTAGTCTGGATGATCTGCAGAGAACGTATCAGTCTGGATGGTCTACAGAGAACGTCTCAGTCTGGATGGTCTTCAGAGAATTTCTCAGTCTGGATGGTCTGCTGGAATGTCTCAGTCTGGATGGTCTGTGGAGAACATCTCAGTCTGGATGGTCTGCAGTGAACGTCTCAGTCTGGATGGTCTGCTGGAAAATCTTAGTCTGGATGATCTGCAGAGAACGTGTCAGTCTGGATGGTCTACAGAGAACGCCTCAGTCTGGATGGACTTCAGAGAATTTCTGAGTCTGGATGGTCTGCTGGAATGTCTCAGTCTGGATGGTCTGTGGAGAACATCCTAGTCTGGATGGTCTGAGGGAACATCTCAGTCTGGATGGTCTGCTGGAATGTCTCAGTCTGGATGGTCTTCAGAGACCATCTCAGTCTGGGTTGACTGCTGAAACGTCTCAGTCTGGATGGTCTGCAGGGAACGTCTCAGTCTGTATGGTCTGCTGGAACATCTCAGTCTGTATGTTTGCAGAGAACATCTCAGTCTGGACGGTCTGCTGGAATGTCCAAGTCTAGATGGTCTACAGGGAACATCTCAGTTTGGATGGTCTGCTGAAACGTCTTGGTTCAGTCTGTATAGCTGATGGTTCTACCTTCAGAGATGTTTTTATGATGTTAGAACACCACCAGCTGAGCTCAGTCTGGAGCTTCTTCTGTCAGAATGACACAGGGACAGCCTGAAGAGATCTATCTAAAGGAGTAAACCAGAGAAACAGCACCATGTCTGAATGTTGCTCTCAGCTGATCATGACCCTTCTGTCTCCGCAGGTCAAGGTGGTGACCCTCAGACCGGACTCTGCTCAGGTGGACCTGTACGTCTTAGGCCGGGCCGATCACTTCATCGGAAACTGCGTGTCCTCCTTTTCTGCCTTCGTCAAGAGAGAGCGCGACGTCCACGGCCTCCCGTCGTCCTTCTTTGGCATGGACAAGCTCGGGAGAGTGAACCCTAAAGATGAGCTGTGAGGTCAGAGGTTGTCCTGAGGGCTGTGACAACCCTCTGAGACCGCCTCTGACCTTTGTAAAGCAGGCTGCTGTGATTGGACGGAGCAGGACTGTGGACTCTGCTGCACGCTGGAGCCCATCCGCTCTCAGGTGTTCTGCAGACTGAAGCTCGGGCCAGGGCCAGGCCATGGTATCTCACACATAAATAACAATTTATTAGAAGTACTCTCACTGGTCACTTTAGTAGGTACACCTTGCTATTCCCAGGTTGACCTCCTTAACCTTCAGAGCTCCTTCATCCCTCAGAGACGTTGGTCCATATCTCCATGACAGCGTCACACAGCTGCTGAACATCCATGAGGAGGATCTCGTGTTCCACCACATCAAGGAGCTCCACTGGACTGAGACTGAGCAAGGTCCTTCTGTGGAGCTCACATGTTCTCCCTGCACATGTGTGGGTTTACTCCAGGTTCTCTTGTTTCCATGCTCGATACATGACTCTGAATTATCCTAAGGTGTCTGGAGTGATTGTTTGACTTAAATGCCAGCCCTGTGATTGGCTGGCAAACATTCAAGGGTGCACCCAGCCTGTCCCCTTGTCAACTGGGATAGGCTCCGCCCCCTGACCCTGACAGGGTCAATGTTTCAGATACAGTTGGATGGATTTGTGATAAAAAAAAAACATTAAAGGCTCACGTGGGTGCTCAGAACTCTTGAGATTCTTTCAGTTTTAGTGTGTTTAAAAGATTTGATGTATTTTTGCCTGAAGCAGTTAAATTCTGATGTTTGATGTCGTTTCTCTGCTCGTCTGTCTCCTGTTTGTCTCTTGTTTTCATTGCACCATATCTGTTTTTAACAGAAGAAGCTTATTTAATATTTAGGGGTGCAGGATATTGGAGTTTATCCATGAAGTCAATATTTTAAAACCTACTTTACCAATGTTTCTCCTGAAGTACTCTTTCTATAGAAATAACCAAAGGTAGCATACATAACCACGCTTCTATGAATCCTGGATGACACATCACGCATGCGCAGGTCGAGTATTTATACCAACAAAGTCACGTGTGACCCCTGTTGACCTGGACTAGATACTCCAGTGTCATCAGAGGATCTGTTCCTGCAGAATCTTCTTGTCAGACTATGTGATGAATGCTGTGGTGGTCATCCAGGATTCATAGAGCCATGGTTACATACGTGAGCCAGAGCACAAGATGACCTATACCAGTGTTGTAGGACTCGAGTCCAGGACTTTGACTCGAGTCCGGTTATGTCGGTCTCATGACTTGACTCGGACTCTTGCGCTGATGACTCGGACTTGTACTGAGACTCGAGCTCTAGCTGCATTAGGACTCGGGGGAGGACTCAGAGGACTCGAGCTTATTTATCAATGAATCCTTTGTATTTTTATTATTATTTTATTTATTATTTCTTCTGGTATAAGGTCCTCATATCAGTCTTAAAGCCCACGGCGGGCATGTGTGTTTGTTTACCTGCATGCGCATTCACGCGTTGATGTCGAAGGAGCGGCAGAATGTCGAAGCAGGTACCGCGGGCTGTACGTTTTGTTTTCAAAGATTTCACCATAAATGTTGGTAAATGCAGAGCAACGTGTTCATCATGTAAAAGAGCCATTGAAGAGAAGACAGGGACAACGTCGAACTTTAACAGACATCTGTCTAGGATGCACCCAGTGAAGTGAGTAGATGGCAATGCTAATGTTACTTTGACTGTTGATAACGTTATAAGCTAGCTGCTAAATAACGACAACGTTAGCCTCTTAACCCTCGGAGGTCGGTGCTATCATATACGACAGCAAAGCATACCGTTTGCGAAATATTTAATAACTTCACAATCGTTTATTGTAGCCACTTACCGATTGTTTTGACCGAAAGCTAACAACTTAGCCGTTCCGATGAGCCCTTTGGTGCAACCGTAGCTCTTCCAGAGGCTGAGATATCTCTCCTGCAACATCAGTGTCTTTTTGGAGACTTCGTAACAGTAATCCGTCAAGATAATTCCAAAAGTTAGGTCTTCTAGGTACATTATTTAATCCAATTTCTATCAAAACACGTTAGCACAGTAGATAGTTGCCACCTTGTTGTCACTCGGATGCAGTTCATCTACTATTTCCTGTGTCTTCTGACAAAAATAAAATAAAAAACGTTATATATTTACCTATACCCATTTGGGTTTTATTTCAAATTGTGCACCTAGTGCACACAGATACCTCAATATTGAGGACGCAGACTTAGGCTCGGGGAACTTTTTCGAGCTATGGTGGCTCGACTACAACACTGACCTATATCAACATGGTCACCAGGGATCGCATTATATCAGCCTCACTGCATTGAAGCCGAGAGAGGTGTCAGAACAATGTTGACTCGGTAGAATCTGGAGAAGGTGCTTGGCGACGCCCAAGAGGCTGCATCACAGATTGCCTCCAGGGGAACACCTCGAAGAGCTGCCCATGACGTGGATACAGCCAGTGTTGACTGGCATGGCACACCAGCTGACGAAGTGCGACCAGCCGCCTGATATGCTTGGTTGATCACAGCTACAATCCAATGGGACAACCGCTGTTCAGAGACAGTTAGGCCTCTTTTAGGCTACTATGACACACAAATAATTGGTCAGATCTACTCATACCTGCTGTGGCGTCCACATATGCTCTCAGGGCACATACTGGACATAGCAGTGTTGACCTTTTGGTACCCCCTTCAGGTGAGGAGTGAAACCGTGCCAACTTGGCTGGTCAAGGTTTGACTTGAAACAACCTTAGGCAGAAATGCTGTATTTGGGCTCCTTGAGCTCTGTGGGCACTCCTCAGGCTCCCAGGGCGCTCCTCAGACTCTGTGGGCGCTCCTCAGGCTCCCAGGGCGCTCCTCAGACTCTGTGGGCGCTCCTCAGGCTCCCAGGGCGCTCCTCAGACTCTGTGGGCCCTCCGCAGGCTGTGATTTCCATGTGGAACTGTAAAGAGTCCCTCAGAAGATCATCCAGGGCTCTGCAGTGGACAGACAGATCTGATTTCTGCTCAGCCATCCTGCTCTGAGGCCTCACATCTTGATCTGTGACAGGAAGTCTCACTCTTTCCTACTCCAGCAGAAATGTTTCCAGCCCTGTGCGTGTCCTGGCAGCAGGATCTAAATCCTGATCATGTTCTGCTCCCCTCCGTCCTCACTGTTCTTTGAGCTCAGTTGCAGAACTTCCTGCAACCTAATTACAACGAGGACTTAAGACGCTTAAACTTGGAGGACCAAAGAGATGAGAGCTTCTCACTCAGAGAATGTGATCCAGGTTTCAGACTGGAGGTCTGCTCAGTAGGTGTATGTGCAGAATTTTCAGAACTGTTTTTCGCAGTAAGGCTCCTCAGGGACCTCCTCCCTCTGTTGGAGCTCCTCTGTGCTGCCCCATCAGCTGATCCTAGAGCTGTGGTGGAGCAGCCTGGAGACGCTCTGGGTTGCCAGTTTTGTAGATTTACTTCTTTTTTTTTAATAACTGTGCAGACTTACAGCCTGGAGTTCAGCCCATTCTGATAATGTTCAGAGGGACAGGTCAATGATCAGTACAAGGGCAAATGTGTAATCTACATATGCTGAATTATAACTTACTGAGATTTGTGCTGAGTTAAATTTGAGTTAAATTTCAGAGTCTTTTCGAAGACTTTCAATTGTATCTAAGATCCTACTGTATTTTAAATTTTGAGTTGACTTGTTGAGTAACTGATCCAATTCAGGCTTTGTTTTGGGGAATAGATCCAAGCATCAGTCAGATATTATTATTATTATTATTATTATTATTATTATAATAATAATATGTGTGTGTGTATAAACTGCAAGTGTCTACAACAAAAATCTTATAACAGTTTTCATGGAATGACTTTTTGCACCATATAGATAAACAGAGACCTTGTTTCCAAGTGTAAACGTGGATGTGTGAATCAAAAACAAGCCAAAAAATGTAATTTTTCATTATTTTGTTTTTCATTATTGGTAACAAAGAGCTGCAAAACAAACTGTATAAACATGATATTAAAGAGCTGAAAAGATCATTAGAAAAATAAATGAGGGCCTGTCTGTGAGTCTGATCACCTGTTTGTGTAATGGCTTTAATGTAATTATTATAGTCCAGCTTTAGTTCCCTGTTGTCGCTGACAGCTTCGTCCCATTAATCATGATGATATGTTCCTTTATTTCTCGTGGTAATGAGTTCTGTTAGACCTTCAGGACCCCAACACCCCTCAGATGAAGTCAAATAACATCATAAATATAATTAATAATAGAATGAACAGCCTCTGTCCCCACTGAGACACGAACACAGAGACAGAGCTCCAGCCCCTCACGTCCTGCTCTGAACATCAGGCTGACAGGAATATGTCTGAAATAACAAGCACACTCAGAGACTGGACATACCAGAGACAGTGGGACACCTGCAGAACAGTAAGATCTCTGAGGACCTGTTTTATGTAAAGATGTGCTGAAGCAGCGGGGTCCTACAGTCATGGCAGCGAAGCAGGAGCTCCCCTGCTGTCAGTTAACTCTCAGGTCTTTCGGGGGATGTTGTCCGCGGACCTGGCAGCCCGTTAGCCGGCGGTACGGTGAGCAGAGCTAATGGCTGACCGGGAGTGTGGAGCAGCTAACGATCAGCTCCGGTAACGTTTACCGGCGTGAGTGAGTGTGTGCGTGCTGACTGCTGTGTTGTTAACTGATTGTGTCCTGATGTCGTTAATTAATCTGAATTAAGCTCGTGTTTCTGCAGCTTACGCCCTCATGCTAGCGTTAGCCAGGTGCTGCTAGCAGCCTGTCTCGTAGGTTACCGATGTGTTTGCGGTTGCTAGGCCGATCCCCGAGCTCTCTGTCCCGGCTACAGTCTGACTCAGCTCCCGGTCATCAGCCGAGCCGGTACTTTACCGGATATTCATCCTGTGATTTATTAAGGAGCCGTTCGACGGTCTCTACCGGCTGTCATCCGTTTACCTGGAGTTTAACGGTGACCACTGAGGTTACCCACCAAACAGGTTACCCAGCGAGCTAACTAACAGGCTTAACCAAGTTAACGAGCGCTAGTTAAGGAGCTAACTGAACAGCTTAACCAGCAGGAGTGTCTCCATAACAACAGGTATATTTAATAATCAGTACAGGTGAGTCAACAGATGAACTCTGATTTATTAATTAATGTATTGTTAGTGATGCTGGTGAGCAGGTCAACAACACAAAGCCGGTGTTTAGGAGTAGAAGTTGGAGTATCCCTTAAATAATGAAAACAGATTATTTATCATCAATATTAGATGATGAATAATGTGTTATGTGCCTTTGATCATTGATTTCCTTACTTTCCTACTGTAAACAAAGTGAATATTGCACTGAAGCTTGATTTGAAGAAAATCATGAATCAAATTTAATCACAATATCTGCCAGAAAAATCACAATTAGATCAGCCCTACCCTGAAACTATGAAGAAGGGTGACCTGATCAGTCCTCAGGCGGCTCAGAGGATCTTCTGAAGGAGAAGGTTGTCTCCACTGATCAGCAGATCCAGACTAGAGAAAGTGACGGCGGAGGCCTCATCATCTGTGGGGCTGTGAGGTGTTCGAGCGAGGAAACGATGAAGGAACGTGTCGGAATTTCTGAAAGACACAGGGTGAAGAGAAACAGATAAAAACAAGATTCTGCCTCTTCAACATCTGTGCCACAGAGACGGGACCACTGTTAAGCTTATGGCAGCTTCGGTAGGAACCAGGACAGGATCTCACGTCTGTTTAGGAGTGACTCTGAACCTCCGGACTGTCATAGCGACCTGTCAGTAAGACACAGCCTCGAACAGACAGAGAGGCCATGCTGAGGTGGGGCTTAAGGCCGTCTGTATACGTCAGTCATGTCCCTGTTTCCAAAATGCCTTTGTTAAAATAAAAACGGGAGCGATATAAAACAATCACCCCCTCACAATGAGAGTGTAGATGTTTTATAGTTTAAGACTGGAGTTTTTTCTGAACCAGGCTGTAAAGATGTTTATTTAGGCATAAAAACTATCAAGTAACCACCTGCAGCCACCCTCCATTTGTAGAAACACTCATCTCAGCTCATCCCTACATGGTTTGGGTGCGACCTGCTTTGTTTCCAGTACAGTATTTAGTGTGCATGTAATTTAAATTGAAACTGGATATATTCCCGTCTCTAGCCTGTAACGTAGAGCATGCAGTCTTTCATGCTTACGCCCTCTGTTCTGACGGTTAGAGCATATACTGGTAAAAATAAGTGCATGGTAGATTTTTTATTTAAATATATCTGCCACAACTACAGGCACACGAGAAACAGAATTTCTGACCCTGGTGGTCACAGCGTGGCTCTGCAAAGGTATGGTGACATTCTCACGAGTTTTGTTCACGAGACGGTTACAAGCACCGAAACAACAAACTATTCCCATCAGAGATAACAGCATCCAGACTCTTCCATGTCTGATCCAGGTAAATGCTAACGTGTGTTCTTTGTGCTTCCCTGCAGGTTCTGAGGTGGTCGTTGGTCGAGCTGATCTGGTGGTGAAGCTGTTTTTGGAGGACGGACAGAGCCGAGCCGTGAGGGTCGCCCTCTGCTCTGCATCATGTCCAAGAGCAAGAGCTCCGAGTCCGTGAAGGTGGTGGTCCGCTGTCGGCCCATGAATGAAAAAGAGCGGGCGGCGAAGTTTGAGCAGGTGGTCTCCGTGGACGTTAAACTGGGACAAATTCTGGTGAAAAACCCCAGAGAGGCGTCATCCGGCCACGCCCCCAAAGTCTTTACGTTTGACTCGGTGTACGACTGGAGCTCCAAACAGATGGACCTGTACGATGAGACCTTCAGGCCACTGGTGGAGTCGGTTCTGCTCGGGTTCAATGGAACTATTTTTGCGTACGGACAGACGGGCACGGGCAAGACATACACCATGGAGGGAGTGAGGAACGACCCCGAGAGGAGGGGGGTGATACCCAACTCCTTCGAGCACATTTTCACGCACATCTCTCGCTCGCAGAATCAGCAGTATCTGGTCAGAGCTTCATACTTGGAGATCTATCAGGAGGAGATCAGAGACCTGCTCACTAAGGACCAATCACAGCGTCTAGAGCTGAGGGAGCGGCCTGACACTGGCGTCTATGTCAAAGACCTCTCATCTTTGGTTACAAAGAGCGTTCGAGAGATTGAACACGTCATGAATGTGGGCAACCAGAACCGATCGGTGGGAGCAACTAACATGAACGAACACAGCTCCCGCTCACATGCCATCTTCGTCATCACCGTCGAATGCAGCGAGCGTGGCGTAGACGGCGAGAACCATATCAGGATGGGCAAACTAAACCTGGTGGATTTAGCCGGCAGCGAGCGGCAGACAAAGACAGGCGCTCAGGGCGAGCGGCTGAAGGAAGCCACAAAGATCAACCTGTCCCTGTCCGCCTTAGGAAATGTCATATCAGCTCTGGTGGACGGTCGTAGCAGCCACATCCCCTACAGAGACTCCAAACTCACCCGCCTGCTGCAGGACTCTCTGGGAGGGAACGCCTGCACCGTCATGGTCGCCAACATAGGCCCCGCCTCCTACAACGTGGAGGAGACTTTAACGACGCTGCGCTACGCCAACAGAGCGAAGAACATCAAGAACAAACCAAGAATCAATGAGGACCCAAAGGATGCTCTTCTCAGGGAGTTTCAGGAGGAAATCGCCCGGCTAAAGGCGCAACTTCAGAAACGCTCAGGGAGGAGGAAGAGGAGGAGGAGGAGGAGGGGCCTGGGGGACAGGAGCGACGGCGAGGAGCTGGAAGACGGTGAGACGGAGGACGATGATGAGGATGGGGATGATAAAGGAGACTATTGGAGGGAGCAGCAGGAGAAGCTGGAGAGGAAAACAAAGGCCATCATGGAGGATCACAGCCTGGTTGCCGAGGAGAAGGTTCGACTCCTGAAGGAGATGGAGAAGAAGATGGAAGATCTGCAGAAGGAGAGGGAGGTTGGAGAGATGCTCGCCGCTAAAGTGAAGGTAAGGAAAAAGGTTTGGCTCTTGACAAATACTGTCAAGAAGGGCTGGGATCAATGGGAACAGCTGAGAACAGCAAATAGCCAAAAGAGTCAATTTGAATTTGGGCTGAATGTTCTCTGATTGGTGTCCTCCTCTGACAGAGTCTGAAGCCCGTCACAATAACCTGTGCCCTCGAGCACTCCAAATACACACCCCCACTGAGGGCCACAAGACCTTAGGGCCTCACATCCATCTAGTCTGTAACATCCAGACTGTAAGACCATTCAGACTGTAAGACCATCCAGACTGTAACATCCAGACTGTAAGACCATTCAGACTGTAACATCTAGACTGTAACACCTTCTAGTCTGTAAGATCATACAGACTTCTGCGTATCTGATTATAGACTATAACATCACGACTGTCCTGTAGACTGTCAGGGTGTGACCCGGGTGTGAAACAGGTCCTGAAGGGTTCTTGTGACCTCAGGTGGTTCTCCCATGATCTTGGACCCACAGCCTTCATCCTCTGTTCTGGTTCAAAGCTCGCTCCCTCCACTCATGATCCAGCATGTTTGTTTGTGATGTCCATCTAGGCCATGGAGGACAAGCTGCTGGTCGGGGGGAAGAACATCGTGGACCACACCAACGAGCAGCAGAGGATGCTGGAGCAGAAGAGGCAGGAGATCGCTGAGCAGGTAAACAACACCTCAGGTGGGCTGTCTGAGTCCTCAGCAGAAGAAGACCATGACCCTGATGTCACATCGCCCCAGTGCTGGTGTCCATCACTGTGACCTGCTGTGAGGGACAGTCATGGGGGACTGAGTCCACGGTAAGGGTCAGACTGATGTGGACTGATGTGGACTGAGAGGGTCAGACTGATGTGTACTGAGAGGGTCAGACTGATGTGGACTGATGTGGACTGAGAGGGTCAGACTGATGTGGACTGAGAGGGTCAGACTGATGTGGACTGAGAGGGTCAGACTGATGTGGACTGATGTGGACTGAGAGGGTCAGACTGATGTGTACTGAGAGGGTCAGACTGATGTGGACTGATGTGGACTGAGAGGGTCAGACTGATGTGGACTGAGAGGGTCAGACTGATGTGGACTGAGAGGGTCAGACTGATGTGGACTGAGAGGGTCAGACTGATGTGGACTGATGTGGACTCACAGGGTCAGACTGATGTGGACTCACACAGAGGAGAAGCACTCTGTTCCTCACTGATGTCAGAGCGGTGGTTTTGTGGTGGTGTCTGCAGAAACGGCGTGAGCGTGAGATCCAGCAGCAGATGGAGAGCCGTGATGAGGAGACTCTGGGGCTGAAGGGCACCTACAGCTCCCTGCAGCAGGAGGTCGACATCAAGACCAAGAAGCTGAAGAAGGTAGGCCTGCAGCCACAGGGGGGCGCTCTGGTCATATATTTGAGCATGGTTCCTGAGCAGGTTTGCTCAGGCTCCGCCCACTGCTCCCACAGTCAGAGGACCGTTCTCTGGTTCAGATATGAGTGACAGTCAGGGCGGTGAAGCAGGTAGTGCACCTGCCTCACAGGAAGAAGGTTGATGGTTCGATCCCTCTGTTGGGGAGGGCCTTTCTGTGTGGAGTTTGCATGTTCTCTCTGTGCATACGTGGGTTCTCTCTGGGCGCCCCAGCTTCCTCCCACAGACCAGAAATGGGCCCACTGGGTTGACTGGTGTCTCCTAATTGCCCTTCAGTGTGAGTGTGAGAGTGAATGGTTGTTTGTCTCTCTGTGTGGCCCTGTGATTGGCTGGTGGCAGGTTCAGGGTGTACCCTGCCTTAGTTGGGGTAGGCTACAGCCCCCCTGACACTGTTATGGATGATGTAAGAGCATCATTGAGATTTTATACCTTTGGCACCGTCGATCACCAAAATATCAGAGACTGATGATGTTAAGCCGGTGCCCTCAGAGTTTGTGTTCAGGACAGACCTGAGGAGGATTTTTATGGAGCTTCTGATTCTGAAACAACCACCTGCCCATCAGCAGGGCCACATCCTGCTGGAAGCTCTTCTGCAGGAAACAGAATGTAACGTGAATCTGTGCTTTGTATTTAAATATGCTGTTTAGACAGAGCAAACCATTGTCACGGCTCTAACCACAGACTGCTGAAGAACTGGAGGAGGTCCTGTGACCTCAGTGAAGCCTTTGGAGCGCCGCTGATGCGTCATAGTGATCAATGTGACGCCACAGGTCTTTAAAGATACACAAACCTGTCAGGACAGCAGTATTCCCCCTGAGCTTCAATCAGAGGAGCAGATGTTTGTTCTTATTAGGAACTGAAAATCAGAACTCAGGCTCAAGTCCCTTACCCATTCCTCAGATCTAGAAAATTCAAAATCCTCCATAGCAGACCCGTTTTGCAGGTTGATTCTAAAGTTCAGCCCTAAAGTCAGTGTGGCGGGTTAGAGCGGAGGTCCTGCTCAGATTCACCTCCATGCTGATGGTTTCTGAGCTCTGCCTGCACGGCACATCCCTACTTTATTTAGACTGAAGATAAATGTGGTTTACACAGAGCGGCTCAGCTGATTCTGATGTAATCTGATTAGATGCCTCAGATTCTTGGATATCTCAGAGACAGTGACGATTTTACTTCAGCAGTCTGAGACTCAGCTGAGCTCTCCCTGCCTGGAGGATCAGCTGTTTTCATGAAGCTGCATGAGGCCCTTAAATCAGTCTGACGCTGCTCTCCGCCTCCTTTTTCTGCAGGTGTTTGCAAAGCTGCAGGCGGTGAAAGCAGAAATCCAGGACATCCAGGAGCTGCACATTGGAGACCGTCAGGAGCTGGAACAGTCCCAGAACGAGTTCACCAGAGACCTCAAACTGAAGTACGGAGCCTGCAGGGCTGTCAGGGGTTCAATCAGTCAATCAATCAATCTTTGTGTGTATAGCTCCAGTTCATAGCAAGTGTTAGAGCAGACTGAAGCCATACTCTTCAGGGTTAGACCGAAGACCCTCTCTAAGACTGTGATAATGAACACCATCAGTATGACTCCATGAGAAGTATGGCCTGGAGACACTTAGACAGAACAGCATGTAAACCTTCTGAAGTCTTAAGACCTGCAGAGAAGATCTGAAATGTAGGGCTGTGGTGATCAGACGATTCAACAATAATCACTGATGACAAAGTCTTATTTTCATCAGGACACCACGGCCGACTGCTCGTGCGTGAGGGATGTTCTGGTTTTGGTTAATCTGGTCTTGAATCTGTCCCGGGGCCTCTTTCCTGCATTTCAGTTCCCTCTCTCCATCCCTACATTAAGTTCTCTCCAGTAAAGGCAGAGAAACCAGAGTCCAGCCTCAGGAAGTCGCTCTGGATTCATCAGTCTCTTAAAGGCTCGCTAGTCTGATCAGTGACATCACAGAGTTTTCCTGTTCATACCAGTGTGACATCATCTGACCCTGCTCACGTGAGTCTGTTCTCACCAGACATCTGATCATTGAGAACTTCATCCCTCTGGAGGAGAAGAACAAGATCGTGAACAGAGCCTATTTGGATGAAGAGGACGAGGACTGGAAGCTGAAGCCAATCACTCGAATGGAGGAGTGAGTCACACGGTTTAATATTTATATTACAATTCATACATTATATTTAATGTTAATATTCACATTTAACTTTTCTGCTACACCCAGAGTTCTGTGTCCTATAACTCGGGTAACAAACAGTTTTTAATGATAGATGATCAGCTGATGAGAGGAAAAGCAGGAGAGCAGCGCACTGATGGTGGAAGGATACGCTGCAGCAGAAAATAGTCCCAGACTCTGTGGTCCCTATTGTATCTGTTTTGGTTTTTACTATCATTATTATTTTTCTGTCTAATGCACTGGCTTTTTCAAAAAATTAACATCTAAAAAGTCCCAGAAAATGTCAAATAGAGATATTCGGATACCATTTTTTCCCTCTCGATACCGATACTTGTGCTGTGGGTATCTGCCGATACCGAGTACCCATACCGAGTACTGATCCGACACCAGTATGTTATAAAAAAATATAACATAATCCTTTATTGATCCCCAAAGGGGAAATTCTGGTATTGCAGCAGTACAGGGCAAGTACAGGGATAGTAGCATGCATTGAATAAGACATAGATCAAAAGAATAGAAGATATTTACAATTGTCAAAATTAACTAACATACTAAAGCACTAAATTAACAGAGTAACAGAGTAAGTGGCGTTCAATTATCAAATTAACTAACACACTAAAATAATATATCATACTACGCCTGCATGACTGTGATATTATTATCATTGTGGTAAGGCCTGGCTCAGGTTAAACCCTTTGTAAAACATGTATATATATAGCAAATTCAAGCCATTTATTTTTTATTTTATTTTTTACATAGAACAGTATAAAAACAGGAGTGAAAATGCAATTTGTCTAAATAAATCTAGGAATAATTATTAAAAAAACTTGAAGTGCAGCCACAATATTTTTAAATGAAAAAGACTTTTAAATACAACAGTATAAAAGCAGTAGTGCAACAGCAACTTAGATAAATAAATCTAGGAATATATTTTTTTAAATTAAAGTGCAGCCGCAATATTGTAAAATGAAGGCATTTAAATAGAACAGTATAAAGACATGGGGCACACGTCGGTCACAGGTCATAAACCTGAAAACACAATAAAATAGGAAACCCAATTACAATATATTCTTTAAATAAATTGCCCACAATAATACAAAAACAGAAGCCTGTACCATCATTTATAATCGTATTAAAGCCGGCTCAGAATAATTACATTGACTACATTACCCAGAATGCTTAGCCATAAAGGGAACATGCGCAAAGCGGCTCTCAACCGCCCACCGTAATTGTGTAAAAAGAGGAAGCATATAATACAACACAAAGTAAATGCAACGCTATGCAATGAATTATGAACCAAATCCCCGCATACCCCCCAATCACAGATTGCAAACACGCTGAGAGCTCCAAACAGCCAGTGTTACACCCTTACGGCAAATACACCCTTACGGCTAACATCGGTAGCAGAAGACGAGCATGCAGTCAGCTTTACCACGGACATTGGAGCTCCGTGGTATTGGATGATGCCTGGACTCCAGTACTCGCCGATACTGATGCCAGCCTTTTTTGGCAGTATCAGAGCAGTTTCTGATACTGGAATTGGAATTGGAACAACCCTGATGTCAAATAGTTCAAAACAGCGAAAATTTAGTTTTTGGTGGAACAAAATGGCCGCTGGGCGCCGGCCTAAAAGCACCCCTGACACTGGGTAAAAGCCACATGCACAGAATTCAGTACACATGGAGATCACCCCTGAACAAGAAAAAAAGTCTCTGGAGGCATCCTCTAAGAAGTGAGCTACGCAGGGTTAAAGGTCAAATTTAAGCTTTAGAAAATAGGGCTCGGCTTTGATGTCAGTTGTGGCCCCCATGACGCTGTGATGGGCGCGCTTGTGTTTGCAGTGACCATCAGATGATGGGCCGGCCTCTGTCTGCGGTCGGGTACAGGCGACCTCTGTGTCAGCACGCCCGGGTGTCCATGATGATGAAGCTCGACATGAGATACAAGGTGAGCACCCCCCCGCTGTTCTTGGACCTTCTGTTCTTGTCAGCGTAAACATCAGAAATAAAGTCTAATCTGCCATGTTAGCCATGCTTTATTTGTAGAAATAGAAGGTGCAGATTGGGTTCGTCTCTCCTCCTTCAGGCTGAGAACATCATCATGCTGGACATGGACCTCCCGGCTCGGACCACTAAAGAGTACCAGGAGCCGGTCATCGCCCCGAAGGTGGCAGCAGCTCTGGAGGACGCTCTCAGGGACGAGGACGAGATCTTGATTGATGCCTCGAGATTTAACAGCAGCAGCCTGGGACCAACGCCCCCTGCCAGCGCCAGCGGGAGCCTCAAAAAACCAAAGTCTGGGTAAGAGGAAGCCTGGGCCTGATGTTCTCCAGCATCAGGGGGAAAGAATAGTTTGAGTAAATAACTGATCCAGGGTTAGAAGAAAGACGGTCTTTGGTCAATAGCAGAGGTCAAAGGTCTCATGACTGATTATACATGCCTCATGATATAAACTTGAACTACCTCAGAAGAAGAAGAGGACCATCGGGGACCCCAGATAGCATGGTAACTTATCAAACTGTAACACCTGCAGAGGTGTCTGCAGAGGAGTGGTCAGTGATGCAGAAAATTGGAGAGCATCTTTAAAAAGGACAAATGCTCCTGCTGTAACCAGCTGGACTAAACTCTGAACTGATCCTGAATCAGTCCATGGTGATCTCCATGTGATATTGAGTCAACGTTCTGCAAAATGAGCAGCAAATAAATCTGCAGCAAAAACTGACGCAAGTGGGTCATCTGCAGACACCAGATCCATCACATCAGTGATATACCTATGGTATACCTATAGCATATCTATGACATATCTATAGTGTATCAATGACATATCTATGGTATTCCATTGATATACCTATGGTATATCTGTGTTATATCTATAGTATATCAATAACATATCTATGATATACACTAGTGGTCAAAGGTTTTAGAACACCCCAATTTTTCCAGTTATTTATTGCAACTCAAGTCGTGCAAGTCCAGTAAATAGCTTGAAATGTCACAAAGGTAAGTGCTGTACTGCCATAGCTTAAAAGAAAAGGTTAGGTTACTCAAAACTGAAAAATTATGTACATTTCAGAATTATACAAAAAGGCCTCTTTCAGGGAACATGACATGGGTGAACAATTTAAAGCTGTTCTGCAGCAATGAGGGTTGATCAAGCCTTGAAAGCTGGCTCTACTAATTCCTACAGGTGTTCCAACTTTTCTTGATTGCTTACAGCCCCCTCTGTCTGCATTAAAGCATACCCTGTGGTAACATACCCCTGTGAGCATCAGCTGAACAGCACTGTACTGCAGAAAGTCACATATTGCAAAAATGGCAAGAAAAAAGCAATTAACAATGGAAGAGAGACAGACCATCATAACAATTAAAAATGTAGGTCTTCCTTACAAACAAATGGCAAAGAAAGTCGAGGTGTCAGTGAGTACACTTTTCTTCACCATCTAAAGGCACTCAGAAACTGTGGAAACTCTGACAGGAAGAGGTCTGCAGACCCAAAGCCACAACTAAACCAGGACAAGTTTCTGAGTTAACAGTTTGTGTGACAGGCGGCTCACAGGACAACAGCTTCAGCACAGCTTCATAGTGGTCGTAGTAAACAAGTCTCAGTTTCAACTGTGAAGAGAAGACTTCGAGCTGCAGGTTTGACAGGATGAGATGCAGCAAGAAAGCCATTGCTAAGACGTCAGAATAAGACAAAGAGGCTTGGCTAGGCCATGAAACACCACCATTGGACTACTGAAGACTGGAAGAAGGTATTATGGACTGATGAATCAACATTTGAAATCTTTGGTTCATCACGCAGGATCTTTGTACGCCGTCGAGTAGGTGAAAGGATGGTCCACAGTGTGTGACATCAACTGTCAAACATGGAGGAGGAAGTGTGATGGTCTGGGGCTGTTTTCCTGGATCCAGGGTTGGTGACTTGTACAGAGTGAGAGGCACCCTGAACCAAAACAGCTCCCACAGCATTCTTAGCACCATGCAGTACCCTCTGGTATGAGCCTAATTGGTCAGGGGTTCATCCTACAGATAATGACCCAAAACATCAGTTCAAGCTCTGCCAGAACTACCTCAGGAAAAAAGAACAAGATGGTAAGCTTGAAAACATGGAGTGGCAGCACAGTCTCCAGACTTGAACCCCATGGAGCTGGTTTGGGATGAACTGGACAGAAGAGTAAAAGCAAAGCAGCCTACAAGTGCCACACGTTTATGGGAACTTCTGCAGCAGACGTGGGAAGAACTTTCTGAAGAATATTTGATTTCTATTGTAGAAAGAATGCCTCGAGTGTGTTCAGCTGTTATATCTGCCAAAGGTGGCTACTCTGATGAGACAAGAGTTTAGAATACATTTGGGCCTATAAACTGATTTCATGATTTCTTTTTTTACTTGAATTGCTTATTTGTACTGTGCTTTTGTTTCAGAGTGCAATGACACATTAAACTGAATACCATTCAGTAAAAAACTGGAAAAATTGGGGTGTTCTAAAACTTTTAACCGGTAGTGTATCCATAGTGTATCTATGACATATCTATGGTATATCTATATTGTATCAATAACATCTGTGATATATCTATATTGAATTTGAATTTATTTTGAACCTTTATGCAAAGAAAAAAAAGAAATGAAGTAATTATACACATTCGAAAAGGAGTAGGAAGAAGTAAATACTTTTTGTGTTCCTACCCCTTATTACTGTTCCTCATGGGTCTTCTAAAACTAAATTCTGCTATTGATGCAAATATATCATACATATGTACATTACAAAACTTATAATCTATTTCAATATGTTTATCTACATATACACATATATATATATATATATATACACACACATACATATGTATACACATACACATAAGTATCAATATAGACATACTTACATGTATATATACTACATAAACATCTCTGGAAATATAATTCGCACCTATGCACACACACACATACGTACTTACATGTATATACATAATAAGTAACTTCATATAAATATTTTATCTATATCCAATATCCATACAATATGTATGGATATTGGATGTATCAATAACATATCTATGATATATCTACAATGTATCGATAACATATCTATGATATATCTATATTGTATCAATAACATATCCATGACATATCTAACATGTATCAATGACATATCTATGATATATCTATATTGTATCAATAACATATCCATGACATATCTAACATGTATCAATGACATATCTATGATATACCTATTGTATACCTATGACATATTAATGACATCTTCAATAATGCCGCTTTGGTCTCTGTCTCCAGTCGACCCAGGACAGGTAAGAAGTCCACCACCCCCACGTCCCCCTTCAGCCCCTCCAGCCCAGGATCTCCACTGTACCCACAATCCCGCGGGCTGGTACCCAAGTGACATCACCACTGACCTCTGACCTCTACTGTGCACGGCCACTTTTGGAGGAGTATCCTGGGAATGATGCTGCTGGTCTGTTACACTCTGATGTCTTGTAAACGTCACGATGTTCTTAATGTACAGAAAATAAACTCGGGCTGTGACCCTGCCCTGACGGACTGTGGGACAACAATGCACCTCCTCTTCCTGTCCTCACAGCTCCATGTGCTGGATGTTGTAGTCTTTATTTCCTGTAGTCTGAGTGTTTGTGAAGACATGAGGCTGCTGCGCGAGTATCGTTCCTGGTTTCCACACATCCGTCTGCACCTGGCCCCGCCCCCTTAGTCATTCTGAGGGTCTCAGGTGCTGCCATCTGCCTCAGCAGAGCTGCTACAGCAGTACTACACCTGTACTACACCTGTACTACAGCCCTAATACACCTGTACTACAGCCATACTACAGCTGTACTACAGCCGTACTGCAGCCCTAATACACCTGTACTACAGCCATACTACAGCCTTAATACACCTGTACTACAGCTGTACTACAGCCCTAATACACCTGTACTACAGTCATACTACAGTTGTACTACAGCCATTCTGCAGCCCTAATACACCTGTACTACAGCTGTACTACAGCCCTAATACACCTGTACTACAGTCATACTACAGCTGTACTACAGCTAAACTACAGCCCTAATACACCTGTACTACAGCTGTACTACAGCCCTAATACACCTGTACTACAGCCATACTACAGCCTTAATAAACCTGTACTACAGTCATACTACAGTTGTACTACAGCCATTCTGCAGCCCTAATACACCTGTACTACAGCTGTACTACAGCCCTAATACACCTGTACTACAATCATACTACAGCTGGACTACAGCCTTAATACACCTGTACTTCACCTGTACTACAGCTGCTCTATTTGGCTCTGCTGCAGGTCCAGGTTCAGACTGGGAGCTGATCGTCTCTTTATTTATTTAAAACAGGACGTAAACAAACCGGTAACCATGGACACGCAGATTAGACTGTCCTATGCACCGGGAGGCTGGGATTGCCCCCCCTTCTTAAGTCCTCAGCCCATGTGTCCTCAGACCCTGTCCATAGACCATGTCCACAGACCCTGTGTCTTCAGACCATGTGTCCTCAGACCCTGTTTCCAAAAACCATGTCCATAGACCCTGTGTCCTCCCCTGCAGGACAGGTCTGTGTCTCAGTGATGGGCTTATAAACTCAGAGGTTTGTCTCC
This sequence comes from Cetoscarus ocellatus, assembly GCA_037902135.1. Taxonomy (NCBI): domain Eukaryota; kingdom Metazoa; phylum Chordata; class Actinopteri; order Labriformes; family Labridae; genus Cetoscarus; species Cetoscarus ocellatus. The sequence goes on from JBAMNC010001307.1 coordinate 106,048, forward strand.
CCCCTCCCGAGGGGTCAGGGTGGTGGTTCTGGTTCAAATGTCCTGAGCTCTGAGACAAAGGACCTGCTCTTGGTCTGTAGTCCAGGTGGTCTCTGGAAGTCCAGGTCCATTAGAGGGCTGCTGGTCTGAGTGAAACCTGGGCTCAGGGGGCCCTCAGAAATGACCCTGTGTGATGTGTCTCTGTCAGGACGGTCCCGTCCCCCGTCCTGTAAGCTGTGTCTTTAGGAACATTCCAGCGTTTTGAAACACTCTGACTTCATGAATGTGAGGAGGACAGACCTGTGGTCCAGTCCATGGGGCAGAAGGGGGTCGGCCTGATCAGGTCTCTGCTGGTTTAAGAGACTATGATGGACAGAGGACATGTGTCTGTGTCCTGTCAAGGTGCGGCCCATCAGACATTTACAAACTCCTCAACACGCTGATCAGTCCCGCCTCCAACTTGTTAACCCTGTTGAAGAATTTCGACCCCCTTTAGGACACACCCTCCAGGTCAGGGGTCATGGAGCAGGGAGCCTGACTCAGGAGAAGGTCCGAACTTTAACTCAACTGGAGTTAAAAACCAGTAACTGAAGCAGCGAGGACATGGACCAACCAGTGCTCCACCTGAAGGGATGTCCACACCTGTGGAGACTTCCTGCTCCTGTTTGAGTCCCGGTCCTGGTCCTGGTCCTCCAGGCCGTCCCCTGCAGCCTGGCTCCATGTCTCAGTGTGTTTGCTGCTCATAAACATTCCTCTGACACAGTCTGATTATAGATTCAGACGGAGGTGCAGCTCCTCGCTGTCTCCAGAAGACATTTACACATTTACACTGACGGACTTCAGTGAACTGAGACAGCAGAGACCTGTGGCTCAGACCATCCCATATATTACCACTATTAGTGTGGTAATAATGATAATAATAACAACTACAATGATAATATAACAATAATAAAAAATATAATACAACAACAATAATAAACATAATAATCATAATTATTATAATAAACCACATTGATAACATGCAGTTCACCCCGTGTTGCTGCTCTCTGTCCCCCCGCCCTCGCTGCTGTGCAGTTTGGACACACACTGTCCCACTCGCCGCCGTCAGCTGACGTGTGTGAGTGCAACCGTGTATGTAGATCCCGGTCAGCTGCGAGTCTGCATATCGATGTAACTTGTTTACTCCTGGATTTTATAAACGGATGTAGAAACACATTTTTATTTGTTTCATAGATTACTGTTTTATTTTTGGAGCTTTGTATTTAATGCTGAGATTTTATTTTTCGCATCCATCATGAGCTTCTCCTGTTTGGGGGAGCAGACGGTGAGATGTTTGGTGCAGATTGGAGCTGTAGCACATGCTTCTTAGTGGAGTATGGAGATGATTGAAGGTCTTCACACCGTCACTGTAACCTCATAACCATAGAGTGTTCGCCGTAAACCTGCCGCATGATTCCAGACTGCTCAGGCCATGTTTTTGATCCTCAGTCAGGACATGACCAGCTTCTGAATGTCTTCATGCACCCCTGTGGACTCCTGGTCAGAGACTCTGCTGGTCTGACTGTAGAGCCCAAAGACGATTGTCCAGCTGCTGAGCTGCTCCTGCCTCCACTTTTCTTTGGATCAATAAAGACCGTCAGCCAGAAACACGTCTGCTGCATCCGCCTCTTCATTCAGGTTTACCAGCCATCAGGTCTCAGGCTGGGGGTCCCTGACAGGATCTTTATTAGTAAATGTATAGAGATAATCAATAAAGATGGCAAAGGTCCATGGTGGCAGCTCCTGAAACTCTACGACTGCTTTAATCAGGACATCTGAGCCGAAATGAGCCGTGACAGAGTCCAGCCGCTGTGTATATGTGTGTATGTGTGTGTGTTTATATATATATATATATATATATATATATATATATACACACACACACATATATATGTATACGTGTGTGTGTGTATATATGTGTATATATATGTATATACACATATATGTATGTATATGTATATATATGTTTATATGTATGTATATATATATACATTATATATATATATATATATATAAATATATATATATGTACACAACCATAGCACAAAAAGTAACGAGGATTAATGTTGGGTTCTGTTAGCTTCAGCCCACATCCTTGGCTCTGCTGCTCGTCCCTCAGGTATATGTCTTACAAATACATCTCCATTAAAAAAGAAATAAACAGACTTTACAGCAACACCAGATTTACTGACAAAAACCCGTGTTACAAAAAAGACATGTCCTACCAAGCTGTAATGTACTGACTTTTTGCCCTACATTTGTGAAGTCATGTTAACCTGAATAAAGTGGTTTACGGTTCAGAGGTGGACCTGAATTTATATATTCACCATAAAGGACACACTTTTGCTTTGAAGAGGTCAATAGTGACATATTTCGGTGATGTAGATAATTTTGAGGCTCTTGTTGCCTGGGGGGACAGAAGCATAAAGTTCAGTCTTCAGGTGTTTTTTGGGGGGTATTTTAAAAAAATGAAGCGTTTTGTCAAATCCAGTTTTGTATAATGATTTTTATTAACAGCAGTCAATAATATGTCTTAAAAACAAACCATCATTCTCACCAAAAATGCAGTGCAAAATAAAAACCAAATAGACATGATTTACATTCAGCAGAGCCACCAAATAAACATACATGTTAGAAATGACACGAGAAAGAAGGAGACCGCCCAAAGACTCACCAGGAGGAGCTGGAATCAAACTCTTCATCATAATTCAGTTTATCGTTTTTCCTCAAACTGCTGTGATTACGCCCGTCATTATTCATCTGAGCAGACAGGCTGCAAACATCTGCTCACGCCGTCCTCCAAAACTCTGACATGAAAATAAAGACAGCTCAGACAATCAAGAGATCCTAAATTAAAAATAAAATCATCTCTCCTCCTGAGCCTCGTCTCCTCGTTCACATCCATGCAGCCTGAGGAGGAGCGGAGTTTGTTGAGGAGGAGGAGCAGAGTTTGTGAGGAGGAATCTTAATGCCCTGTCAGAGTCAAAGGAAAAACATATGTTCATATTTACACGGCACCTGAAGTGTCAGTCAGACAGGATGGAGGAGCACACGTCTTGGTCAGGTGTGTCATGCTGGTTTACTGTGGAGGAGCTCTGCTGATGGTCCGTGTCAGCAGAGTATTATGGGATGTAGAGGAAACTGTGGGCAGGTTTCTGGGTGAGGGGAGGGATCAGGTGCATAGAAGAGGAACCATGAAGTCCTCCACCGTGACCCACCAGGTGGAACCTTCTCCTGGACTCAAGCTCCAAACAAGCTCCAGGTGTTTGTGAAGGTCCTTCAAACGCCTGATTGGTCCCTATGGAGCTACAGAATCAGTCCATCCTCGTCCCCTTGAAACAAACGAGGACAGACTGTCTCTGAAGCCGCATTCACGGTCAGATGTTCCCATGGGTGACACGCTCAGCTTCAGATCACTTTGGCGCCACCAAGCGCTGACACCATGTCAAAAGTACAAAGGACAGCCGTCCCCAAAGGACCTCGAGTCACACCACAGGAGCCCCGGTGCTCACCAGCAGAGGTGAACGCATGGAGGTCACAGTAAGGTCAGCTCCGTGTGGCGTGTTAGAGCGTGTTGAGTCAGTAATCTTTAAGCACGCCGACGAACATCCGCGTTACCAAACTGATGCTAACTTAGCTCTGCATGTCACAACTTGGCCAGAACATCGGTGTGTGAATGCAGCTTTAGGAACAGAGTCTTAGTCCTGCTGGGGTGCTTTCTGAACCATAACACCGTGTCCCGACCGAGCGCAGTGCAGCAGGGGGACCGACATGAGGGCCAGGAGGCACTTAGAGACAGGACGTCAAAATGCCAAGGATTTAAAAAAAGTCCCAGATGTGTTTCAACATGACCATCATTTATCCTGAAACACAAGGACAGAAAAGTTCTGCCCTGCCCAGCAGAAGCTGCTCAAAGTCCATGAGACAAGTTTTTTCACCACAGATGTGACGTTGGGGGTCCCGGCCCGTCAGCAGACGATGGGCCAAACGTCCCGTCCGTGGTGATCAAGCTCCTCAAACCGACTTCGGAGCAGAACTTCTGTCTTCTGCTGTTGTTAGCGTCTAGCAGCTGCTATTTCACTTTGTTCTAGATGAGCGTGCTGCTTCTTTCGTTTGTGAAACTTTACGCACACATTTAGATTTTCTGACATTTCAGCTTTGGTCATGAAAGTTTGATTTTCATCTCCACCGAGAACCCTTAATCTTCTGTCCAAGGTGATTCAACCATGGCTTAGGTCGTGCCCCATAAGGTCCGCCCTCGAGCAGGTGGCCTGTTTCCTGCATGTCATTCCCCACTCTCACCCAGTTTCCTACTCTATGCTCTGTACTCTTGCCGATCTGATTAAAGGCATAAAAGCCCAAAAAATAACTTAAAAAAAAAAAAAAACATGACTACTGGTCACAGAGTTTTCTGGTGGTCTGGCTCATAGACCAGGGATCTGGATCTTCTCAGAGTTTCACCAGTACCTGCACAGAGTGACCTAGAGGCTGATGTTTGGTCTGTTCATGTGGTCCACATCTACCTGTGAGGTCAGAAAGTTCCATAAGGGCTCACCTCCTCCTCACTGAACATCCATGTTCTTGAATCAACATTTTTATTTATTAAAGACTTGAGTGTTTTTCTGTTTGCTCAGTTCCTGATACAGACCTCACCATGGGGACCAGGTCAGTCCCAGGTTTCCCAAATACTGACCTCTCATTAAAGAGAGCTTTAATGACCTGATGAGTTCTCCTCTGAGAACATGGACCTCTACCGAGGCCTCTCCGTCCTCAGCTCAGGGACTGAAAATGCTGAACCATCCTCTCACACGCCAGCAGATCACTTCAGCATTCCTGGATCTGGATCCTGATCCAGTTTACCAGCAAAGTCTGATCTCCAGTCCCCCTGCCACCACCATCCCTCACTGAAGATTATCATCTGAGAAAGCTTTCAGAGCGGAGGTGCTCAGACAGACGGACGGACAGAAGCAGAAGGGTCAGACTGTCTGGCCGGTTTTAGACTTTGGTCTGGGTCCCTTAAACCGCTCCATCCTCTTTATTCTGCCGGCGCAAACAAGTTTAGAAAAGAACCATGAATATGAAAAAGCTCGAGATCATGGGAGGGGGTTTGATCTGGAGACACTTTACCAGACCTGCTGACAGGGACCATGGGGGGCGGGGCTTAGCAAAGTGTCCATCTGACCCTGACGGTGACCCCTGAGCTGCACACGTGGTGGCGTTTTAATCGGATCGTTAGATGTTGGGGCACGGTGTTACGGGTGTTTGTCTCTGAGCTCTGCAGCCTGAGCAGGAACATCTCCAGACATCAGCCTGAGGGTTCTTCAAGGTAAGAGGTCGTGACCTTACAGGTGAAAACCTGTGACAACCCCACTGCTAAGCTCCTCCCCCTGTGGTGCAGCATTTGATGATGAAGGTCTGGTGTTGTAGTCCAGGATGATGAAGATGAGGGGATGATGACAGTCAGTCAGTCCAGGTGTGGGGGTGGAGCTCCGCCTCACACCTGGCTGTGGCTCTTTGGGGGTGGGGCTTATTTCTCCCTGTAGTAGAGCAGGTACATCTTGAGCGGCTCGGGCAGCGGCAGGTTCAGGATCCGCTCCCTGAGGATGTTCACCGCAGGCTGTGGGCGGAGCAGCTCACCCGTCTCCTTCTCCTCCTCTTCCTCCTGATCCTCTTCTTCCTCCTCTTCTACCGCCTCTTCCTCTTCTACCGCCAGGCCTCTGCACCCCCGCCGACTCCCCCTCAGCTGCCGCCTCCCCTCTCTCTCCCCCGCCTCCTCCTCGTCCTCCGCCCGCCCCCCCTGGTTGTTGTTGCTGTCCAGAGGGGCGGGGCCTATACCGCCACTGGCCACTACCTGGCGTGTGGCGAGGACCAAGGCATTACAGTGGCGCCGGTGGACGCGGCGGCGTTTGAAGCGAGGACCGTACTTATGAAGGCCAGCAACCGCCAGACCCCGCCCCACGCTGAATGAGGAGCCTCTGCCGCGTGATTGGCTGTCTATGGCGTCTGTGGTCACTCTGAGTGCGTGACGGATGCAGATCCGAGAGAGCTCCTGTAACGAGCGCACCTCGTACCTCGCTGCGGAGGAAACGGAGAAAAAAGGTTAAAAGAGTGAAGATGGAGGACGGTTCTTTATCAGTGATGGAAAAATGACAGAAATCAAAACGGTTCATCTGAAAGGACAGATTTCCATCCACAGAAGGTTGTTTTTGGCAACCGTAAAACGAAAATATCAGATTAAATTCTTTTACGACCCAAACGAAGGCCAATCAGTGAAACCCTTTGGTGTGGTCACATAACCCTTTATTATCCCTCACCAGCTGCTCACTTTATTTTAACCCTAAAAGACAAATATCCTGATATTTCCAGATTTTTACTTGTTTTTTTTTAAATGTTCCTGCTTTACTGCTGTGACCTAATCCAAAGAAAAAGAACAAAATAAATGACACAAAGTTCATCAGTGAGCAGCGTGAATCTGAGAGAGGCTTTTTAATGTAGTCCTCAAAATAAAGGCCCCCATTTTTTAAACTTTATTTCTGATTTAAACATTTTCCCTCTCAAACATGAAAAAGATTTTTTCAAGAACATTTCCCAAACATTAACTGAATCTTCCAGGTAGAGTGACGTGCGTGCTGTTATTTTGTTTTCAAAGGTTGATTGTGGACGTAGGTAGGATGGCCTGCAGCGACTCTGAAGCTGCACTGTTTTCATTAAACATGGAAATGAAACTGAAATGTGCCTAAAAATGTGCCTGTGCAGTTTTTAGTGTTTGTACCGTTTGACAATGACACAACTGATTAACACTTTTGTCTCTGTTAGAAGGAAATATGTGGAAAGGTCTTAAAAAACTGTGTAAAATAAATCAATAAAAAAAAAAGAATAAGTCTGGGGTCCAGAGGACAAAATAAGTGAAAAAAAAATCTGGATCTTAAACTTTTAAATCTTTCTAACCAAACAATTGATTTAAGTGATTAGATTGATATATTTGGCCCAGCCCTATTTCAAGACCTCAAATTTTCAGATAAAAAAACTAAAACTCACGACATTTCCAGGATCCACAGAAACCCGTCCCTCTCATGAGAGTAATGTAATATCTGTGAGCATAACTTCAGTTTTTTGTCACTAAATTATTGTCCGTCTGCTCAGATTATTGAGCAGAAAAATCAGCTTAAAACGGACCCTGAGGGCGGAGCATGTGTCTGCTGGCTGTGACAAAAATCTGTTGTTTTGATGTATTTTAAAAAAGTGTTTTTATTATAAAAACAAAATAAAATATTTAAAGTGTCAAAAAAGATTGTGCATCCTGCTTGGATGAATTCTGTAGAGACAGGACGAAATTTAGAGTTAAATTAAAAAAATGAGAAAACAGGACATCCGACAAAATACAACAAATAAGAACGGAAGAATTTTTTCCATGGTAAAGTCTTTCATTTGTTTTGTTTTGTTTCATTTGTCACTGCATCCTTTCAATTCTGTGGTAAAATAAGAGAAGCACTGACATGCATCTACATCATATTTCTGATTTATTAATAAATATATAGAAGCGTATTTGGACTCACGCAGCGGGACGGCCCGGGGCTTCCCGTTGGTGCTGTGTTTGGGCAGGACCAGAGGGGCGAAGGACACGGAGATGATCTTTTTGGTCTCCCAGCTGTTCACGCCTGTACGAGTGATTTTGGTCAGCTGGAGAAGAAAAACAATTTAAATATGAATAAAATAACTCTTCATGTGCAAATGTATTCTGAAATCATTAAAGTCACATGACCAAAAGCTCCCAAACATTTCTGTGTTTACATCACCATATTAATCCCACATCAACACCATAATACAGGTTCATAATACCGTCTGAAACTGGCTGTCTGGGTTCATTAACGGGGACAAGAGAATAAAAACACAATGAGATATACAGAAATTAATTTACAATTATGATTTTAAGATTATGATATAAAATATGACTTTAGTCACATTTTTCTACAGCTTCAGGAAGTATTTGATGAATATTTTAAGATGTGGTTTTAATTTAATTGAGCATCATTTAGTCATTAATGTGGCTGCTGTTCCCCTGGACATGTTCAAAATGTTTTATAAATCATAACCAGCAGATCATATGATATTTCAAACACTTATTAAAGTCACAAAAACATAAAGACATGAATATGATGCTCTTGGAATAGTTTTTTGAGTAAACTATTTAACAAAGATTTATTCCTCTTTAATTCCTGGTTGTCAGAAGATTTGTTCGTTTATTGCTCAGTGTGAAGCTGTTTCCATGACGACATATTTAAAGTATTAAATCTGGTTGGTTTGATCTAAAATCATAAGCTCAGATATCATGTCCTCCCCGTCCAAACTCTGATGATTAGACTCTAACGAGCGACCTTCTCCTCCAGGGGCATGACGAGGATCCCTCCAGGTTTCAGCAGGTTTTTCATGTAGTCCTCATGCTCCCTCTGCACCCCCGCCCCGCAGTAAACCCGGTCGTACTGACGAGTCTCTGCTGGAATCTCCAGACAGTTCCCGAGGACGAAGGATGGCTCGCAGAACTCGAACCTGCAGACGGAGACAGAAAACGTCTCACACGTGGACAGAGCTACAGCAGACACACCGGCTGGTCAGGTGACCCACCTATCAAAGCTGTCACTGGTCTTAATGAAGGTGTCCAGCTTCTGGTAGGCGTACTGGATCACGTCTGCATGGAGCTCAATCCCATGGTTCACGCCAAACGGACCTGAAACAGGAAAGGACACGGAGAAGGTCTGAGGAGGGACAGGTGGACAAAGACAACTTTGAAGAAGTCACCAGAGATGATTCATTTATGAACATGACAGGAACCCCTCTGAAGCTGAGGGGCCAGCTCATAGACCTGAAGCTGAGGGATCAGCTCATAGACCTGAAGCTGAGGGGCCAGCTCATAGACCTGAAGCTGAGGGACCAGCTCATAGACCTGAAGCTGAGGGACCAGCTCATAGACCTGCTGGCTGCAGGTCACCACATCACCAGAGTAAGAACCTGTTTAATTTGATGAGTGATGACTGAAGGACTTCGTCAGGATCACATACCCAGAATGAGTCCCACCATGGTGCTGAGGTACCCGGTCCCACTGCCCAGGTTCAGGAAGGTGAGTCCAGGATGGAGGTCCAGAGCCTCCATCACCTCAGAGTAGATGCAGGGAGCAGACAGGTGGATGTTCCCGTGGCGCCATGCGAGATCCTGTGACCAAACACACGATACTTTAACATGAGCATGGTGGACATACCTGCAGACCCACAGTCGTCCTGGGCCCTCCTGTCACCTTGTAGGCGTTGTCCCGGTACTCATCCAGGTAGTAGTCGGCCCGGTCGATGGCCCTGAACGCTCGCTCCACCAGGTCAGAGCGGATGTAGTACGCCTCCTTCAGGTTATCGATCAGATCGTCGTTGTCCTCGCCTGCACTCACAGCTCCGCCCATTATGACTGCAGACAGACGAGAAGAACATGAGCCGCTAACATCTCTGCACCCTCACATCTTCAGACTGAAACCAGTCTGCAAACAGGTCCCTCAGGAACTGGACCACCGTGAAGAGCGTTTGAAAATCTCTGACAGGTTTCAGACCAAACATGGAGAACATCAGAGGAACAGACAGCAGCTACGAGGAGGGCTGATCCCATCTCCTTCCAGATGTTTGTGGACCTTCTTCTCCTCAGAGCTCCTGAAGATCACCTTGTCTTTGTCCTTAATCTGGATCCAGATGGACTGTTTCTTCTCTCTATGGGACAGACATCAGGTCCATCTGAGGAGCATCCCATAGAATGTGACTGAGAAGAGCAGGACCTTACCAGAACATTCTGATGACTCATTAAAGGCTGACATCGGCCTACGTTAATTTTAGCTGGTCTGAGGTTGCTGTTCTTCTGTCTGTTCCTCATCCTCTCAGGTGAAGGTGTGAAAGTCCACAGCAGAGGACAAAAGATCAGAGAGGACATCATCAGCAGGTTGTGAAACAACAGGAGGGACTTTACAGACGTCCCACAGCCTGAACTGAGGCTGGGACACTTCTACACATCTAAGACATGACCTTGTATCTGTAGGTCAGACAGAACCGGTCATCTCCATGTTGTGTTCCTACATTCATTTTTACTATTATTAGGATTGTTGTTTTTGTTATTCTTGTTATTGTAATATGATTCGTGAGCTCTGATATCTGAATTGTTTGGTTTAAAGAGTAATCATCTGTTTTATGATTTTATTGTTAGTGTGAAGATCAGCTGTTATTGTGTTAATGATTAAACTGCTGCAGATCTGTGAGGATGATGATGGTCATCATGAACATGAAGACATGTTCACATCTTCTTAGTATGTTTGTGACGCTGTAGTTACCATGGTGACCAGAGGGGGCGCTCTGAGCAGCTCACTAACTGGTTTAGTAGGCTAGTAGGCTACATACACATACACACACACACACACACACTTCCTGTCCAGTCTTACCACCTCTGTGTTTTATAATAAACGTGCACGAGCTCAACACACGCACGCACGCGGCCGTCCGCACGGCCCGCACGAGCCCCGAAGCCGCAGGTGATTTCCGACAGCCCCAGCACTCAGCCTCTCTGTGGCCCTGATCATGAACACTCAGCACAACAAGGTCAGCGCGCACTTAGCCGCGGCGCACGCGGACGAACGCCGACCCCTCTCCTCACCTGGGCCGCCGTGTTGCCGCCTCGCGCTCTCACCTGAGGATCAGCTGCTCCTCTCGCCTCGTGAGGGAGTCCGCGGGTTGATATCGGGGGTCCAGACAGGAACACACTGCTGCTGGATGTAAACATTCAGCCAGCTGACGCTCCGACGTCAGTACGCACACAACGTAGTGACGTCGAAAAGTAGGAGGGGCCTATGTTCCGCACAGAGCTGCAGCTGTGATCCAGGTACGAGCTCAGGTCAGAGAGAGCTGTAAAGATGAAGCCACGAATGTAAGGTTTATATTTATTTATTAAAATGTGACTGCAGGGACAAACAAGACAGAAAAATATAAGATCTTTGAACCTGAGATTCATGTAAACAGGAGAATAAGAACAAAGATATTTTAAAGAGGGACTGACTGATTTAAAATTTTTAATCATCTCTGTTTAATATGTCTGACTCACTGTAAGGACTTCACGTTGAGATTATAATTATATTTCTGAGTCCAGATTTCTTTCATTCATGAACTCTTATTATCATTCCCTGAAGAACATTTTTCTGTATCATAGTGTGTCAGTTCCTTTAACTTTTAAGTGGCCCTTAAATCAGCCAGTGCTGTGTGTTGTGGTCTTTTGTGTTTGTGTTGTTGTCTATTGTATTTGTGCTAAGATCTTTGAAATATGTGTTGTGGTCTTTTGTATTTATGTGCTGGTCTGTTATGTTTATGTTGTGGTCTTGTGTATTTGTGTCACCCTGCAGGAACACAAACTGCAGTTTCATTTCTTAACCACAGGAGTTTGAGAGTTTCAGGATTTTCAGAGTTTCGTGAGTTTTCAGAGTTTCAGGAGGTCCTGCAGTGAAACTCAAACCACTGATTCTTTAAAATCTGTTTTGAAAAGGTTGAAGGTCACAGAGCTCCTCCCTCTCAGTAACCTGAGCAGATTTAACCAGCTCATCTGTTTCCGTCTTTTATCTGAATCAGTGGCTACGTTTACATGCAGTCAATATTCGGGTTAAGATCAATATTCCGGTTTCTGAAACATTCGGAATAACCCAGTTTACATGCATGAGCAAACAGGGTTAGTCCTCTATGCATAGTATCCCGAACAAAACAGCGACGCACGGAGAACGTCATGACGCAATTCGCGTCATTTCCGCTTCTTCTTCCTGTATCCAATAGCAACGAGAACAACAGCAGCAGCACGGCGGATAATGAACGGCCCGGAGCAGCTACCAGTCAGCTTCGTTTGCGCTTAGGTGCTAGTACTGACCCATCACCAGTACTTGACACTATTCTTTGTCAGTTTCTTCATTAATGGAAAACGAGAGCGTGAAGAATCAGGAGCTGTGCCATGTTACAACAAGCACTTCCTGTACTCAAAAGACCAAGATTCCTTGCGAAAAGAACATGCGGAGAACACGACTTAATGCTCCTTTCGATGAGGATATCCCGATCGGTGTACACATGACCAAATATTCAGGTTAGAAAAGGAGTAACCTTTTGAGTTTATTTAATCTAATTTAATTGTACAGAGACTTTGTTCTGCTGTTCATGCTGTTGACCCTCCCTTGTAATGGTCTGGTGATGTTTTGAGTTGAAAGGAAAAAAAATAAGTGGGAAATATGTAATATGTATAATCTCTTTGTTTCTGTATCCGCTGTATTTCCGAAAAAGATTAATAAAAAAAATAGAAAAGGAGTAACCCAGGGGTGATTTTCAGGTTTTTAAAAACTGGAATATGAGCATATTCTGTTTTTTAAAAGGTTTTTTGGTGTTTACATGGCTGCACGCAACCGGGTTATTGCTAATATTCCGGCTATGAAAGGGTTAATGACTACAACTAACCCTAACCCATTGACAGGGAGGTGAAGTGTTAATTTAGTGCTTAGTATGTTAGTTAATTTTGATAATTGTAAATATCTTCTATTCCTTGATCTATGTCTTATGCATGCTACTATCCCTGTACTTGCCCTGTACTGCTGCAATACCAGAATTTCCCCTTTGGGGATCAATAAAGGACTATCTTATCTTATCTTATCTTAAACTGCATGCTGTTCCTCTGAGTGTCCACCTGAGGGCAGCGTTGATCTAAATGTGAACTCTAAGCCGCTGATTGAACGGCTGATACAAAATAAAGAGCTGGGGAGGTCAGAGGTCGACTTATTAATAAACTAAATTATAACAAGTAATTAAATAATAAAAATGATTACATAATAAATACTCAACTAAATAACAATAACTAACTAAATAATAACAAATAATTAATAACTAAATAAATAGTAGTAAATAACTAAATATTGTAAGATAACCAAATAATAAATAAACAGTAACAAATAACTAAATAAAGAACTAAATGATGATAAATAACTAAATAAAAATAACCAAATAAGTAATAACTAAATAATAAATATATAACTAAATTAGAATAAATCTCTAAGTAATATATTAAAATATATTAAATAACCAAAGAATACATAAATAGAGAATAAATAGCAATAAATAACTAAATAATAAATCAATTATCAAATTGGTATAAATAACTAAAATATAAAAAATGACTAATTAACATTAATTATTAAATAATTATGATTAATTAAAAAATCAATAAATAGTCTTCACTGAAGACTGTGGTTCTCAAAAGGCCTTTGAAAGGGTCTCATTAATAACTTAAATTATTTAATTTACAAATGTAAGAAGACACAACCTTGTCCCCTCCAGGGGCCCAGACCCATGTTTGGGAACCATGATCTCTTACTCAGAGCTGCTGCACCAAACTTTGGTCCCTGTCCTCTCTGGACCTGTCCTGAGGGACCTGTCCTGGTGGACCTGTCATCTCTGGACCTGTCTTGATGGACCTGTCCTGGTTGTCCACGTCCTGATGGACCTGTCCTGGTGGACTTGTCCTGATGGACCTGTCCTCTAGACCTGTCCTGATGGACCTGTCTTCTCTAGACTTCTCCTGATGGACCTGTCCTGTTGAACCTGTCCTGGTTGTCCCTATCCCCTCTAGACCTGTTCTGATGGACCTGTCCTGGTGGACCTGTCCTCTCTGGACCTGTCCATATGGACCTGTCCAGATGGAGCTGTCCTGGTGCACCTATCCTGATGGACCTGTCCTGGTTGTGCCTGTCCTAATGAACCTGTCCTGATGAACCTGTCCTGGTTTTCCCTGTCCTCTCTGGACCTGTCCTGATGGACCTGTCCTGGTGCACCTGTCCTAATGGACCTGTCCTGATGAACCTGTCCTGGTTTTCCCTGTCCAATAGACCTGTCTTGGTTGTCCCTGTCCTGGTGGAGCTGTCCTGGTTGTCCCTGTCCTGATGGACCTGTCTTGGTGGACCTGTCCTGGTTTTCCCTGTCCTGGTGGACCTGTCCTGGTTGTCCCTGTCCTGAGGGACCTGTCCTGGTGGACCTGTCCTGGTGGGCCTGTCCTGAGGGACCTGTCCTGGTGGACCTGTCATCTCTGGACCTGGCCTGATGGACCTGTCCTGGTGGACCTGTCCTGAGGGACCTGTCCTGGTTGACCTGTCATCTCTGGACCTGGCCTGATGGACCTGTCCTGAGGGACCTGTCCTGGTTGACCTGTCATCTCTGGACCTGGCCTGATGGACCTGTCCTGGTGGACCTGTCCTGGTTGACCTGGGTTAGATGCTGATAATGCTGATGGTGTCTCTTCCTGTTTTCAGTTGTTTGGGGACTAAAAACTGAACTCACAGTTTCAAAGAGTCATTAAAAACTCATGTAACTGTTTCAGTGCAGTCTGAGTTGGTCTGTATCATGGACGGTCTGACGAGGACATTAAATTAATATCATTTTATGGGAGTTCAGCAGAACAGACGGTGCCTGAATGTCTCTCTTTGGCAGTAAATACAGTGATACATCTGTGAAAAAAAAGACAACACAAAGGGTTTGAGCAATATCTTTTATTATTTTAATGATATAATTTAATATTTTTTTTATTTTCAAAATGTAATTATATGAAAAAATTCAAAAATATATTCTATAATGTTAATAATGTTTCTTAATAATGTAGTTTATCAATTAAGCGATGTTACTCAGTACACTTTTTGATAGACCAATTTGTTTAAGTTTCAGCATAAAAAAAATCAGTGCTTTCCAACAATGGAGTCAGTGACAGTCACCTGCACCAGGTGTACTAAACTCTGGCTCATGTGCATGAACAAGTCCAACATGCTGAATTAACCACAGTAAAAGTCCTCTGGTTACTCTTTGGGGCCGGTGCAGCTGAGGCATAATGACCTAGCACAGGTTTATCGCTCAAAGTTAAGTCACTTGCAGTGTGTTTTTAAGGTGCAGCGGGTAGGAAATGTTCAAAAAATACACACTGAAGGCTGTGAAGGCCTCATCAAGGCAAGTGCACTGACTCAGAGCCACTCCTTCAGTGTTCACCACTGAGCCCTCCTCCGGTCTTCACCCATCAGCTGTGTGGTTGGATGGGGTGCAGCAGGTTCGTCCTTCTGGAGACCAACATGTAAAAAGAAAAAAAAACAACTTGAGACAAGTGGAAATTCTTGAAGTGTAGGAACTAGACAGTAACAGTGTTTTGTGTAGAAGGAGAAGGAACAATATATAAATAAATAAAGTACTCTGAGATAAAATTTTATCTGCTTGGTCCAGCCAAGTGACCCTGTGGATTTTCTTTGTTGAAACATGTTAGAAAATGTGGGATAGCTCAAGTACACAATCCAAGAAAGTATATCAAAGACCTCCTTGTTTATTTTTGATTCAGAATTCATACATACACATGTGGCCAAAATTGTTGGTACCCTTTTGTTAAAGAGAGAAAAACCCACAATGGTCACTGAAATAACTTGAAAGTGACAAAAGTAATAATACATAAAAATTTATTAAAAATTAACTAATGAAAATCAGACATTGCTTTTGAATTGTGGTTCAACAGAACAATTTTAAAAAACAAACTAATGAAACTGTCCTGGACAAAAATGATGGGACCTTTAACTTAATATTTTGTTGCACAACCTTTTGAGGCAATCACTGCAATCAGGTGATTTCTGTAACTCTCAGTGAGACTTCTGCACCTGTCCACAGGTATTTTGGCCCACTCCTCATGAGCAAACTGCTCCAGCTGTCTCAGGTTTGAAGGGTGTCTTCTCCAGACTGCATGTGTCAGCTCCTTCCACAAATGTTCAATAGGATTTAGATCAGGGCTCATAGAAGGACACTTCAGAATAGTCCAATGTTTTGTTCTGAGCCATTCTTGGGTGTTTTTAGCTGTGTGTTTGGGTCATTATCCTGTTGGAGGACCCATGACCTGTGACTGAGACCAAGCTTTCTGACACTGGGCAGCACATTTGGCTCCAGAATGCCTTGATAGTCTTGAGATTTCATTGTACCCTGCACAGATTCAAGACACCCTGTGCCAGATGCAGCAAAGCAGCCCCAGAACATAACTGAGCCTCCTCCATGTTTCACAGTAGGTACAGTGCTCTTTTCTTTGTATGCTTCATTTTTGTGTCTGTGAACATAGAGCTGATGTGACTTACCAAAAAGCTCCAGTTTTGTCTCATCTGTCCAAAGGACATTCTCCCAGAAGCTTTGTGGCTTGTCAATATGCATTTTGACAAAATCCAGTCTCACCTTTTATGATTGTCTTTCAGCAGTGGTGTCCTCCATTAAGTCCACTTTGGCTCAAACAGTGATGGATGGTGTGATCTGATACTGATGTACCTTGACCTTGGAGTTCACCTCTAATCTCTTTGGAAGTTGTTCTGGGCTCTTTGGTTACCATTCGTATTATCCGTCTCTTCAATTCGTCATCAATTTTCCTCTTACAGCCTCGTCCAGGGAGGTTGGCTACAGTCCTGTGGACCTTAAACTTCTGAATAATATGTGCAGCTGTAGTCACAGGAACATCAAGCTGCTTGGAGATGGTCTTATAGCCTTTACCTTTAACATGATTGTCTATAATTTTCTTTCTAGCTGGCCCCAGTCTTCACCAGGATCTTCAACCGCTCCCTGGAGCAGTGTGAAGTCCCCTCTACCTTTAAGTGCTCCACCATCATCCCAGTCCCCAAGAAAACCTCCATCACAGGACTGAATGACCACAGACAGGTGGCTCTAACGTCTGTGGTCATGAAGTCCTTTGAAAGACTAGTGCTGAGCCATCTGAGGTCTGTAACAGGACCCCTGCTGGACCCCCTGCAGTTTGCCTACCGGGCAAACAGGTCGGTGGATGATGCTGTCAATCTCGAACTGCACTACATCCTGCAGCATCTTGACAGCCCAGGGAACTACGCGAGGATCCTGTTTGTGGACTTTAGCTCAGCATTTAACACCACCATCCCGGACATCCTCTCCTCCAAACTCTCTCACCTCAACGTGTCTCCGTCCATCTGTCAGTGGATTACCAGCTTTCTGACTGACAGGAGACAGCAGGTGAGGCTGGGAAACGTCACCTCAACAACCCGGACTGTCAGCACTGGCGCCCCCCAGGGGTGTGTCCTGTCCCCACTGCTCTTATCCCTCTATACCAACGACTGCACCTCCAAGCACCCAGCTGTTAAACTCCTGAAGTTTGCAGACGACACTACCATCATCGGCCTTATCCAGGATGGAGACGAGTCTGCATACCGGCTGGAGGTCGAGCGGCTGGTGTTTTGGTGCAGCCAGAACAACTTGGAGCTGAACACGCTCAAAACTGTGGAGATGACAGTGGACTTCAGGAGACAGCCCTCGTCACTGCTCCCCCTCACCATCAGCAACAGCCCTGTGTCCTCCGTCGAGTCCTTCAAGTTCCTGGGAACTACGATCTCTCAGGACCTGAAGTGGGAGATGAACATCCACTGCATCCTGAAAAAGGCTCAGCAGAGGATGTACTTCCTTCGTCAGCTGAAGAGACACGGCCTGCCTCAGGAGCTGCTCATCCAGTTCTACACCGCTGTCATCGAGTCCGTCCTGTGCACCTCCATCACCGTGTGGTTCGGAGTGGACACACAGCAGGACAGACGCAGACTACAGCGCACAGTTAGGACTGCTGAAAAAATCACTGGAGCCCCCCTGCCCTCCATCCAGGAACTGTACTCCTCCAGAACCAGCAAGAGGGCAGGGAACATCATCAGAGACCCCACTCACCCTGGACATAACCTGTTCTCCCTCCTCCCCTCTGGCAGACGATACAGAGCCCTGCGCACAAGGACCTCTAGACACAAAAACAGTTTCTTCCCTACTGCCATAACTCTCCTAAATAGCTGAATGTTGGACCTATTGCACTGCTAAATGGTCATATACTCACCTTCACTGGCCACTGATCCAATTGCACTACAATGTGTACTCTGCACCAATTGTACATATATTTATTTCTCTGCACAAGAGTGCATACATATAGCATATACACATATTTTTCTCTTTTTTTACTGAGTGTACATATTCTTCTCTATTCAAATTAGGTGTGTATATATATACATATATAAACATATATTTTTCTAGTATGTTTATGTTTATTTTTGCTGCTGTTATTCCGTGAGCGATACCACCTGCTGAAGCCAAATTCCTTGTATGTCACAAACATACTTGGCCAATAAAGATGATTCTGATTCTGATTCTGATTCTAATCTCCTGAGACAACTCTCTCCTTAGCTTTCTGTGGTCCATGTTCAGTGTGGTACACACCACCATACCAAACAGCACAGTGACTACTTTTCAGCCTTTAAATAGGCAGACTGACTGATTACAAGCTTGAAGACACCTGTGATGCTAAGTACAGGACACACCTTAGTTTAACATGTCCCTATGGTCAAATCATTTTCAATCCTTTCTAGGGGAACCATCATTTTTGTCCGGGCCATTTTCATTTTTTTTTTTTTTTAAACAATTCTGTTAAACCACAATTCAAAAGCAGTGTCTGATTTTTATTAGTCAATGTTTAATAAATTTTTATTAATTATTACTTTTGTCAGTTTCAAGTTATTTCAGTGACCATTGGGGGTTTTTTCTTTCTTTAACGGAAGGGTACCAACAATTTTGTCCATGTCTGTATAAGGGTAAAGCTAAAATAAATAAATAAATAAAAAAACACCCTTCCACAAAGTAAAATATTCATACTGCAACAAATCTATTCGGTATTAATCAAAATTTGTTTACCAGCTGTTTTTTATGTCAATTATTGTATGATCTTTCCCAAGGTAAGCCAATTTTTTTTTTCTTAGTAATCATATGAAAAATCTAGTATGTGCTTGATTAGTACATTGTAACTAATGGAAGTCCATGCTAGTCCTTTCACATAGGTAATAATTTATTTGTATTGGCATGTAAAACATGAAAAATGTAATAAAATAACCATGCAGGCTTATTGTGCTCATACATATTTAATGCCAACCAGTCAGGTCATTACATGAACCAATATAAATGCCCTCGAGGGAGGAGCAGATAAACTGATCTGTATTAATATACATACACGGGCATGCACAATGGGAATGCACCAATAGGACAGCTGTGAGGGGATGCAGTTTTCAAATTAAATCGAGATACACTGGATGTTAAACGTCTGTCAGTAAAATCCAGTCCATTTCATATTATGTTTAATTTAAAAGTTTTTACCCACACCCAAATTTAATGTTCTTACTCATTTATTTGGCTCTTAACTCATATGAACACACACCAAGGACGCATACACACAGGATGTGTTCAGAGGATGTATAGTGCTAGGATGCACCTTGGATGGATACTGGACTTATACGAGGAGCTGTGGCACATGTAGGTTTGATTAGTGGACGCAAGGGCACGTGTAGTATTCTAAATGACCATACTGTAAATTTACTGGACTAAAATATGGTAGGGATGCACTTGTGGTCTGGGCACCCATGAGTTCGTCACTACCATAAATTCTTATTTTCAGTCAGACTTTTATTGATTATACTTCTATAAAATTATCACCACAACCACACAGACATGAGGACCCTCCTGAAAACAAGTTGTAGCATCTCAAGAGGCTAACCTCTAATAAATTTGTTTTCAAAAGAGACAAATTTGATGACGACAGGTCTATGATTGGTCCTTTGATCTGTCACTAACTTTAGTTCTTACTTTAGTCCACTTGTCTCCACTTACCTCCCTCCCTTCGCCCACACACCCAACACAGCATGGTGTGGATTTGCTGTTCATCATGAGACTGGGGTCCACATTCAAGATTTCCTACTGCTTAACAGAAGGTTTTTTCTTGCCGCCATGATGGAGGGATTCATGATTGGCTATATGGATTCATGTTGGGTGTTGGATGTATATATTTGTATATATATGTATATGTGTATTTTATATATGTAACTATGCATATATGTGAAGAGCTTTGTGCTCTATTGTAAAGTGTCTTGAGATAACACTTGTTATGAATTGGCGCTATACAAATAAAGATTGATTGATTGATTGATTGAAGTGTAAAGGGTAAGGCATTTCTTATGTGTCCTTGAATTTCTGAAGTCATGTTTCACACTTGGATCAAATCAAACATCTAATAACCCTTTATTGAATGCTAGTAAAGTCTAAATGTATAAATGATCAGAAACAAATTGAACTTTTGTGTGAAATGCAGTCACCTTTATTTAGGCTACCTGGCAGAGCATCTCAGTTACAATACCAGAACTGACAACAAACAGTGAACCTGCTCTACATGAATATATCAATTCATAAAGAGAGGAGCTCTGATTGGATCGCTCCACAACTTATCCCACCAGCACCAAGCTAAGGCAGCTGTGATTGGATGTCCCTCTGAACTCATCCAACCTTTCCACACAACCAAAGTAGCTGTGATTGGATATATTCCTAACTTGTCTCTACTTTCTACATGACCAAATTAGGTCTGATTGGATTAAGTCTGTCAAACATTTTAGTCTAGTTTTTATTTGTTGATGAAAATGTCAGTTAATTTAGTTTTGTCCTTTTGCTCTTGATTTATTAGTTACCGTCTAGTTTTTGTCAGGGGGAAAAATGTTGTTGATGAAAACTATGATGAAAATAATTAGTCAACAAAATTAACACTACTCCTCTGTCTTGTCACACCACATCTGTAATTGTATTTTTTATACATAACTTGCATTGGAATTGAAAACACACATAACATTACTCCCGTTTAGACATGTTTCACTCCATCTTCTGTGTCCACATCAGGTGATCCACCTCCTCAGAGGCCGACGTCGCCTTTCACAGAAATTATATCACATGCAAGTGACAGGAGTGCTGGCATTATGCAGATGCAGATTATCATTGAAATGAAAGCATCAGAAGCTTCGGATCAGCATTATACATTACAACTTGATCGGTAAATTTATTAAAGAAATACCAGGACAATCCCCTCCCCCTCCCTCTCCGCGCACACACTCACCACGGTGATCCGATCATCACAAAGGTCAGCAGATACACATCTGGAAGCAGAGCAGGGAAACGTGCTGGTGCAGAAGATTTGGTCAGATGTCAATTTTAAAAAAAAGAGTTATATGCATTTTTCCCTCAGGTCAGATCATTGAATAAAACAGCATGCTAACATATGGTTTTTGCTTTTTTGGACCAAGAAAAAAAAAATTCTAAGACAAAAATTTGGGGGTGTTTAACATGCAGGAAAACATGCTGGCGCAGAAAGTTTGGTCTTATTTCACTTAAAACGTTGATTATAAGCATTCTTCTTTCAGCTCAGATCTTTGAAAAAAACGACATGCTAACACATGACTTTGTTGCCATTTCGGACTACGTGAAAAAATATGTTAATACATGACTTTTTGGGTCTGAAACAGGCAGGAAAATATGCTGGTGCAGAAGGTTTGGTTTTATATCACCTACAAAATGAGTTTTAAGCATTTTTCTTTCAGGTCAGATCCAAGAAACGACATGCTAACATATCAATCAATCAATCAGTCTTTATTTGTATAGCACCAATTCATAACAAGTGTTATCTCAAGACACTTTACAATAGAGCACAAAGCTCTTCATATTATGGATACACATATATGCATAGATACATATATATACAAATATATACATCCAACACCCAACATGAATCCATATAGCCAATCAGGAATCCCTCCATCATGGCGGCAAGAAAAAACCTTCTGTTAAGCAGCAGGAAATCTTGAATGTGGACCCCAGTCTCATGATGAACGGCAAATCCACACCATGCTGTGTTGGGTGTGTGGGCAAAGTGAGGGAGGTAAGTGGAGACAAGTGGACTAAAGTAAGAACTAAAGCTAGTGACAGATCAATGGACCAATCATAGACCTGTCGTCGTCAAATTTGTTTCTGCTGGAAACAAATTTATTAGAGGAGGGTCCTCATGTCTGTGTGGTTGTGGTGATAATTTTATAGAAGTATAATCAATAAAAGTCTGACTGAAGATAAGAATTTATGGTAGTGACGAACTCATGGGTGTCCAGACCACAAGTGCATCCCTACCGTATTTGTCTCTGTTAAGTATAAATGTATTGTAATGGTAGACCTCTTGAGATGTGACACCTCATTTTCAGAGGGATCTCATGTCCATGTGGAGCTAGAGATAGTTACTATAGATGTATCAACCATGGATAGAAAGATCATGCTAATATCTACATTAACAGCTATAATGATTATGAACTGGAATGAGATGGCCAAATATGTGTTATGTCTGTAATTGTAGTTATTGAGGCCTCGTGACTCCACAGCAGCAGGCAGTCTCCACCAAGGATCCCAGACCACCTACAAGACCAGAGCCAGAGACGAGTACAGGAGCAAACAGAAAGGGGCAGAGGCAGATATGGAGAGAGAGTGTGAGAGAGAGAGGGATAGAGCCCAGTGTGCCAGATCCCCCCGGCAGTCTAAGCCTATTGCATCTTAACTATGTGTCTAAACTATGGACTATGAGCTGGTCCCTAACTGAAAGCTTTATCAAAGAGGAATGTTTTAAGTCTAACCTTAAAGGTAGAGAGGGTGTCTGCCTCCCGAACCGTGGTCGGTAAATGGTTCCAGAGAAGAGGAGCCTGATAACTGAAGGCTCTACCTCCCATACTACTTCTAGAGACTGATGGCACCACAAGCAGGCCAGCATTTTGGGAGCGTAATGTTCTAGAGGGGTTGTACGGCACTACAAGCTCTTTGAGGTAAACTGGTGCCTGTCCACTGAGAGCTTTGTAGGTGAGAAGAAGAATCTTGAATTCTATTCTATATTTAATGGGAAGCCAATGCAGAGAGGCTAATACAGGAGTAATCAATCAATCAATCAATCAATCAATCTTTATTTGTATAGCGCCAATTCATAACAAGTGTTATCTCAAGACACTTTACAATAGAGCACAAAGCTCTTCATATTATGGATACACATATATGCATAGATACATATATACATATAAAAATACACATATACATATATATACAAATATATACATCCAACACCCAACATGAATCCATATAGCCAATCATGAATCCCTCCATCATGGCTCAAGAAAAAACCTTCTGTTAAGCAGCAGGAAATCTTGAATGTGGACCCCAGTCTCATGATGAACAGCAAATCCACACGATGCTGTGTTGGGTGTGTGGGCAAAGGGAGGGAGGTAGGTGGAGACAAGTGGACTAAAGTAAGAACTAAAGCTAGTGACAGATCAATGGACCAATCATAGACCTGTCGTCGTCAAATTTGTTTCTGCTGCAAACAAATTTATTAGAGGAGGGTCCTCATGTCTGTGTGGTTGTGGTGAAAAATTTATAATGTGGTCTCTTCTCCTAGTTCTAGTCAGTACATGTGCATGTGCATGGACTACCTTTTCAGCATCGCTCTGGGACAGGATAGGCCTAATTTTAGCGATGTTACGAAGATGAAAAAAGGCTGTTCTTGAAATTTGCTTTATGTGAGAGTTAAAGGATAGATCCTGATCGAATAGAACCCCAAGATTTCTAACAGTTGTGCTTGGCGTCAGACTAATGCCATCTATGGCAGTTAAATCATTAGAAAAGGTTTCTCTAAGGTGTCAAGGGCCCAGCACAATGATCTCTGTCTTGTCTGAGTTAAGAAGAAGAACATTTTTGGCCACCCAGGCCCTAATGTCCTTTTGACACACGTCTAGTTTAGATTTGTCTCACCCGGCTTTATTGATACATACAGCTGAGTATCATCAGCGTAACAATGAAAATTAAGGGAGACCCTCATGATATCACCGAGGGGAAGCATATAAATGGAGAAGAGAATTGGACCAAGCACGGAGCCTTGAGGAACTCCTTAACTTACTTTAGTGTACACAGAGGACTTGTTGTTCACGTGTACAAACTGGTATCTATCAGATAAGTAGGACTTAAACCAATTTAGGGCAGTCCCTGCAAACCCGAGTAATACCTCTAATCTCTGTATAAGAACATCATGATCAATGGTGTCAAAAGCCGCACTAAGATCTAACAAAACAAGTACAGAGAGAACGCCTTCATCTGAAGCTGAGAGTAGGTCGTTAGTTACTTTAACTAGAGCAGTCTCTGTGCTGTGATGAGCTCTAAATCCTGACTGAAAGTCCTCAAAAAGGCTGTTGTCTTGAAGGAAGTCACATAGCTGATTAGCCACTACTTTCTCCAGGATCTTTGAAGTAAATGGAAGGTTTGATATAGGCCTGTAGTTAGAAGGTTTGACATAGGCCTGTAGTTGGCTAATGTTCCAGAATCGAGGTTAGGTTTTTTAAGGAGAGATTTGATTACAGCTACTTTAAAAGACTGTGGCATGTAGCCTGTTCATAGAGATATATTTATTGTCTCCAGCAGGGATGGACAAACTAGGGGAAAGACCTCCTTGAACAGTTTAGTTGGGATCGGGTCTAAAAGGCAGGTTGATGGTTTGGAGGAGGAGACAAGAGAATTTAGCTCCTGAAGGCTAATTGTAGAAAAATGATCTAACTCAAGTCTGACTACATTTAATGGTGCAGCAGGTTCAGGTGAAAACAGGGAGTTGTTAATTTTATCTCTAATTTTCAGAATTTTATCGTTAAAAAAGCTCATAAAGTCCTCACAGCTGAGAGCTAGAGGAATCACGGACTCAACAGAGCTCTGACTCTGTGTCAGCCTGGCTACAGTGCTGAAAAGGTACCTAGGGTTGTTTTTATTTTTTTCAGTTAGTGAGGAGTAGTAGGCAGCTCGAGCATGTCGCAAGGCTGTCATGTAGTTATTATGACTTTCCCGCCAAAGTATACGTGACTCCTCCCTTTCATTGGAGCGCCATATTCTCTCTAATTTATGGGATGCTTGTTTAAGTTCACGAGTTTCAGAAGTAAACCAAGGAGCTGCCCTCTGACGTTTAATAGTTTTATGTCTCAGTGGGGCAATTGAGTCCAAAGTGGATCTTTGAAGACTGGCAGAGTCATCGACAAGCTAATCCAGCTGAGAGGGGCTATGGCTAATATCACAGTTATCAACTGGCCAATGCGCTGAATTAAATTCATTAAACCGGTGTCAAATTCCTTGTATGCCTAAAATACCTGGCCAATAAAGTTAATTCTGATTCTGATTCTGAGGAATGGCCTCTTTAAATTTAGCCACGGCACCATTGGACAGATTTCTACTCTTCACTGTTTTATTACGCAGTGCAAAATCCTTTAAGAAGATGTTAAATTAGGCCTATCCTGTCCCAGAGCGATGCCGAGAAGCTCATCCATGCTTTTGTTACCTCTAGACTGGACTACTGTAATTCTCTTCTTTCAGGCTGTCCCAGTAAGTCGCTTAAGATGCTTCAGCTGGTTCAAAATGCTGCAGCACGTGTGCTGACTAGAACTAGGAGAAGAGACCACATTACTCCTGTATTAGCCTCTCTGCATTGGCTTCCCATTAAATATAGAATAGAATTCAAGATTCTTCTTCTCACCTATAAAGCTCTCAGTGGACAGGCACCAGTTTACCTCAAAGAGCTTGTAGTGCCGTACAACCCCTCTAGAACATTACGCTCCCAAAATGCTGGCCTGCTCGTGGTGCCATCAGTCTCTAGAAGTAGTCTGGGAGGTAGAGCCTTCAGTTATCAGGCTCCTCTTCTCTGGAACCATTTACTGACCACGGTTCGGGAGGCAGACACCCTCTCTACCTTTAAGGCTAGACTTAAAACATTCCTCTTTGATAAAGCTTTCAGTTAGGGACCAGCTCATAGTCCATAGTTTAGACACATAGTTAAGATGCAATAGGCTTAGACTGCCGGGGGGATCTGGCACACTGGGCTCTATCCCTCTCTCTCTCACACTCTCTCTCCATATCTGCCTCTGCCCCTTTCTGTTTGCTCCTGTACTCGTCTCTGGCTCTGGTCTTGTAGGTGGTCTGGGATCCTTGGTGGAGACTGCCTGCTGCTGTGGAGTCACGAAGCCTCAATAACTACAACTACAGACATAACACATATTTGGCCATCTCATTCCAGTTCATAATCATTATAGCTGTTAATGTAGATATTAGCATGATCTTTCTATCCATGGTTGATACATCTATAGTAACTATCTCTAGCTCCACATGGACATGAGATCCCTCTTGAAAATGAGGTGTCACATCTCAAGAGGTCTACCATTAATACATTTATACTTAACGGAGACAAATATGGTAGGGATGCACTTGTGGTCTGGGCACCCATGACTTCGTCACTACCATAAATTCTTATCTTCAGTCAGACTTTTATTGATTATACTTCTATAAAATTATCACCACAACCACACAGACATGAGGACCCTCCTCTAATAAATTTGTTTCCAGCAGAAACAAATTTGACGACGACAGGTCTATGATTGGTCCATTGATCTGTCACTAGCTTTAGTTCTTACTTTAGTCCACTTGTCTCCACTTACCTCCCTCCCTTTGCCCACACACCAACACAGCATGGTGTGGATTTGCTGTTCATCATGAGACTGGGGTCCACATTCAAGATTTCCTGCTGCTTAACAGAAGGTTTTTTCTTGCCGCCATGATGGAGGGATTCATGATTGGCTATATGGATTCATGTTGGGTGTTGGATGTATATATTTGTATATATATGTATATGTGTATTTTATATATGTATATATGTATCTATGCATATATGTGTATCCATAATATGAAGAGCTTTGTGCTCTATTGTAAAGTGTCTTGAGATAACACTTGTTATGAATTGGCGCTATACAAATAAAGATTGATTGATTGATTGATGTTAAAAGTTACTAAGAAGTAATTGGATAAAAAAGGATTTTCAGGAAAAACTTTTAGTTTATGAACATCAAGGCTAGAAACAAATCAAGAGTGTGATTGGAATGATGAGTAGCTTCATGAACAGCCTGAATAAAACCAATTGAGTCTATTAAGGACATAAAACCTGAGCTAAGGCTAGCGGTTTCTTTGTCGACATGGATTTTTAAAATCACCTACAATGAGTATTTTATCAGAGCTAAGGACCAAGTTTGCAATGAACTCAGAAAATTCTGATAAGAATTCAGAATAAGGGCCTGGAGGATGGTAAATTATCACAAATAGGACAGGCTGGCAGGGTTTTGAGTCAGTGCCATTTCAGACCTCGAAAAAAATATGCTAATATGACATGACTTTTAGGGGTCTGAAACAGGCAAGAAAATATGCAGGTGCAGAAGGTTTGGTCTTATTTTACCTAAAACATTAAATATATGGATTTTTCTTTCAGGTCAGATTGTTGAATAAAACAACATGCTTACATCTGACTTTATTGCCATTTTGGACCCCGACAAAAATATTCTAATCCATTACTTTTTTTGGTTTGAACGGGAATGAAAACATGCTGGTGCAGAAGGGTTTGTCTTATTTTACCTAAAACGTTAAATATAAGTATTTTTCTTTCAAAACAGATCTTTGAAAAAACCACCTAGAAAATGACTGATAAACGTTTTTCTTTCAGGTCAGATCTTTGGAAAAAAAAAACGATGCATATGACTTTTATGCCATTTCAGACCTCGAAAAAAATATGCTAATACATGACTTTTGAGTCTGAAACAGGCAGGAAAATATGCTGGTGCTGAAGGTTTGGTCTTATATTACCTAAAAAATGACTGATTAGCATTTTTCTTTCAGGTTAAATCTGGGTAAAACAGGCTAAAAAGCATGCTAGTGCAGACGGTTTGGTCATGTTTGACTTCAAAATGGAATTGTAAGCCTTTTCCTCTCAGCTCAGGATTTGAGACAACACTAAGGCTAACAGATGGATCCAAGATGGCGCCGCAGACGGCAGCCTCGGCACATCGCTCTCCAGGAATCTCTATTCAAATTAGGTGTGTATATATATATACATATATATACATATATTTTTCTAGTATGTTTATGTTTATTTTTGCTGCTGTTATTCTGTGAGTGATACCACCTGCTGAAGCCAAATTCCTTGTATGTCACAAACATACTTGGCCAATAAAGATGATTCTGATTCTGATTCTGATATGACTTTTTTTCCATTTCGGACTCCGACCAAAAATGTGCTCAAACATGACTTTCTGGGTGTAAAACAGGCCAAAAAAACATGCTAGTGCAGACAGTTTTGTCATATTTGGCTTAAAAGGGGACTTATAAGCCTTATTCTCTCAGCTCAAGATCTGAGAAAACACTAAGGCTAACACATGACTTTTTTTGCATTTCGGACTCCGACAAAAAATGTGCTCAAACATGACTTTTTAGGTGTAAAATAGGCCGAAGAACATGCTAGTGCAGACGGTTTGGTCATATTTGGCTTAAAAATGGATGTTACGGCTGACGCCGTATTGGTGCGTGTGAGTATGTCTGCTTGTGTGTGTGTGTATGTGTGTGTGTGCGTGTGCGTGCATGCCTGTGTCTGTCTCCCCTCAGGTTGCCAGGTAGAGGTGGTGGATTGGCACATGGATTATGGGAGTGTTCTGCCGACTTCCAATTAGCAGCTGACAAGGAAATGGCACCCCCTTTAAAATGCTGGAGAGAGCTTCATTCGGGAGCGGCTTTTTCCTGAAGTGGACTGTCGCCCAAACTTCGTCTGGCTCGGCTCGATTTAAAACTTGGAAATTGTTGTTTATGGTAGTTTTGTTTACCTTATATTGTTTAGTAATTTGACATGCACATTGCAAATAGTTTTGTTTAGCATTACCTGTTGTTATTGGTTTTGAACAGTGATTTATTTGTATGAAAAATCCTTTTTATTCTTATTAAAACCTCTGTTAAACCTTTCCATCTGGTTTTATGTTAGCTCCTTTTAACCCCTTTAAGAGCTGTGGACATAACAATGGACATAAAAGCCTTTTTCTCTAAGCTCAGGGTTTAAGAAACACTAAGGCTAACATTTTACCTTTATTGTCCATTTAGGACCCTGAAAAAAGAATGTGCTCAAACATGACTTTTTGGGTGTAAAATAGGCCAAAAAACATGCTAGTGCAGACGGTTTGTCATATTTGGCTTAAAAATGGACTCATGAGCCTTTTTCTCTCAGCTCAATATTTGAGAGAACACTAAAGCTAACATATGACTTTTTTTCCAATTTGGACTCCGACAAAAAACATGCTCAAACATGACTTTTGGGATGTAAAACAGGCTAAAAACATGCTAGTACACAAGGTGATGTCATTTTTGGCTCCAAAAAGGA
This sequence comes from Cetoscarus ocellatus, assembly GCA_037902135.1. Lineage (NCBI taxonomy): Eukaryota > Metazoa > Chordata > Actinopteri > Labriformes > Labridae > Cetoscarus > Cetoscarus ocellatus. The sequence continues at coordinate 135,253 of JBAMNC010001307.1, forward strand.
TTTATAAGCCTTTTTCTCTCAGCTCAGGGTTTGAAAACTCACTACAGCTAACATATGACTTTTTGTCCATTTCGGACTCCGACCAAAAATATGCTCAAACATGGCTTTTTAGGTGTAAAACAGGCCAAAAACCTGCTAGTGCAGATAGCTTGGTCATATTTGGTTTTAAAATGGACTTATAAGCCTTTTTCTCTCAGCGCAGGGTTGGAAAACTCACTAAGGCTAACATCTGACTTTTTTTCCATCTTGGACTCCAACCAAAAATTTGCTCAAACATGACTTTTTGGGTGTAAAAAAGGCCAAAAAACATGCTAGTGCAGACAGCTTGGTCATATTTGGTTTTAAAATGGACTTATAAGCCTTTTTCTCTCAGCGCAGGGTTGGAAAACTCACTAAGGCTAACATCTGACTTTTTTTCCATCTTGGACTCCAACCAAAAATTTGCTCAAACATGACTTTTTGGGTGTAAAATAGGGCCAAAAACATGCTCGCGCAGACGGTTTGATCATACTTGGTTTTAAAATAGACTTTTAAGCCTTTTTCTCTCAGCTCAGCATTTGAAAAAAACACTAAGGCTAACATATGATTTTTTTTCCATTTTGGACGCCAACAAAAAATATGCTCAAACATGACTTTTTGGGTGTAAAACACGCCAAATAACATGCTAGTGCAGACAGTTTTGTTATATTTGGCTTAAAAATGGACTCATAAGCCGTTTTCTCTCAGCTCAGGGTTTGAAAAAACACTAAGGCTAACATATGACTTTTTTTGCATTTCGCACTCCAACCAAAAATATGTGCTCAAAAATGACTTTTTGGGTTTAAAACAGGCCAAATAAAATGCTAGTGCACAGTGTTTTGTCATATTTGGCTCCAAAATGGACTTATAAGCCGTTTTCTCTCAGCTCAGGATGTGAAAAAACAGTAAGGCTAACATATGACTTTTTGTCCATTTTCGACTCCAACAAAAAATATGCTCAAACATGACTTTTTGGGTGAGAAGAACTACATCCTCACATATGACTTTTATGCCATTTCAGACCCCATAAAAATATTCTAATCCAATAGTTTGGGGTTTTTAACAGGCATGAAAACATCCTGGTGCAGAGGCTTTGGTCTTTTTTTACCTAAAACATTAAATATAAGCATTTTTCTTTCAGGTCAGGTCTTTGAAAAAACAACATGCTTACATATGACTTTTTTGATAGTTGAACCCCCAAGACACATGCTAAGACATGACTTTTGGGTCTGAAATAGACAGGAAATATGCTGGTGCATAAAGTTTGGTCTTTTTCACCTAAAAAAATTACTTATAAGCATTATTCTTTTAGGTCAGATCTTTGAAAAGAACGGCATGCTAACATATGACTTTTTTGCCATTTAAGACCCCGACAAAAATATTCTAATACAAACAGTTTTGGGTCTGAAACAGGGATGAAAACATGTTGGTGCAGAAGGTTTGGTCTTATTTTACCTAAAAAAATGAGTTTTAAGCATTTTTCCTTCAGGTCAGATCTTTGAGAAAAACAACATGCTTACATATGACTTTTTTGAGATTTCAACTCCCCAAAACATATGCTAAGACATGACTTTTTGGGTCTGAAATAGGCAGGAAACATGCTGTTGCAGAAGGTTTGGTCTTTTTAACCTTAAAAATGAGTTAAAGCCCCACTATGTAAGATTCAGGTTTGTCTGCTCTCGAGGGGCCTCTCTGGTCGGTGGGTGTAATTGCATTGTCGTAACACAGCGCCTCACAGCAACGTGCATTTGTTGACATACAGAGCCGGGAGAAGCGAGTCGACAGGACGTCCGAAGACAGAAGAAATAGTGAAATAGTGAATGATCGAGCATCACGGCGCCATGAATATCTCCAGCAATCAGAAACTCGCCGGCAAATAACCGCTGAGACCAAGTGTTGAACGGGGGAAAACCCGACGAAAACGTAACGTACCTCTCCAGCAGTAACTTTGCAAGCTCGGCGTCCGTCTTGCAATTCTCCATCTCCCGACGCTCTCGCCACCGAGCAAAGTGGGCACCAGTGTTGATTCTAGTTTTGTTCCTTGCGTTGTCCGATAGTCTCTTTTTGGCCCTTGAATCTGGAGAAAGAGTCCTCCTCACACGCTTTGCGGATGCCATGGCTGCTACTGCTACATAAAAAAACACCAGCTTCTTTAGCTGGAAGCCAAATCTCGCGTAGTGCCGTCAAGCAGTTTGCACTTCTCGCAGCATCTCGCGATATGTGTCCCCGTCACGGGAGCAAAAGTTACATAGCCCTTAAAGAGAGCAGGGAAGCGCTGTGGGGGGCATTCTCTCTGTTACAGCGCCGAGCTCCACTGAACAGACTTTGGAGGGAATATTTGAAGGCTCCAAAGATCTGCAGTGCTGCTTTAAAAGCATTTTTCTTTCAGGTCAGATCTGTGAAAGAAGCAACAAGCTAACATATGACTTTTAAGCAATTTCAGACCTGGAAAACAATATGCCAATACATCACTTTTTTGGTGTTAAACAGGAAGGAACATATGCTGGTGCTGAAAGTTTGGTCTTATTTCACCTGAAAAATGAGTTATAAGCGTTGTTTTCATGTTAGATATTTGAAAAGAACAAAATGCTAACAGTTGACATTTTGAGATTTCGGACCCACAACAAAAATATTCTAATTCAAAAAGTTTTGGGTCTTTAACAGGCAAGAAAACATGCTTGTGCAGAAGCTTTGGTCTTATTTCACCTAAAAAATGAGTTATAAGCAGACAATTGTCCAAGTCCCTCCGATCCGAGTCCCAAGCGAGTATTGAGTCATTTGGTCCAAGTCTTACACAAGTCCCAAATTTTTTCTGCTGTGGGCAAATTAAGTCGAGTCACAGGTTATGTTGAGTCAAGTCGAGTCGAGTCAGAGGTTTTGTCGAGTCAAGCAGAGTCGAGTCACAGGTTATGTCAAATCAAGTCCCTCACCATTGTCCCCCAGCCCACCAAGAAAAAAGCACTCAGGTTTATATCTTGAACACAGAAACCTTATCTTACTCAGGTCAATGTCAAAAAAGAGCATGCAGACTGGCCTGCATGGATTAAAGCAGCATAAAGCTGTTCATTTATCCATTACAACATTACAAGTCTGATCATTTAGACCGAGGTAGATGGGAAAGGCTACATTCCATTAAAGAAATGGCATGTTTGACACACAAAAAATGTTTATTTGGAAGATTTTGCAATATTTGCATGCTCAAACTGCCTTTCTGGCATTTTTCTTAAAGTGTGTTTTTTTAGAGGTAGCTACGTTAACAAAGGCAAACAAAGTTACAGTATGAATGAACAGTGCAAAGTGCTTCTGTAAACAGCACACAGCAAATACTTAAATAAAAATGACATTTAACTTAAGAGATATCAGAAGAGCTGGGGAAATGCAACCTTTCCCAAGTAAAATTATTTGTGCAAGTTAATGGAGAGGTGGTGGAGGGGCTTGAGAGAGGTGGTCTGCAGCCAGACTGTCTTGGGTTAATGTCCTGTTTAAATGTAATAGAGTCAAGTAGTGCCTGTATTACATACACTGTAATACAGTGTATGTAATACACTGTAACGGAAGCGGATGTGTAGTAGGAATGTATGTGTGTACTGTGTTGTGTGTGGGACAATAATAGGTGACGGACTGAGTGTACTATGAATGGAGCATCAATAAAGTGAATCTAAAAGGTAAGAGCTACCTATGTCTCCTGTCTGGCTCTTCATATGATGCCTGAGCATCGCATGTTACAATCACAGAGCGTGTGTGCTGCCAGCCTGTCAGTGTTTCTCGCTTACATGAAAAAAACGGAGCCTGTCTGAACCTGCTCGAGAGCGCAGCGTGCACTCAGACCGCTCTGGTCATACTAGAATGATATTGACATGAAAAAAACCATAATAATAAAAATAATAATACATTTTTTTTAAGGGCGCCTTTCATGAAACTCAAGGTCACCTTACAAAAGTACAAATAAAAAGTGCATTAAGACAGGCGTAAAAACAGCTTTAAAAACAAGCAATACAATACAACAGACAGTGCCAGAGATCAGAGGGAGCAGGACAGCTTGAACAGATGAGTTTTGAGTCCTGCTTTAAAGAGGGGTAAGGACTCAGTGCTGCGGAGGTCAGGGGGGAGTGAGCTCCATAACTGGGGGGCCGAGCAGCTGAATGTTCGGCCCCCCATGGTGACAAGGCGAGCGGAGGGGACAGACAGATGGACAGAGGATGAGGATCGGAGGGTACGGGCAGGTACAGTAATGTTAATGAGGTGAGAGAGGTACGGAGGGGCGAGGCTGTGGATGGCTCTGTAGGTGTGGAGCAGGATTTTGTATTGATGCAGTGTGTGATGGGAGCCAGTGGAGCTGCTGCAGGATGGCTGTGATGTGGTGAGTGGATGGAGTCCTGGAGATGATACAAGCTGCTGAGTTCTGGACCAGCTGAAGTTTATGGAGGATTTTCTGAGGGAGACCAAACAGAAGGGAGTTGCAGTAGTCGAGTCGGGAGGTGACTAAACTGTGGACCAGAATGGCAGTGGTGTGAGGGGTGAGGGAGGGGCGGAGGCGGTTGATATTTCTGAGGTGGAAGTAGGCTGACCAGGTTATGCTGTTGATGTGTGAGGTGAAGGAGAGTGTGCTGTCCAGGATGACCCTTTACCTGTGGGGAGGGGCAGATGGAGGAGTGGTAAAACTGTTAGATTTGTTGAGAATGGATTTAGAGCCAATTAGTAACATTTCTGTCTTATCACTGTTTAGTTTGAGGAAGTTGAGTGTGAACCAGGAGGAAGGTGGGAGGATGGAGTCAGGTTTAGTGGAGATGTAGAGCTGGGTGTCATCCGCGTAGCAGTGAAACTGAATGTTATATTTTCGGAGGAAGTGTCCAAGTGGGAGGATGTAAATGATGAAGAGCAGGGGCCCCAGGACAGAGCCCTGAGGCACACCTGTGGTGACTGGGAGTGGGTGGGAAGTGAAAGATTTGAGCTGAATGACCTGAGTGCGGCCAGAGAGATCTGATTTAAACCAGGTGAGGGGTGTCTGTGTGAGGCCTATAGAGTGAAGTCTGTCCAGGAGGATGGTGTGGGAGATGGTGTCAAAGGTCACACTCAGATCAAGCAGGATGAGAATCGATAACAGACCAGAATCAGCAGCTAAAAGGAGATCGTTGGTGATCTTGAGTAATGCTGTTTCAGTGGAATGAAGGGGACGGAAACCAGATTGAAAATGTTCATAGAGATTATTGTGAGACAGATGAGAATGAAGTTGTGAGGCTACAGTTTTTTGAGGATTTTGGAGAGAAATGTAAGGTTGGAAATAGGACGGAGATTGTTGAGGTTGTTGGGGTCAGCACCGGGTTTCTTAAGTATAGGAGTAACAGCAGTTGTTTTAAGGGGTGAGGGGACTACTCCAGTGGTGAGGGAGGAGTGGGTTATGAGTGTGATGAGAGGGGCCAGAGAAGGAGCAGCAGCCTTGACAAGAACAGTAGGAAGGGGGTCCAGTTGGCAGGTTGAGGTTTTTGATTTTTTGATGAGATTAGCAATTTCAGTGACAGGGGGCAGGGTGAATACTGAGAGTGACTGAGAAGGAGGAACAGCAGGAAGAAAGGAGGGTGAACTTGCTGGAATGGTTGGAATAAGTTCCTGATGAATGTCGGTTATTTTGTCTGAGAAAAAGGAAATGAGGCTATTACATGAAGCAGTTGAATACATATGCGGAGGAAGTGAGTCAGGGGGTTGTCTGATATTTTTGAGTATGGAGAATAAGACCTTTCAGTCCCCTTCATTGTGGTTGATCAGACTGGAGTAGTATGTGGATTTTGCTTAGGAAATACAGTTTTTATAATGGGAGAGATGGTTGTTATATATGTCCTTGTGAATCGTGAGACCAGTTTTCCTGTAGTGAAGTTCCAGTTGGCGTCCTTTGGTTTTAAGCTGGAGAGAGGGGGTGAACCAGGGTGAAGAGCGGGTAAAGGTGACAGATCTGGTTTTGAGGGGGGCCAGGTTATCCAGAAGAGTTTGGAGGCTGCTGTTGTAGTGAGAGACCAGATTGTCCGTGATGGACAAACAAACAGGGCTCGGGAGGCAGTCAATACCGGTAGTGAGAGATTCAATGTCAATGTTTTTATGTTTCGGAAGGAGATGGTGCGTGGGGGAATTGTCCTGGAGAGATTGAGGCTTACACTGAAGGAAAGCAGCATATGGTCAGAGAAGGGGACGGGATCAGCCTTACAGTCAGTGGGGTCGGAGCCAGAACAGCATATTAAATCCAGTGTATGTCCTTTGGAATGTGTTGGGAAGGTGGTGAATTGCTGAATACCAAAACTGTCCATACAGGATATAAAGTCTCTGGTAAGGGGATTGTTAATGTTATCCATGTGGATGTTGAAGTAACTTAGCAGAATTACATTTGGAGAGAGTGTGGTAATATGGGTGAGAAATGAAGGGAATTCATTTAAAAAATCTTTGTTGGGCTTTGGAGGCCGATAAACTGTGGCAATGATTGTGGGAGTAGGACCAGAAAGCTGTGAGACAACGGATTCAAATGAGAGTGAAGCTGGAACAGTGACCAGCGAGACTTTCCACATCTGGATCATCGCGAGACCACCTCGCCGGCCGAATCACGTAAACAAACCTGGGAGGAGTGGAGTCATTCAGGGTTGTGTAGTCATTTGGCTGTTGCCACGTTACAGATAAACACAAAAAGTCAAACTTATGGTCGGCGAGGAGATCCTGAAAGAGATGTCCTTTTTAGAGAGCGGATGTTTAGCAGACCGAAGCTGGTGTTGGTGTTGCCATGGTTACCAGTAGTGTTAGCCAGGTTAGCAAGCCTGGCTAACACGCGTCGAGATGTGGACCAGATGGACTTAATCTGTCCCGAGATGTCAAAATGGAACGACCAACGGGACCCTCGGTGGATATACCTTTGGCGAAGAGGGACAGCAGCATCCGGTGGGAGGTGTAGCACAGCCGGCAAGAGCCCTGTCACATGGAGGCGGAGACGAAGCAGCTCGGCAGCAGAGTACTGTAGGATACCTGTCACAGGCTGATGGATGGATGTTATGAGGAACCAGAGGATCCTGGACCAGAGGCAGAAGTTAACACCGAACATTGTTCGCCGGAGAGGCACGTCCAGGTGAGCCAGTCATGTACGGCTCACCTGGACCAGCCGGTGTATCCGTCCAAACACGCTAGGACTGACAGCACGTCAGAATACACAGAGCAAATAAACTTCACACTCGAGACCAGTTGCAAAGTCCGTAGATCACTATCCATAGACAGTAAAATATTATTAGAACATTAAAAAACTAGAAAAGCACTCAGAGAGCACAGACCTCCACCAAGCAGCTACGGTCCAATTTGGCGAAAATGGTCCTATCTGGCAATGTTAAAGAATCCTTTAAAAAATTCCTGGATCCAGACGGTGATCCGGATCACCCCCAAAATTTAATCAGTTCTTGCATATCCCATTTTCGACAATTCCTGAAAATTTCATCCAAATCCGTTCAGAACTTTTCAAGTTATTTTGAACACAAACAAACAAACAGACAAACAGACACACAGATAAGCGCCGGCAGAAACATAACAACATCCCCCCCGGTGAGCAGCGGCAGCCAGACGCGCCAGCGTTCACTCCACATTCAATTCCAAAAAAACATATGGTACCATTTTTTAGACTCATGTCGTCTCAAGTCAAGTCAAGTCTGGAGTCATTGTCTCCCAAGTCTGAGTCAAGTTTCGAGTTTTTACCTTCCAGGTCTGAGTCGACTTGCAAGTTGTCAAATTTGGGACTCAAGACGACTCGAGTCTGAGTCCCTATGACTCGAGTCCAATTGTATGGTTATAAGCATTTTTCAGATCTTTGAAAAGAACGACATGCTAACATGCTAACATATGACTTTTTTTCTATTTTGGACCCTGAAAAAATTATGCTAATACATGTCTTGGTCTTAAAAGGGAAGGAAACATGGTGGTGCAGAAGGTTTGGTCTTATTTCACCAAAAAAATGTGCTATGAGCATTTTTCCCTCAGGCCAAAATTTGAATAAACCGACATGCTGACATATGACTTCTTTGCTGTTTCAGATCCCAGAAATAAATATTTTAAAAAACATGACTTGTTGGGCCTTAAAAGGGAATGAAAATTTGCTGGTGTGGAAGTTTTGTCTTATTTCACCTAAAAAGATTTATAAGCACTTTTTCGTCAGGTCCGATCATTGAAAAGAACGGCATGCTCACATATGACTTTTTTCCCATTTTGGACACCTCTAAAAAATGTGCTCAATCATGACTTTTGGGTCTTATACAGGCAGAAGCTTGGTGGAGGTTTGTGCTCTGAGTGCTTTCTAGTTTATTGATATTGTTTTATATGTTTTTTAAATAATTTAAATGATATAACTTAATAATAGATTTCAGCGTTTTATGATATAATTTATCAAAATATTTCATAATTTAATGATGTGATTCAATAATATATTTGCTGGCCCCTGTCAGTCATGAGTTTTCAGATTTCAGTTTCCACACCTCTTCTGCACACCCCTGCTGGTGTGCTGACAGACAGTCTGGAGCCGTGGTTGTCTATGATTCTTTATTGGTGTTTTTCATAGAGAACATTTAAAATGGTTCATACCCCAACAATAACTGACATCACTTCTCTGCTTTATAACACTGACACAAACAGGGGAACATGTACACGAGTACACAAACACACAGTCACGATTCGGCCCATCTACAGTGTTTCACTTCCCAAAAATCCATAAATAAATAAATTAATTAAAAAACAGAGTAACAGCAGACCCCGAGGACGCACAGCCAAGGCCTGTCCCACTTTACAAAACGGAGCAGTAGCAAAGGAACGACCACGCCTACAAAAGTAACAAAAAGGACCTTACAATCTATGTTTGTGGAAGAAGTGCTTGTTATTCTGGAAGTTTTTTAAGGGTTTCTTTATCAATGCCTAGAAAATCAGCAGTAAAAATAGCTCATCTCTGTAAAAATGTGCTAGCAGGACAACCCTTGGCTGTGGAGTTTTTTTTATTTGTCACAAACATTTTTTTTTACCATTTTAAACTTCAATACAACAACAATAACACTGTTTGTTCTTAATACAAATATGTACAGAGACTTCACGTGTTAAAATAATGCCCTGCACACGGATGCATTTCATCTTCTACCAGGAGAACCAGATCACAGTTTCTCTTCAGCACGCAAAAGACGCGGTTATTTCATTTCCCTATACATCCCTATACAGAAGACCCCCCCAACCCACCCCTACATACCCCCCCACCAGAGAAAGTCCCGGACCAGAGTCTCCAACGGTGTTTGAATCTGCAGACTGTAAACATACGGCGTGTTGAAATGCGTGGAGTGAGAAAGGCACACATGATAAGACCACACAGCTTTAACTACAGCAGGGAGGGGGGGGGGGGGTCTTTTGGTTTTGTTCAGCGTGATGAAAAAAGTGCCACTCAGACGGACATTTAAACTTTGAATCCTGCCTCAGACTGTGTTTAAGACGAGGACTTCACCTCCAGGCTGATCAAACCGATAACAGGTCCCTCTGAGGACCACCAGGGGGCGTCGCTCCAGCTACATGAAGAAGTTTGACTGACCAGCTCCTGCTCCTGCTCTGATAATGATATTTTAAAGAGAGGCTCAGAGTGACGGCCGGTACGAGGCTTTTTGTCTTTTTATGGGACAACAGCAGAGGGACTTGGGATGGTGGGACTGACCTCCAGGAAAGAGGCCACAGACTGGAAATGAACCCAGCAGCACCAAGACAAGAGCCTCCATACAGGGCATGAGACACCAGGAGGTCTCTCATCGATCTCCAGCAGACATTAACTCTTTCTCTGCCACAGTCAGAAGGTCGTGTTCATGCCAGAGTGGGACTAACAAAACCTGAGCTGGACTCCAGTGATGGCAGGGGTCCCTGTCCTAGTCCAGCTGTTTTAGGGGTTTCAGACTAAACGTCAAGGAACTCCTGGACTATCTGTTGATTGGATGAAGCTGGGGACCATGAGAGAGACTAGAGGAAAAGGATCTGCAGGAAATGAGCCACAGATCTGGCATGACCTAGACCGCCTGTCCACTAAAGCCCTTCACGGGCACCAGCCCTTCAAAATAACACTCTTAACACTAAAAGGATGTTCTGGACAGCCTCGGAGCACAAACTGAGGTGGCATTCGATTATGTGAGAATACAGCCTCTCTTAATCACAGTCTGTGGTCTGAATCTCCCTAAGAGGTCTTGGGTGGAGGTGTGCCCCCCTCCCAGGTTACACAGAGCTGGTTTTGGTGTGGGCTGGCTTCCCTGAAAGAGTTAAACATGAGCTGATATCCTGGTGCTTTGGGGAAACGGGGCCCTGACCAGTTTGTTTCTTATTGAGGAGATCATCCTCCATCACTCAGGACTTTATGGAAATCAGGATCACGGCGAGCGTGGGCGAGCTCAGCACCGAAGGCTGCTGCTGCTCTCCACGCTGACATTTAGTGAGAGCACTCGGCTTTCATGGCCTCACTGTTTTTCATTTACATACCTCTGAAGACAATTTCATCAAGCACTCTAAAAGGGGTCATGCCATATCAAATAAGTTAGAATATTCACAGTCCTGACGCTCTCGCCTCCCGCTCTCGTGCAGGAGGAAATGCTACTTTGTTAACCAAATGCATCCAAACTCTCTTTCCTGAGGAAAGGTTACACAACACATGGGGGGAGCTAAAGTCACGAGAAGCTCCGACATTCTTTGAGTGATGGACGCACATATTTATGCAACAAACGCCTCCTCCTCAAACAACGGAGACTGTGTATCCCACAAATCAATTTCCTCACTCCCACACACTCGTCTCTTCCCGCCGAGGCCTCCGCGAAGCCGCTGCCAGCACCTCGGGCCTCGGCCGACCCCCCAACCCCAACACCCCACCCACCCCGGGCACCTGAGACCAAACTCTGCTCTCTGTCAATCTCTTTTGGTTTTTGTTTGGAAAGAAACTTTGAAAAGCTCCTGAATCAGAGACGTCGCTCTCAAACGCTTTTCTTAACATGAAGGAACGAACAGGTGAGACGCCCCCCCCCCCTCCTGCAGGGGGCGGACTTTGCTATTGCTCGTGATCTATTGGGGTTTTACAAGTCGAGACTCAAATGCTGGCATTTTCAACGGTTATTCAGAAAGTGCACAAAGGAGTTCCATTCTACATCGGCTAGAAGCACATGGACGACATGCCTTTGACATCAGATCACACACTGTACACCACAGCAGCAGGTTACACTAACGCCCCCTACTGGATGCTCTCAACATCACAGGGCAAGCAGGCCTCACCAGCAACAACACACACCAGCGCTACGTTTCCACCAAAGGAGCCTGGGACTTTGAATCCCAAGAGGAACTTTTCCAGGATTCAAGGTTCCTCCAGGTCTGCGTCACCCTCTTGTGGACTGAGGAACCCTGAAGACGAGCCAGATCAGTCATCTGGCATCAAAAGCACCTTTGAAAATGTCCCAGGCTTTAAGTCCAAAAGCATCAGAGGGCTTTAGGTGAAGCCCAGGAACTCTCTCTGGACCCTGCTCCCTGCAATAGAAATGTTCAAAGTTCCTCCTAAAGTCCCGACTCCCTGGAGAAGGTCCCTGCAGTGGAAACGCAGCCGGTGTGCAGGACATGATCCAGAGGCATCATCTTTTTTACTGTACATAAACTCACATGACAACCAGCACGTTTCAGATCGAGAAGAACAAACAGCAGATGTTTGGGACGGACGAATAAAGGAACGCATGAGAACGTTTGTTCTGTTTGGACTTTGCTTCAGCTTGACTCCGTGTTGTGTTTAAAGCCACAGTTCAGCAGGTCTTGGAGATATTTCATAAAGTGTAACTGCCGACATTTCTTCTAATAGCACGTGACGCTCCCATCGGCGAATACAAGAGAGGAAGAAGAGCGAGTCAACAATTACACTGGAAAAATATATGTATGTTTATATTTTATATATAGCATCTTTAAAATCTATTTATACAGAATGTATATATCGTGTACTAACGGCCATTTTGGCAGAGAAATAAAGGCATCTGAAACAATCAGCACTCCGTGGTCGACGCCGCGGTCGCTCCAGACCCGACGCTGGTACATTGCAGAAATGCGAAGAAGAATCAGGAAAGAAAGTGAGCGTTCGTTTTCTCTTTTAGTGGCACTTTGTGCATCAAAAAATTAAAATCTAGAGTAAGGCTACAAGGGTGTGTTTGTCTGATAGGAGTTATCGAAGGAGGCCGTCCTACGGGTCGATATGTGGCCGCACAGCGAACATCACGCCTCGAACACGCTCCGTGTGAGTGTACCACCAAATGACACGTGTGTGTGTGTGTTCATCTGTGAGTGTGTGTGCAGCTCAAGCCTGATTCACACCACTGCGTCAAAGCTACGCCGTATTTTGAGACGTTTGTTTGTTACATGGCCGCAGACATTTAACCCTTTAAACTCTGTCTCTCCATCGAAGTCATCAGGACAGACTCAGGGACCATGTTAACATAACACTGACTGAACACGTTTAATTTGGAAATGTTTAATGTTTGGGTTTAACTCTGATTAAAAGAAGAAGCATGATTTACCGTCATTGTCACATATGGTCATATATTGTTACGTATTGTTATATATTGTCGGGTTAGTGTATGCAGTTCATCTCCAGTTCCTGGAGTGTCCACCAGAGGCGGTCTGCAGGAAGCCCTGAAGTGACATGACTGTGGGAATACACAGATCAGAGACATAGTCTTTTATTTTTATCTTTACATTTAGCCAAAGAGGGTCTCAAGGGTCAGGAGGAGCAAAGACATCTGCCACTGGTGAGGGCCCTGGATGCCATCTCTGTCATGGCCCGAGTATGAACGTAGTCCAGCTGCCAGGAGGGCTGAGGCTAGCTGAGCTAACATTAATGTCATTATCATTAAAGGGACCATGTCCACCACATTAGACCTCTGCGTTTCTGTCTGATGCCTGAGTTAGCTTGTTAGCTTGCTAGCTTGTTAGTGTGGAGCTGGTCCTTACTGCAGTGATGTTCAGATTTACTGAAGACACGAAGACCTGCTGTCACACCCACTGCCAAGCGAAATGGTCTAATATGGAGCGGGCCTGGACCGGTTTCCTGGCCCAGTTCTTTGGTCCCTGGACGTCATTAGAGCTTTCACAGCGACCCAAAACGAACAAACGTCCCAAAGAGGCAAGGCAGAACCCGATCAGACCGAGTGGAGCTGGACGCCCCATTAGGATGATGAGATTGCGGAGGATCACCGGTGGAGGTGACGGCGAAGCTTCGGCGTAGACGTTCAAATCAGCCTTCAGAGTGTGTGTGTGTGTGTGTGTGTGTGTGTGTGTGGTAGGTTTCGGAGGGTGTGAGTTTGTGAGCCGGAGCTGGCCGCTACAAAGCGCTCAGGAGAGGTAACATTAAAGTTTAGTTTGAGCGACAGACTCGCCGCCGCCGTCGCCGTGGGCTGGTCTCTGTCGTACAATCAGCTGCTGGTTCGTCTACTCGCCTACAGTAAGCAAACATGGTGTGTTGGTTTGTTTCTTTATTCAATATTAGCAGTGGGTTTTTCGGACTACTCAACCGTCACATCACATAAATAACAAAATAAATATACAACCATATCAGTCCATTTCTCTCATATTCAATAAATAATAAATACATTTTTCTTTTTCCTCAGCAGTGGATTTGACTGTAACAAAAACAGAAACTAACAAAAGGATAAAAACAACAAAAAATAAGTTTTTGTAATATTATCAAAAGATTTTCTTAGTTATAAAACATCTGCAATTAAAAATGTTTTTAAAAAGGTTTCAACAAAAATCTCTTTCAGATATGAAGGCTCGAATCAGTCAAGACGCTTCGTTAGGACGAGTGTTACAAACAAAGATAATAAATAGATTGCTTCAAATAAATAAACCTCAATAACATAAATGGTAATAATTTAAAGTTCACAAGTTTAAATAATTCATATTTAACAATAATTATTATTATTAGAGCACAAACTAGTCATAGAACTGAAGTGCAAGTCCTTCGTCCATAAATACTATCCACATGACTAAGTGGTCTGACACCTGTGCACGCTAAACTACCCTCCTGTCAGTCAAACCATAAGAAAAGGGGGCGGGGCTTATTTTAAACCATGATATATCAAACACTGATCCTGAATCGTCAACATTTTCTGGTTGACATCTGTGCTGCAGGAAACCGCTGAGCGAACACGGACTCGCCATTCAGCATGAAGTGCGTCCTCGTCGTCATCACGACTCCTCCGTCAACAGTCCAGGACAGGAAGAGACGACACGAGCACGTGGCGAGCACAAAGGCCCGCCCAGTCTTCCTCTGCTGCGTCTACCCGGCTCCCTGGGATGATGCTTTAAAGTTGGCGTTTATTTGAATAACCTGAATTCCCTTTTTGTTTGTGACTCATATTTCAGTAAATCGTCGAGTATTTCAACATCTCTCCTCGCCACCGTCACGCTCGCTGCTCCAGGACAGCCGGCGCTGTGTGTGTGTGTGTGTGTGTGTGGGGGTGTGTGTGTGTGTGTGTGTGTGTGTGTGCGTGCGTGCGTATGTGCGTGTGTGTGTGTGAGGAGCGTCAGACTTTGATGCCCTTCACAGCCTTGTTGATGCTCTCCAGCAGAGCCTTGTTCTCCGGGCTCTGGAAGCAGTCCTTGTTGGTGTACATGTCGGTCAGCGTGCTCACGTAGCGGTCGAAGTTCTGCTCTGTGATTGGCTCCTGCTGGGAACAAACAACAACCAATCACAACTGAGAAGAGCGGGACACGAGAGAACCCCCACAAACACATGAAATCAAAGACAGAGGAGCGTGCACGTGTGCGTGTGCTCTCACCATGTGGGGCAGGCGGATGTTGGCGAGGCTGCGGATGAGGGCGCGGCTCAGGCCCGACAGCTCCATGAACAGGGCCTCGTTCTGCTCCTCGATCATCTTGTTCTCGTGCTCGATGCTCTTCAGGTTCTTCTCCATGGACGAGATCTGCAGCACACCAACAACCATCAGCCTGACAGCATTTCTGTGACCCCGGGGTCGGCGGGGTCGGAGACTTATAAAGGTCAGAAAGCCTCTGCCATCCCCGCGTGTATTTAAAACATCATAGATGTGAATGTTTGGAAATAAACGAGTTTATCCTGAAACAGGAAACAGTGTTATTGTTAAAGTAAAATGTTCTGAGGGGAGAACTGAAATTGATTTATTTATTTATGACAAAGGACATTTCTGTTTTGTTTTATCAAAGCTGTAGATGCAGCTATTATCCTTCCATCATCTATACCACTGAATCCTCTCACAGGGGGTGGAGCCTATCCTAGCTGACATTGGGTGAGAGGCGGGGTACACCCTGAACCAGTCAATTGCCAATCACAGGGCCACATAGAGAAACAGACAACCATTCACACACTCACACTCATATCTAAGGGCAATTTGGAGTCACCAATCAACATAATTAGCATGTTTGTGGGAGGAAGTTGGGGGCCCACAGGGAGCCCATGCATGCACAGGGAGAACATGCAAACTTCACACAGACAGCCTGACCAACAAAGAGGCATGTGCACTACCTGCTGCACCACTGTGTCGCCCTGTTTTCAAAGTGATCTCTTATTTAAACAGCAGTGACAAAAGGCTGACGTTCCAGAAAAAAAGCAACTTGAAATAATGAAGTTAGTAAATAAATCAATAAATAATAAAAGTCCCTGTGCTACGGAGTGTTGGCCAGCATCAGCATGACACAAACCATGGGAGCACTGCATCATTCGGGGGGCAGATGACGGATCACAGACGTCCCACACCTGTCCAGACTTCTTAATCTAGCTTTATTGATTATGGACAGAGACAGTGGACGAACTCAGAAGGATGGAGAGAGCAGGACACCAGCAAACGGCCTCAGGAAGGAACCAAACCAGGAGGGGAGAGCTGAGTGCAGCCCTGCTAAACCAGCACCCAGGACCCAGGAACCAGGACCAGCTTTTAAAGGTCCTGATGAAGCCTCAAAGGAGAGCTCCACCACACCCTCAGCTCCAACCATCACAGACTCTTCAAACCAGAAGCTGATCCTCTCACCACTCCATCATTGGCTCATTTAAACTCAGGTTTGACAAATTAAAGGAGAAAGACGTCCTTCAGTTTAAGTCCATGTCTATGTCCATGTCAGAACAGTCTCATTAAACACGAATGCACACACAAATTCACAAATGCACACAGAAGGACTCACAAATTCATTTCAATGCACACAAATGCGTATCAACTCATAGAAATGAAAAAAAAAATCACAAATAAATAAAATGAGATTCACACACAAACAGCACATTTACGAACCGTCTGTTATCTGTGAACCTCGCTGCATTTGTGTGTGGACTTTTGAGACTCCCCTGAAGTGCCCCGATTCACAAATGCCTTTTTTTCAACAGGGAAATGTCTGTAGCCAATCAGATGTCTTCCTCCTGTTCAGCCAATCACAGTCGCTTAGATTCGAGGGTATGTTTTAATGTGATCAATTAGCGTTGATCTGGGCATACAGAAGTACTAATAACAGCAGGGAAATCACAGCCTAAAGCGATCCAGAGGCTTTATCATTTTGGAGACACATTGAGATTATTCAATAGTATGATATGAGTGACAGGCGGATCCGACGCGAATTTAAGGGATTGATAATCAGAAGCTGACGAAGGTCCAGGGGGCGCGGCTTCGAGGTACCAGGCTAGAAGAGAGACAGCTAGCTCCAGTGTCAGCTGATACTGACTCCAGAGGCAGCTGCCTCTCTTTGGTTAGCTGCTGATGACCTGGCTCAGTATGTGGGAACACTGTATGAATATAAAGGCCAAAGAAAGTCAGTATGAAAACGCTTTAGGGAGTCAGGTGGTGTAGCATTAGGAGAGAAAAGGTCCATAATGCGTTGACAGTGAGTTTGGGTTCCCTATGTGAGGATGATAACAGTATAATTTGTTTTTTAGTTGGCTTTATAACTTCTGCACTTAATTAACTTGTTATCCTTACTTTTTATTTTTATTTTACTTATAGTAAATTCACCACAAACATGCATTTCTTAAAATCAACAGCGGGGGGCGGATTTCACATAATCATTGACATTTAAATAAATAAATCTTGAAAATGTGTTGCTTACACAGCAGGGGAAACTTAAGATAGTCACTGGTGACCCCAAACATCAGTTACTATATCTTCACACAGTGCAAAGGTCAGCATCCCTTGAAACAGAGACATCACATTAGCTTGACCTTAGGTGCTTGTACTTATAACTTCTGTTTCCAGACAGTGCTTAAGATGCTTTACACTAATGGGACATCAAATCAACAAAAAGACACCTATTACAACACATAGAAATGACCAGATTATGAGTGAACATAATTTTTCTCAACACTAAATCAGACAAAAGTAAAATGAACTAACTGTTAAAGGCTGATGGATCCTCAGTCGACCTGACTCAGTCCGAGGTCTGTTGTAAGTTAAATATGGAAGCAGAAGGGGCTGTTTCTTCTTTTGCTGAAATTACACACTGACATTATTTTAGCCTACTTAAGGCACAACACTACAACACAGCTTCAGTTCAGATGTCTTTCACAAGGAGAGAGGTTTACCACTCTGTTAAACATGATAGTATGAAAAGTATTAATACATGCTTGTTGTCCGTAAACACCGTTTGTAAATGATTGCATTCTGATCTTATGTACCTATTTAAAATTTTATTTAAGAGCTTCATATCTGCTTTAGTGTCTTGCTCTTTCCTCAAGGCTTTAAAGTTGATTTGCTGCCAACTTCGTGTTGTTAGAGAACGAAGATCCAGAGAGTTTTTGCTCACAGTGACAACACGTCGGACCAAGTGGAGACCAGCCCTGTGCACTTTTGGACTCAGACTGTAGTCTCTCAGGATGCAGTCAGTGGTATAAACTCAACACAGAAAAACTTTCCACCTTTTTTTTTTTCATAGCCTAATACATAATACAGGCTGGGTGACTCCCATTGTATGAAAGAAAATTAATTAGACCTATATTATTTGCTAAATGGTTTCATGTCCATCTTTGTGTAACATTGCCATGTGCCTACTGAAGCTGTCTATTTTTTCAAAGTGTCTTTTATGAGTGCTTTTTTTCTCAATCTATGTTTTGTCACTGATTTTTTTTATGAGACATTAGACAAAAGATAAGATACTTCAGACCAGCAGTAATAGACAAGGTAAAAAAGTGAAAAACAAAATAAAAGATTAAAAAATAAAATCAAGAATGAACAACATAATAAATGGGGCAATTGCATTTCAACCTGCAACCATTTGCTTATGTTTGCTGAGGTTCATATCTGCAGTGGCTTAATAACAGGTTTCTTGATAAGTTGCTTGAAAAAGTCCTGGACATACTGTAGCTTAGTATTCTCACACTTTCTGACCAACCTCTGTCTTCCACCTTCAACTTTAAAGTGTCTATAGTCATTTTCATTCTGTTGCTTTTTGTCTCAGCATTTAACTTTGAAGGCCATAGTGTAGCTACTGTATTGTAAATATTAACATTAAATAAGAAATGTGACAAAACTTTCTGGCAGCTGTAATTTCACTATCTTGCAATGTATGTTTCTCACAGTATATTGCTCTTAGGATAGGAGCGTTGCTTTTGTCAAACAAATTTCAAGCCATTCTCCTTCCAGCTATACTTTTCAGGCTTACATGATACCACAACACAACTGTGCACAAGCAACAACAAGGAGGATCAGACATAAAATATACCACAGAGAGCAAAATGTTTGGATGTACCTTTTGGTAAAATTTCCATTATTTTTGTGTATTGTGTGTATATTTGTGGTGCTAGTTTGGTACTGAATTTATTTTGATTCTTCTGATATGACCATATTTACGAGTAACACATCTGTACAAGTAACATATATACCCTCATTTTTTAAGGACATCAGTACTTCCCAGCTTTTAAACTGAGAAGATGGTAGCCTAATAGCAGGTTAACTGTGATAGCCCCATCATCATTGCCACTGTGAGAGGATTTACAGATGTTTCCTTTTTCTTGATCTTTCCTGATAATATGAGAAAAGATGTCTAATTTTTTATATCCGGTGAATGCAATGCGCCTCCATATGATGCTACACCACCTGACTCCCTAAAGCGTTTTCATACTGACTTTCTTTGGCCTTTATATTCATACAGTGTTCCCACAAACAGAGCCAGGTCATCAGCAGCTAACCAAAGAGAGGCAGCTGCCTCTGGAGGCAAGGCAAGTTTATCTGTAGAGCACAATTCGTACACAAGGTAATTCAAAGTGCTTTACAGAACAAGAAAAATGCATTAAAATCACAATACAAAATAAAAACAAAAATAATCATTATAAAATGAGCTTTAAAAGAGAAGAGTACAGATAAGATCCTTTCAGTCATATGCACAGTTAAACAGAGCTGTTTTGAGTCTAGACTTGAACATTGTCAGTGTAGAGGCCTGTCTCACATCTTCAGAAAGACTGTTCCAGATTTTAGCTGCATAAAACTGGAACCCTGATTCTCCATGTTTAGTCCTGACTCTGGGCACCAGCAGGAGGCCGGTCCCTGAGGTCCTCAGAGTCCGAGATGGTTCATATGGCACTAACATGTCAGAGATGTACTTTGGTGCTAGGCTGCGGAGAGACTTGTACACAAGCAGAGCTGCTTTAAAGTCTATTCTCTGAGCCACAGGAAGCCAGTGTAGGGACCTGAGCACAGGACTAATGTGCTCGTACTTCCTGGTTCTGGTCAGGACCCGAGCAGCAGCATTCTGGATGTACTGCAGCTGTCTTACAGCTCGTTTGGAGAGGCCAGTGAGCAGGCCGTTACAGTAGTCTAACCTACTGGAGACAAATGCATGGATAAGTCTCTCCAGGTCAGGTGTAGACACTATACCTTTGATTTTGGTAATGTTTTTTAGATGGTAAAAGGCTGCTGATGTTATTGATTTGATGTGGCTGTTGAAGTTCAAGTCTGAGTCCATTATTACCCCGAGATTTCTAACCTGATTTGTAGGTTTTAGAGAGAGAGACTGGAGGTGACTGCTGACACTTTCTCTTTGTTTCTGTGGACCAAATACGATGACTTCAGTCTTGTCTGAATTTAGCTGGAGAAAGTTGTTTAGCATCCGCACACTGACCTGTTGGATGCAGTGACAGAGTAAATCCACTGGTCCATATTCACCTGCTGTCACTGAGACATAGATCTGAGTGTCGTCTGCATAGTTGTGGTTGGACACATTATTACTCTGTATTAACTGGCCTAAAGGCAGCATGTAGAGATTGAACAGAAGGGGTCCCAGGATTGACCCGTGGGGCACCACACAGGTCAAGGCCATGTGGTCTGAGACACAGTTACCAATTTCAACAAAGTACTTCCTGTCTTCTAGATAGGACTTCAACCAATTTAGGGCAGAGCCAGAGATGCCCACCCAGTCCTCTAGTCTCTGTAACAGGATCTCATGATGGACAGTGTCAAAAGCAGCACTCAGATCTAGCAGGACTAAAACTGAGACTTTGCCTGCATCAGTGTTCAGCCGGATGTCATTTGTCACCTTGATAAGAGCCGTCTCAGTGCTGTGATGGGGTCTAAAACCTGACTGAAAAACATCACAGGAGTTGTTCATTAGGAGAAAGTCAGTAAGCTGTTGGTAAACAACTTCTTCAAGGACTTTACCTAAAAACAGCAGATTTGAGATGGGCCGGTAGTTGTTCAGTACTGTGGCATCAAGACTGCTCTTCTTTAGGAGAGGCTTTATGACCGCAGTTTTCAAGGCCTTTGGGAATGTTCCAGATTGTAGTGACATGTTAACTATGTGAGCGAGTGGTGGTAACAAACTGCTCAGCACAGACTTTAGAAATCTAGTGGGTAACACATCGAGGCAGCATGTAGATGAACTCAGACTGGTGATGATCTCTTGGACAGTTTTGTCAGTTACAGGTGCAAAATGGGTCAGCTCTAAGTGTCTCGATGGCTGCAGGGTTGTTATTGGTGTTGTTGAATTGATGGCATGTTAATGGTCTGAACCTTGTCGCAAAAGAAAACTGCAAACTCATTACACTTAGATGTGGAGATAAGTTCCAAAGGCAGTTGAGCTGGAGGATTTGTTAATCTGTTCACTGTTGCAAATAAAACACGCGAGTTGCTACTGCAGTTTCCAATAATTTCAGAAAAGTACCTCTCCCTTGTTCTACGTAAGATCTGATTGAACACGTACAACTTTTCTTTATAAATTTCATAAGGAATATGAAGCTTTGACTTGTGCCATTTCCGCTCGGCCCTCCGGCACTCCCTTTTCTGTGCCCTGACCGAGTCGTCATTCTTCCATGGTGCCTTCTGCTTATTTAAACCATTTTAACCTTCACAGGAGCAATGGTGTCCAGAACATTCAAAACACTCGAAGTAACAGAGTTCAACAAATCATCAACATTAGAACATGAGGCACTTTCAAAGTTTATCATTTCCATGAACAGAGCACCTGTGCTGTTATTTATGTGTCTCCTCCAAACAACTGCAGGACCAGCGGGTGGTTTGGGACAAACAGACAGGTCAAAGAAGACACAGAAGTGATCAGACAGAGCAACATCAACCACACTGACATCTGAAATATTAACCCCCTTTGTAATGAGCAGGTCCAGAGTGTGCTGTGCTCTGCTGTGGGTGGGATCACACACATGCTGAGTCAGGCCAAAGGATTCAAGGACAGCACTGAGCTCTTTAGCATTTCTGTCACAGACATTATCCACATGTATATTAAAATCACCTGTAATGACCAAACCATCAAAGTCTGTGCATACAACTGAAAGCATCCTGGTAAAATCATCAATAAAACTTTGACCGCGCTGGGGAGGCTTGTATATAACTATATAGAGTATGGACGGAGATTGTTTTAGCTCCATTTTAAAGGACACACACTCAAACGATGAAAACACCCCAAATGACAACCTGTGTGTAACTATATGATCTCTAAATACTGCACAGACACCTCCACCCTTTCTGTTTTCTCCTGTTTCAGATTCAAATGTGAAGTTGGGTGGAGCTGATTCCATTAGAACTGCATTACCTGTGTTTTTGTCAAGTCGTGTTTCAGTTAAAAACATTAAATCAAGATTATACGAAGAGATCAAATTATTAATTAAAAAGGATTTTTTAGACAAGGATCTAACATTGAGCACAGCAGGTTTCAGATTAGTTGCAGTAGGACTGGACATTATCTTCTTACAAGTGATATGGATTAAATTTCT
The DNA here is from genome assembly GCA_037902135.1 of Cetoscarus ocellatus. Lineage (NCBI taxonomy): Eukaryota > Metazoa > Chordata > Actinopteri > Labriformes > Labridae > Cetoscarus > Cetoscarus ocellatus. Next base: position 157,481 of record JBAMNC010001307.1, read on the forward strand.
CTGATTGGATGTTCTGACTGTCCTTCTGTTATCTACTCTATGTGGTGTGACTGTAGATATGGCACTAGGGGAGAATGTTGTTTCACAGGGCCCCAGCTTGATATTACCTTCATCGTGACTGTAAGTCCTGGGACAGCAGAGGCCCTGTACATCCTAGCTCTTAGGGATACCAGCTCTGGGAGGGAGGCAGGGGAGGACGAGCAGGGGGGAGTTTGGGTGATGGACCAGGTGAAAACGGAGGGGGAGGAGCTGGGGGAGCTTTAGTTAGTGAAGCAGGAGAGTTGAAGCTCCTGTGTGACTTGAGGGGCACAGTTTTATACGGGGAAGAGTTCAGCATAGTTGGTGACAGAAGTCTTGACCTTGCTATATAAGGGGTGAGGGGAACCATCTTAATCTCTGATTTGATCAGTCCTTCAAGATGGTCGGGAAGGCCCATGGGGGAAGGTGGGGGTGGAAAGGAGAGGGACAAGTCTCTAGAGGGGGTGGATGTAGCAGGGGGGCCCAGGGCTGGTCTGTGGGTAGAGGAGGGGATGGGGGTGCTGCTGGGTCTGAAACTTCTGCTGGGACCGTCACAGACGGGTCCAAGGCCTGTGATGAGGGCCTGGGGGGAGGTGGAACCGATGTTGGGCCTGAATCCTTGGCTGGGGGTGGTGGAGGCTGTTGTGGGGCAGCTGGTGCTGGAACACCGGCTCGGTCTCTGGGTTCTGCGACAGAGATGCTTCTCACATTCGTCCTCTCTCACTGGTTGCTCAGGACCCTGTCCCAGCCCACTCTGATGCCTCAGAGCGTGGAGCAGGTGCTCCGTCAGCACTCTCCTCCCACTTCTGCACAGGTGTGGGCCTTTTCCCTCGAACAGATATAAGTTCTCAATGTAGTGCAGCCCTCTGCCCCCCCCCACCTTTGGACAGCCATGTGTTCAGCTGAAGCAGCCGGCTGAACTTGTTTATCTTCATGTCGATGTTTGGGAGAGGTCCACTAATGAATGCTTTGACCTCCACTTTATCAAGCTCCTTGAAGAGCTCAGTGAAATCCCTTTTCAAGACTTCAGTCTGTTCCTTTCTGATGTCCACCCACCATGGCACCCACGTGCACGATCAGCTGTTTGACTCCTCGGCGTGTAGACAAAACTTTTGGGAGGAGTGTTGTTATCTCAGAGACGTATAGCACCGTCTCCTAGCAGCAGCGTATCTCTGACCTTGACGTTTGGTCCAGATTGTCTGTCTGCCTGCTGTCTTTTGCCGACTTTATGGCTCCTCTTTAGTGAAGATAATCCACATTCTCTTTGTTAGAATCATTCAATTCAGTCTCTAACAGTGGCAAAAATCTGTTTGTAAGCTGTATTTTGGGTGATTTTACGTAGGTATTAACATTGTCTTCATCACTTTGTGCTGCTTCGGCTTAGCACCAAGTTCTCTCCAAGACCAGGCATTTTGGTCTTTACAAAGTTTTGGTTAAACAGTATCACTCAGATTGAAGGTGAAAGTAGCAGGTTTGTCACCCTTTCTACTGAAAGTAACTGTGGACGTCTTACCACTGGATGCCACTGGGAGCGTCTTGTGAAGTCCTTTTTCAGATTCCAAAGCAAAAATCTGTGCTTGTAGCTCATTAATTTCTTGCTGATATCTCCGACAGCGTTCACAGAAGGAATTTGTTTGGTTTCTTCCTCCGGACATGCCGCTGGCTCGTCAGATCGGTTGAAAATATAAAAATGTTCTTCAAAGTCTTGGTTTACTTAAAATAATTCATGAAATGATGGATATAGAGATTTTCCAGGATTTGTAGAAGGAGTAAAACAATTAAAAAGCAAAGTAAAGAAGGAAGCAGGCAGGAGCCACCAGGAAAGCGTCTGCACTCTTCAGAAGCAGGAAGCAGTGTTTTTCAAGGTGGAAGAGGCCGGTATAAAGTGACACAATCACCGGCAGGACTGTGTAGCTGCCGCGGCAGCTAACCAAAGAGAGGCAGCTGCCTCTGGAGTCAGTATCAGCTGACACTGGAGCTTGCTGTCTCTCTTCTAGCCTGGTACCTCGAAGCTGTGCCCCCTGGACCTTCGTCAGCTTCTGATTATCAATCCCTTAAATTCGCGTCTGATCCGCCTGTCACTCATATCATACTATTGAATAATCTCAATGTGTCTCCAAAATGATAAAGCCTCTGGATCGCTTTAGGCTGTGATTTCCCTGCTGTTATTAGTACTTCTGTATGCCCAGATCAACGCTAATTGATCACATTAAAACATACCCTCGAATCTAAGCGACTGTGATTGGCTGAACAGGAGGAAGACATCTGATTGGCTACAGACATTTCCCTGTTGCAAAAAATTCATTTGTGAATCGGAGTACGTCAGGGGAGTCTCAAAAATCCACACACAAATGCAGCGAGGTTCACAGATAACAGACGGTTCGTAAATGTGCTGTTTGTGTGTGCATCTCATTTATGTGTGATTTTTTTTTTCATTTTTATGAGTTGACAGGCATTTGTGTGCATTGAAATGAATTTGTGAGTCCTTCTGTGCACATTGTGTTTATTGAGACTGTTCTGACTTCATACATGTCCCTCTGTCTCCTAACCACCTGCTGTCCCTTGACCTCCTGGATCCTGGTCTAGTAAGAGCCCTGGCCTTGTAAACACTTTACAGATAAAACCACATCAGCGCCCACCTGAGTCTGCAGGTTGACCATGTCGGCCTCCATCTCGTTGTTGGACTCGTTGAGGTCGCTAATCTCCTTGTTGAGCTGCTTGATGTCCTCGTCGTTGTCCAGAACTGAAACAGAGGACCACGGATCAGACAGCCTGAGCGGACCGAGCGTCTCTAGACTTTTGAAAGGACTCTTTCCTGACGCCTCACCATCACTGGCTCTGAACTTGTTGCTCAGGTAGTCCTCAGAGGGGAACTTGGCCTTCTTCTTGGCGTACAGGGCACGAGGACATCCTGAGAGGCTGGAGACACAGGGCCTGTTTTAACTCTAAGATCACTCATCACTGTGAATCTGAAACTTCAGCCGAAGTCCCCCTGACCTCCTCAGCTCAGCTCACCTGCGGTGTGTGAGGAAGCTCCCGTTGGCGTGCCCAGAGCCGTCACAGCCGGGGGTGGGACATGTGGGCCCCTCTGTCTTGAAGGCCTTCCAGTTGAAGGGGGTCCCGTTCAGGAGACCCTCCTTCTGTCGGCGGGCAGCCAGCGGGCACCCGTAGGCGCTGCGGTGTGTGGCGTACTTCCCACTGATGTGACCCAGACTGTCGCAGCCGGGGACGGGACATCTGAGGAGGGGGAGGGGCAAGGGGGGGGACAGAGAGAGCACAGAGGTCAGACCAGAAGGATCCACGAACAGGAAGTGTAGAAAAATGAGGAACATTAAGATGAATATTTAAATCAATGACTTCCTGTGCTGACAGCTGATGAGGACCTGATTAGAGCTGAGGACTGAGCTGTGACCTGCTGTCAGCACCTTCAGGGCTCCCACTCTGTACCAGAAGTCATATTCAAGGATGTCCCAAGGCTTTTCCAGGACTGCTTTCTGGATCAGGCTTATATGACATCAGACCGCGACCCCTTCATACGCAGTCTAATCAGAATCACTGATGAGCAACAGTCTGACAGGTGATGGTCAGCTGAGTTTGACCTCATTTCTCAGTTTGATTTAAATCAGTCAAAAACCAGACTGGGCTGCTGCACCTCTCCAGACCTGAAGGAAGAGGCCCGGTCATGTCTCTGGTTTTGTGTTCAGACTTCATTGTTTTAAAGTTGTCAGGAATCCAGACTCTCCTGTCTGATCCCTAAAGCCGGATCACTGAGGGTTAGGGTTACCTCCACCAGACCCTCAAAGTCTCTGCTTGTCCCTCGAACAGGCCTCTGTGACCTTCATGCTGAAGGTCAGTCATGGGCTTCCTGAGGGTCTGAAGGAGAATTCTCTTGAGCCTGCTCTGGCTGAAGAGAACTTTAATTATTACTTAAAGTTGAATTTCAACATGCTCTGGAATGACCTTCACTGATGGCCCGTGGTCTGTAGACTGCAGGGCTGTTCAAATCACACTTTAGTCTTTTTAAGAACCACTGTGAGACAAAGAAAGACCAATGAGACCTCAGCACTGTGAGGTGTTCAGGCTGTTGACACAGAGTGTCATAAAGAGACCCCCCCATGGCCTGAACAGTGTCCTTCAGTCTGTCTGCCCGTCCCAGTTCTGGACATTAAGACACTGAAGCTGGGAGGAGTCCTGGGCATCCTGAGACTTTCTGTACGAGGCCCTCAATGGAAAAGTGTGGCCCTCCCTGACCTGCTATGATCCTCGCATGATTGAACCCTGTGTCGAGGTATCACTGGTGGAATTTTTGGACTTTCTTTGACTTCTCTTCTTGTTTTAACACTTCTGAGAGCAGAAGGTCAGCTGCCTGTCTCTGCAGGACGTGTGGGAGCCCCGACTCTGCTGTTCGATGAGCCTTTTGTGTGCCGATGCCTCCTGCAGGTCACCTCTGCTCTGCCCTCCTGAGACCACAGTCGGGTCACAGGGACCTCCCCATCGCTCTGATTGGCTGATCCCTCTCTCTGAATGATAAACTCTCTCTTCCTGTCTCATGGTGCATGTTACCGTCAGTCTGGCTAAAGGCAGACGTTATGGCTGTCTGAGCGGTACGAACTTTAAAAGCTCCGAGTCCTCCTGGTTGTCCTTGGTAGGAGTTTTAATTCCACTTTTCTTGGCACGCGGGCACCCAGAGAGACTGAAAACAGAAAGTATGGAGTTGATAACATAGGGTTGAAAAGAGATTATTTTATCAGAAAAGATTGAAGAACAACTCAAAGCGCCTAAAACGGGCGATAAAGGAGAATACAGGTGTGAATGTGAGCCCTGTCTGCCTCTAACATGGACTGTCTCTAGGCCTCTCTCTCTGACTGTGTGTGTCTGTGTGTGTGTGCAGGGGTGTGTGTGTGTGTGTGCAGGAGTGTGTGTTACCTTCTGTGAGAGGCGTAGTTTCCTGTGATGTGACCCGAGCCGTCACATCCCGGGGTCGGACACCTGCAGAGAGGAGACGCACGTCAAGGTTCATCTAATTACCATAAAACAAGAAGCCACGATTTCTGAACATTTCCACACGCCCTTCAGGTCTGATCAGCCTGACCTCATAATATAAAACATTTCACTCCATCATATTTGAGAATGTTTTCTTGATTCAAAGAAACATTTCATTTAGCTCACATGTTCGTTATGAGAGACTGTTTGCACAGGTGACAGGTGATCGGTGCATTTGGACCTGAATCTGAAGAGTCAGAGGTTCAGACTGAAGTGAAGGAGGAGCAGCAAAGCAGCCAGAGCATCAGCACAGTGAGGCGGGTGCGTGTTCAGAGCGTGTTCAGAGCGTGTGCGTGTTCAGGGCTTGTGTGTTCAGGGCGTGTGCGTGTTTAGAGCGTGTGTGTGTTTAGAGCGTGTTCAGAGCGTGTTCAGAGCGTGTGCCAGTTCAGAGCATGTGTGTTCAGGGCGTGTGTGTTCAGAGCATATGCGTGTTCGGAGCATGTGCGTGTTCAGGGCTTGTGTGTGTTCAGAGCGTGTGCGTGTTCAGAGCGTGTGCGTGTTTAGAGCGTGTGTGTGTTTAGAGCGTGTTCAGAGCGTGTGCCAGTTCAGAGCGTGCGTGTTTAGAGCGTGTATGTGTTCAGAGCGTGTTTAGAGCATGTGCATGTTCAGGGCTTGTGTGTGTTCAGAGTGTGTGCGTGTTCAGAGCGTGTTCAGAGCGTGTGCGTGTTCAGAGCATGTGCGTGTTCAGAGCATGTGTGTGTGTTCAGGGCGTGTGTGTGTTCAGAGCGTGTTCAGAGCATGTGCGTGTTCAGAGCATGTGTGTGTTCAGAGCGTGTGTGTGTTCAGTGCGTGTTCAGAGCGTGTGCGTGTTCAGAGCATTTGCGTGTTCAGAGCATGTGTGTGTTCAGAGCGTGTGTGTGTTCAGAGCGTGTTCAGAGCGTGTGCTTGTTCAGAGCATGTGTGTGTGCAGAGCGTGTGCGTGTTCAGAGCATGTGCGTGTGCAGAGCATGTGTGTGTTCAGAGTGTGTGTGTGTTCAGAGCGTTTGTGTGTTCAGAGCGTGTTCAGGGCGTGTGCATGTTCAGAGCGTGTGCTTGTTCAAAGCATGTGCGTGTGCAGAGCGTGTGTGTGTTCAGAGCATGTGCGTGTGCAGAGCGTGTTCGTGTTCAGAGTGTGTGTGTGTTCAGAGCGTGTGTGTGTTCAGAGCGTGTGTGTGTTCAGAGCGTGTGTGTGTTCAGAGTGTGTGTGTGTTCAGAGCGTGTGCGTGTTCAGAGTGTGTGTGTGTTCAGAGCGTGTGCGTGTGCAGAGCATGTGCGTTTTCAGAGCGTGTGCGTGTGCAGAGCGTGTTCAGAGGCAGTGAGGGTGTAGCACACATACTTGAGTTCGGGGGTGTGGGCCGCCATGAGGGACCGGAGGCTCTTATCAGCGAGAGGACACCCAGACAGACTGAGAGGAAGAGCGGAGGGCGGGCGAGGAAGAGGAGAGCAGGGAGGAAGGAGAGAGAGGAGAGAGAGTGAGTGAAGGAATCAAGCTGCAGGCAGACCAAGGTCATCCAGAAGAAGAGGACAGACGGACAGACGGACAGGACTGAATTACTGATGCTTTTCAAAGACGAGGAGCGGCTCCCTCTATTCTCTGCTGGTCTGCCTCAGAGGTCAAGTCAGGGTCAAATGCAGACCTGGATGAGTCCAGCTCTGGACCCTGACCCACACAGACCACACTCACACTCAGGAGCAGAGACAAGTTTAGAGGACACTCACCTGCGATGGGACGCGTAGTTTCCTGTGATGTGACCGCTGCCATCACAGCCCGGCGTGGGACACCTGAGAGAGGGGGACAACGAGGGGGGACAACAGAGGAGGGTTAGAGAGGGAGGAACAGGAGACTTTTCACATCCCTACGTTCTTCTTATAGTTTTTGTATTTTAAAGTCTTGTGTCTCAGTATTGTTAAAGAGACAGAGGACAGAATCATAAAGAGGACAGAGCAGGACAGAGCGGGGGGAGTGGGGGGGTGAACCCTCTGAACCTAGACACACCTGAGTGTCCCTGAGTGTCCCCCTTGGCCATAAGCCTATCAGGTGTCAACATTTAGCTTCTGTCCACTTACGAGAGCAGCTCCTTCTTTGCGTCCTTGGGCTGAAATTTGACCTTGAAGCTCGGGGTGGTGACTTCTCCCGGGTACTTCCTGTCCTCCAGACAGTCCTGCATCATGTCACAGTCCTCAGGGTCAGAGGAGACGTACGAGAGTCCCGTGTGCTCCATCTGAGAGGACAGGAGAGACTTAAAGTTAGACCTTAGGACACTTCATGACCTTTAATAATAAAGTCAGACTTTCATTCATTCATTATCTATACCGCTTATCCCTTCGGAGTCGCGGGGGGGCCAACCAATTGCAGGGCCGCATAGAAAGACAGACAACCATTCACGCTCACACTCATACCTAAAGGCAATTTAGAGAGACCAGTTAACCTAATGAGCATGTTTTTGGTCTGTGGGAGGAAGCCGGAGTGCCCGGAGAGAACCCACACATACACGGGGAGAACATGCAAACTTCACACAGAAAGGCCCTGCCCAACCCGGGGATTTTGAGGCACATGCATCAGACTCTCATGACCTTGAATATTAAAGTCAGACTCTAATGACCTTCGGGGTCCCCAGGGGCCCTGAACAAGATCTTCTCTTTTCTGTTTTAAAGACACCTCTGTCTTTACTGACGTGGGGACCAGTGGACACAGTCGGACACAGAAGACACACAGAAGACACGGAGCGAGGAGGTGACCCACCCTCACCACCTGCACTTCCTGCACCTCCTGTACCACGCAGAAACGCCCCTGTCCTAAGCTCCACCTCCTTCATCTCAGAGGATTCTGATTGGTCGGAGCCTCTGTGGACCAGGATCCATCTGCCCTGTCTCTACGTCCCTGCGGCGTGGCCCCCGGCACCCTGACAAACGTCCGTCTCCATCTTTAAATCAGCGTGTCTGTTTCTCATGTCCTGACTGGCGTCTGCTCCTGATGGTTTTTGTTCGATTGTGTACCCGCTTACAAACTTCGCCGTGCGCCGTGCGCTCGCTCTGATCCGCTCTCATTCTCTTGTAGACAAGTGATGCGAGTGTCCTCATAAAAAATTCAAACTCACAGCTCTTTCTATATTTCTTTTGAAAAAGTTCAAAGGAGCAAAAATTTGCATATGCCAAAGTCAGGATGGTGCAATCTACCTGACACACCATGCAGGGCGAGTTTCTGAGACACGATGAATAATAGAGCGGGGAAGAGGGGACAGGAAGATGGGGGGGGGGCAAAGTGATGTAAACCAGCAAAAACAGCTGGCGGCCATTTTTTTTCTGTTGTTATTTATGCGGCAACACTTCTTCCCTCTGAGCGCGCTCTGATCACACTGACCTCCTCCAGCTCCTCCTCCCTCTGGCGGTTGGGTTTGGTGTAATCCAGAGGCCCCTCCCACTCCTCCTGCTTGTAGGCGAGCAGGTTGGGCGATGTCATGCCGCTGCCGTGGTGGAGCGAGGACGAGGACGAGGACGGGTCGGGGGAGCGGACCCCGGGGCTGGTGCCCGACAGGCTGCCCTCGCGTTTGATGGGCTTCTTCATGCTGAGGTCCAGAGTGCCATTCTCGTCCACCTCGATCTCCATCTCCTGTGGGGGGGGGGACAAGGTTAAAAGGCAGACAGACATGTGACCACAAAGACAGATGGACAGGACCAGCTCACGAAGAGTTAATGAGATGCTGGTGAGCGAGTCATGTTTGAGAAGACAGTCCTACACGTATGACACAGACGCTGTCCCTCAGCTGTCCTGAGTGAAGCAGAGACAGTCAAACACACCTGAGCTCAGACGGGACGTGTTCACAGGGAATAAGGAGTTCTCTCACTCACTTCGTCCCTTTGTCTTCATCCATGGGTAGAGTCAGACTGGGGACAGAGGACAGGGGGACACTCCTGTGGAGACGGACCACAGGGGTTCACTAGGGGACGGCCTCACACATGAAGACACAGGGACGTGTCCCAGTAAGCCATCAGTACCACGACAATAAAGTTATTTCAATAAGAACTAATGATTTTTAAATCTGTAGCTCATTTTGTTTCAAACTGTTTAATATGAAGTCTGAGAGCGAGGGGCTGGGACGCCTTCAATCAGTTTGGAAAACAAAATCAAATCTAACCGAGCGATGGGCGACTCAGACATCTGCAGTTCAGAAAGAGCACAGGAGGCCACAGCATCAGCCTCATGTGGACGGGACGTCCTCAGTCTCTCAGGGGACTGGGACAAAAGTGCTCGGGGACGGAGGAGATGTTAGAAATGTCCCTGCAGCAGAGGAATTGTCATTAAATGAAACAGGATATTTGATTTAGTTCCAGGTTGAACATTTTCAGTGGCTGGTGAGAGCTGGAGACAAAGACGTTCCTGATGTTTGTCCACTGAAGACAGAAATGTGTCCACAGTTTGACTCTGTCTGCAGTCTTTAACTGATACGCCAAAGGAGTGGAGCTCAGTGTTTATTTCAGGAGGTTTGCAGCCTGTGAAGCTCTCAGTGAGAACAAAACCATCAGCACGGGGTCAGAGGGTCTTCAGCAGCTGTCCTCAGACCGTCTTTTTCTTTAGAGGACATTTTTAACTCATTTTTCATTTTTAAAAATGTCAAATTAAAATGGATCCAGCCTGACTATGTGAGTGTGATTTCAAATGAATAAATGAGATATCTCCATGTACTGCAGGTTTGACTCTATGTCCCTGATCCTGATCCTGATCCTGAGGTTGGAGGGGGACCTTCAGTCCTGATTCTCCTGAGCATTCAGAGAGAGTCCTCGTTTCATCCTCCTCCACCTGCGTGTTGAATCACGGCCTGGCTTTTATCCAGCCTTTGTTCCCCCTCAGCCCCTTCATCCATTCAGGGAGCAGTAATCATATCTAATGTATTCTGCTGATTCTCCGCCAGCAGAGGCTTCATCTCTGCGCTCTGACGAGGATCTGGCAGCTGAACAGACGCCGTGTTTTCAGCTCGCCATCGAACATGGGCTGGAGCGACACCAGGAGACCACCGAACAGATCCCAGATCAGCACGCATGATGGACTCAGCGTGTTGGTCCTGGAGGTAGGGCTGGGAAACCCGGCAGAATCAGAGCCTGATATTTAACACATTTCACATACTCAAACTTTACTCCCTGAGCATTCAAAAAAAGGATATTTCTTTAAAAGATATTTCTTTAAGCATGGTACAAAAATACCAACAACATTCAGACATTTTTAGATCAGAAACATTTTCACTCCATATAAATACTGTTGGAGACATTTTGGATAACCTCATTGCTCAGTATTTTCAGGACACATATTTGTTTGAATTATAATAGAAATGAATCTGAGACTGACTGAGACATTTATAATAAATATGTCCTGGGTCATAAAAAGAATTCATGTTCCTTTAAAATAAGTTCTTTTACTGAATATTAGGCCTGTTGTGTTTTTTAAAATCATGTTGATAAGAACATTAAGTCCTTGTCTGCACCTCAGATGAATCTACATTGATGTATACATTAGAAACTAAGAACACTGCCCAGCCCTAGCTGAGATCAGTCCCCCCCCCCCGGACCATCTCCAGTAACAGTGTCAGGAAATCTAAAAGTGATGAAGCAGTCACTTTCCCTCCTCTGTGAGCAAAAAGGGCTTTTAAAAATCACAATATAAAGGGAAGTGGGGCTCCAATTACACCTCCTGAGCTCCGAGGGGGGAGGGGGGGCGTTAACGGAGGGGAGGTAACGGGGATGTGAGGAGAAATGAAAGACTGAGTAGGGGGGGTGAGAGAAGAGGGAGAGGGAGGGAGATCCGTCCGGCTGATAATGAAAAAAGGCTACCTGGTGGAAAAGTAATCCAGGGAACAGGCAGACGGGCAAATTCAATAACAACATGAAACAGACGGGGGAGGGAGGGGCGAGGAGGGGGGAGGGAGGGGGAGGGAGGGATGAAAGGATGGGAGAGGACGGCAAAGGTGATGCAACTCCATCTCAACACCATCCTGTTGCTTCAAGCACAAACCTCCTGATGATAAATTCATGCAGAGAGAAAAGAGGGAGGGAGGAAAGGGGGTAAGGAGAGGTGAGGAGTGGAGACGAAAGAAGGGGAGGAGGTAAGAAAGAGAAGAGAAGAAAAGGAAGAATAGGAAAGTAAAGGAAATAAAATGAAAGGAAAGGAAAAGAGAGGAAAGAAGAGGAAGAGAAAAGGAAACAAAGGACAGGAAAGAAGAGGAAAGGAAAGGAGAGGGGATGAAGATGAGAGGATAAAGATGAGGAGGATGAGGAGGATGAAGCAAAGGAGTGACTACCTTGTGTGGTTTGGTGCTGAGGTTCTCCGGTTTCTCCCAGCAGCGTGTGGACAGGTTCAGGATGGCGGTGGCGGCCATGTGTGCGGCCTCGGCGTCATGGGAGTAATCGTAAGCCAATGAGGAGCTCTTCCCGTAGGCATGGAGGACGAGGCTGGGGGAGGAGGACGGCTTAGCTGGAGGGAGAAGAAACAGGAGAGGGTTTGGTCTACACTCGAGCACGTCTGTTCTAAGGTTGTAGTTCTGTTTCCTGTTCCTGCTGAACATGTGACCTAGGCCTGACCCCGTGACCTACAGTCCAGTTCCTCTTACTTTTGAAGGCTTTGGGTGAGGTTTCGCTGGTGGGCATCTTTGGAGCAAGCATCCGCTTCCCGAACACTTGAGCGTCGAAGCTTGCATAATCGAAGGACACCTTGGAGTACTTCTCCAGCTCCTTGGCCAGGTTGGCGCGGGGCGTGACGGGGGCCATGTTGGGCCTGTAGCTGCCGAACGGAGGGACCTCCAGCTGCTTCACGAAACACATGGGCCTGTGGGGGGAGGAGGTGAGGGTGAGAGAGGGGAAAGAGCAGGACTGGAGTCCCACAGCCACGACAAAAACAAATAGAGCAGAGCGGGGGGGCAGCCCTGCACTGGAGTGCTGCAGGATTAGAGCTCTCTTATCGGCAGAGGCCACATTTGCATGTTGTACAGCATGAATTTATGAGCTTAAGCCTCTCGCTTTCCTGGAGAGCCCGGCTTTGTCAGACCTGTTGGCGTAAATCCACTGATAGGCTGGGGGGGGGGGGGGGGGACCAGAGGAGGACGGTGGAGGCGTGGACAGAGTCAGAGAGGTCCTCCTGAGGGTCACATCACCGCCTCCTCTCCACCAGGTCTCTACCTCATGAAGCTGCTGATGAGGACAAAGACCTTCAGAGAGAGGCTGACCCAGCAGAACCTGAAGCTCCAAGTGGAGACTTCATTTCCACTGGGACGAGGATCAAGGGCTGATTCATACCTCTGTGATGTCACACTGTAGCCTTCACCCGAAACCCTGGACCAACAGAGCATGAGGCTCTGGTTCTCAAAGGGGGCAGCCCGTGGTCTAGTCCGGGCTGTGGCTTCTTTTCTGTTCTCTCTCTCTTATTTTACTCTTCATCCACAAAGGAACAAAAACTAAAATAATTGCTTATGAAGGTTACAATTGAATAAAATAAACCTGCTTGAATAAGAAAGAAAATGCAGATATATGTTATATTATATATAATGTTTTGTTCATATTATGAACAAAACATTATTATTCATAATATAATAAGTATAATATATTACATATTATATACAATAAGCATAAAAAGCCCAGATCAGTATCAGAATGGTTAAATGTCTCTGTATCACCTCATTTTGAGGATTTCTTTAAAGATAAGTGAAGACGCTGCTCAGACTGTTAATGCCTCTGATTGGACGAGAACATGAACATGAGGAGTGGGGTCAGCAGGGGGTCTGATCCTGACCTGGGGCGTCCCGAGCTGAACTTTATCTCACTGGATATCTGAGGCCTGAGCAGCATCTAGATCAGGATCTCAGTGGAGGTCTGATCTCAGAGCATTTCTTCTTCTCTGGAAATCAGCCGTGGATTCGTCCTGAAGGCGGCGTGCGCGGCAAATGGTGGTTTTAAAAACAATCTGAGCGGATAACAAAGCAGATCTTACTATGTTTTAATCCTCCGTGCTTTGTCTGACCACTGACGAGCTTTTCCTCAAGGAAAGCAATTATTCTTCCTCTCGCCCCCTCACAGTGCCCCACTCTCATAATTAGCTGATGGGCTGCATTGTTAATTAAAATACCAACGAGGAAGAAGAGCCTGGACTCTGCCGTGAGTTCATTATCATTCCTCTGACCCTGATCACGCCGCCGACCGGCCCCAGAGATAGACAGATCCAAGGGACAGAAATGATGGGCCTGCCACCCCGAATGCTTCAACCTCCCCCCACCCCCTGTTACCACGAGCCAATCAGAGCCCACAGTCAGACTCTAGGACGCGGCGCTGACTCTGCCACCCACCGGAGCACTCTGTCGTTGGAGCTCCCTTTGAGCAGCTCCCCGCCCGCCTGAGACAGATGCTGCTTCTCGTGGCTCTTGGAGAGTTTCTCTGCCGCAGCGATGGGACATCCGGAGAGACTGCAGAGCACAAAAAGACGAATATCAGAGTGAGAGCGTGCTGCTGACCGTGTAAATCTGCCTCACGCTGACGTGTGCTGCCACGCTGGCTGTCCTGCATACATGAATACATCCGAGCTGGCAGAATAAAGAGCGAGGCCTGACGCTGCAGCTCTTTGCAGACGGGCTCGCTCGGCCTACCTGCGGTGGGTGTTGCGGTTGCTGTTGACGTGGCCCTGACCGGTGCAGCCGGGAGTTGGACACTTCAGCACGTTCTCGTGCATGGCCAGAACTGAGGAGGTACAAACAAGTGCACAGTTAACGCTGGAGAGACGATTCACAATCAGTACAAGACAAAATAAACCCTGATTCAGACGCTCTGCAGGACTTCAGTTTCATTCAAATATTAAAAACCCCAAATTCAGGATCAGTCTCAGACTCTTTCAGGGTCAATCAAACAGGTTCAGTTTTTATCACATCATTTCTTTGACCCTTTAATGTGTCCTCAGTGTTTCTGTGAGAATGCCATGATGTCTGTCTCTATGATAACAGGACGTCTCCTCTGTCCATGCTGTCTCTGTCGTTTATTTTATTTTTGCTGCTGGTATATCATATCTAAGTTCATACACACTATCTATCTTTATGTTTTCCTCTCGCTGTCTGCAGCAGCAGCGCACATACTCACTCTCGGGGGGGATCCTGTCCTTGTGCGGACAGCCTGACAGGCTGCGGTGGTGGGGGTACAGGCCGGTGACATGACCCGTCCCGTCGCACCCCGGGGTGGGACACTTGATCTCCCTCTTCTCTGGCCGGCTGCTCTCTGGTGGAGGAAGAGGGGGAGGATGGAGGGATGAGAGCGGCAGAGGAAGGTGGGATGCAGAAGGAGGACAAAAAGTGAGTGGTTAATGCCATCAGACGCCGCGCTCGGCTGAGCGTGAAATCCAGACAGATTTTCAGACAAATGCAGAAAAGCTGAGCCATCTGGATGGGCTGCTCATGTCTGACGTGGAGGTTAGGGGTGGTCTTAATGTGATTTTGATGTTTCTGTAAATGCTTTCAGGGGTGAAATATTATCAAGAGTATGAAATATGACGGCTTTTCAAACATGAACACGGTCGACCCACTTCTGCTGAACGCTCGGATGGTTCCTGCTCTCCTGATACACTTATCGCTCTTTAAAGAGAAAAACAGCAAAAACGGGCCGTCGGGGGGGGGCGGGCCGGTGTGATTACAGGAGCTCCTCTGGAGGAAGGATATCAGGAACAGGGCTGGGAAATACACCCGCTCTGTCGGATTCATGAACATGCTTTAAACCATGTGGGAGTGATGTGACTGAGACATAGTCAGCATCCTAACGGTCAGTAAAATCAGCCCTCCAACAGTTACACGATTATTAACCATGATTAAACCTGGTTATCCTTTTATTGATTTCATTTTAACTAAGTAACATTTTAGTTCAAAGTAAAATGTAAATATGTTGATATGTCTTCAATACCATGGTGATAATAAAAGCCCTAAACACATAGTGAATTTATATAAATAAAGATATTGTTTTAAATATTAATTCCCACAGGAGTAGTCTGCGTGCACCAACAGATGGTAACATTCAGGAAAACAGATGAAGATGAAGACGGAGCCCCAACATCAGGCAAGTGCCTACGACTTCTGTTTCACTTACTCCAGCTGCGTTGGAACTAAAAAGTCTGCAATACTGTTTTACTGGTTGTTCTTAGGGATGCACATCAGTTCAACATTAAGATAACATCATCCATTGGCAAACTGATGTTAAAGAACAAAGATCAGTCTGAGCTGACGGCTGAATTAAAGTTCATTTCATAAATGACCTTTTCACGATCAGACAGGAGAGAAATTCTGACTTACAGAGGTCATCAGAACAACCTTTGTGATAATAATATCAGCATCAGCTAAGACAGAAGAGGAGGACAGCATGATGCTCTGTTGGTCCTTCAAATTGAATGTTAACGAGATGTTCGTCTCTTAATTAGCTCAGATCTGTGTGTGTGTGGGTGTGTGTGTGTGTGTGTGTGTGTGGGGGGGGGGGGGGGGGGGGGGGGGGGATCACATGACCGCTGTGGAGTGTGACGGGTGGGTAGGGTGCCAACTAAGAAACATAAGGAGGATGTAGACAAACACAGCTGATCAGGAACAACCTGCACACCCCGTCCTCTCTCTTGGTTCTTCTTCTCTGGTCTGTGTTCGGCAGGAACATCTCCACCCCGCCACAATAAGAGCAGGAGGATGTAATCAGAGCGCTGACTCAGCAGCGAGAGGAGCCACAGGCCGGATCTGAACCTGTGGACAACACTGAGCTGTTCTCCGCATTGAGGCCTAAGCAGACAGAAAGTCCACCTCTGACTCCTTACTTTTATCTGCATGACTAAGGCCAAGCGAGACCTTTGACCTCACAGATTATAAAGTCAGATGATGGGGGTAAATACTGGTCTCATTTATGGTTGTTTGGGGCCATCATCAATCAGCTGCAGAGGTCTCAGCTTTGGGACAGACTGTATTTGGACCTGAGTATCAGATGTCGGAGTGTCCTTGAACTCATCACTGACTCAGCAGGTTTCTGATGCTGCCTTCAAATACACAAA
Source organism: Cetoscarus ocellatus (assembly GCA_037902135.1). Classification (NCBI taxonomy): domain Eukaryota; kingdom Metazoa; phylum Chordata; class Actinopteri; order Labriformes; family Labridae; genus Cetoscarus; species Cetoscarus ocellatus. The sequence goes on from JBAMNC010001307.1 coordinate 173,556, forward strand.
CAAATGGGAAACGGGACGTTCTGACCTGTGTCCTTCGGCTGTGTCCCCGCCCTCTTACCTTTGCCGAAGTAGCTCTTGCGCAGCACGTCCAGGTGTTTGGGCCTGTCCTCCATGGTGAAGTATCTCTGGTGATGGAGGTCAGGGCCACACAGGAGCTCCCGGGGCCCGGCCGGCTTCACCTGCTCCGCCTTCAGAGCGATGGCCTGCTCCAGCAGCCCGAGGTTCCCCCGCGTGATGTCGAACATCTCCGACTCGTCCGTCACCGTGGAGCGCTGGGACAGGCTGTCCTCGTCATCGCGCTCGTCGTCCCCATCCACGTCGTCGTAGTCCTTCTCATCCGAACGGTCCGACCTCACCTCAATGATGTCGGGGGAGGACACCTTGTGCAGCTTGAAGTTCTCTCCTCGGATGGTGGGGAAGAAGTCGTGGAGCGGGCTGGCCCTGAAGTTCTGGAGAGCTCTGTGGGGGTCGAACCTGTGCAGCGGGCTGGCTGTGTGGTGGATGGTGTGAGTTCCCTGAGCGGCGGCGGTGCTGGTGATGGTGCGGACGGCGGTTGGCACATCGGGAAGAATGCAGTGCTCCTGCTCTTTCTCCTCCTCCTCCTCCTCCTCCTCTTCAGGGGAGGCTGGTCTCTGAGGGCCTGGAGCAGACACTTCCTGCTCCTCCTCGTCTCCATCATCTCTGATCCGTTGGGGCAGGTTCTGCTGGTTCTCCTCGCTCTCCTGCTCTCCTCCCTCTTCAGCGGCCTCCTTCTGACCCACAGATGACTCCTCTGATACTTGAACTCTCTGTGCCTCCTCCTCCTCGCTCCCCTCCTCCTGCTCATCCTTTTCTTCTTCATCCCGTGCAGCTGCCACGGTGAGATCCTCCTCAGTCTCCATAGCAACAGGCTGCTGGAGGGCCTCGGCCGGATCATCGGAGTTGTTGTCGGAGACTCGGCCGAGGTGAAGGAGAGAGTTGGCCACCTCCTCGGCACTCTGAGAGGGAGAAGGACACTGGTCTGCAGGGGGCGCTGCTGGCTGCTCGGGCTCGATGATAACACACTCTTCTTCTGTGGAGACAGAGGTGATGGTGTCAGCACCATCTTTACTTCAGCCTGATAACAAAGACCTCCTAAAAGTCCATGTTTTTATGTTTCCATCCTCAAAATAAGATCTTCCCCTGGACCCAGACTGTCAGGCTTTCTGTCTCAGAGATAAATAAACTGGATCACACTAAAGTCTTACTGATGGGAGTGGAAACAATGACATTTGTGTGATTATTTAACAAAAGTCTGTTCTCTGAGAGCAGACTGAAGGCCGTTTAAGGCCTAAATAATTACCACATAAATTTATTTCTGTGAAGCTTAACTAAAGTTTCACGTCTGAGCCCAATTCTGCCCAAAGAGAAGTGGGTTCACAGGATTTGGTCATTTAGGGAGCAAAAGGCTTCGGTTTGGGAAATGTTAAATGCATAATTATTGGGAAGTGAGGCATCGTAGCTGAAAACTTAGAGAAATAAACGAATGACTTTTTACGGACATTTTAAGAGAAAATCAAATTATTAAAAACTATAAAAAAATGTCGTATGTGTCATATTTAAGTCTACAGCTTAGATTCCCATCGACTTCATTTCTGTTTAAAAATCTTCTGTGAGCTCAGAGGACGGAGGGATCCTGTGCTGCAGACCTTCAGCCCACCGTCAGTCCAAAGACTGTCCCACAGACAGAGGGACAGATGGTGTTATTTTGGACAGTGAGCTCAAACTCGACAGACAGATACGATCCACTGAAAAAACAAGCTTCTTCAGTTACGGTTACTGGCAAAAGTGAAAACCTGTCTCCCCAAAAAAGACCTAGAGAGAGCTATTCACTGCTTTGTGACATCAGGCCTGGACCACTGCAACTCCCTATTTGTAGGTCTTAGCCAGTCAGCACTGCGCCATCTGCAGGTCGTCCTGAATGCAGCTGCCCGCCTGCTGACTGGCAAGAAACGGCGTGACCACATTACACCTGTCCTTGCCTCTTTGCACTGGCTGCCTGTTGGTCTTAGAGTTCATTTTAAAGTTTTATAAATTATTTTTACGTGTTTGAACGGTCTGGCACCATCATATTTATCTGAGTTGTTGAGGCCTCACTTGACTGCCAGGGCACTTAGGTGGTCAAACCAGCGGCTCCTGGCAGAGCCTTAGTCCAGGCTCTCCAGACCCTTCGCGGTGGCTGCACCAAAACTGTGGAACAGCCTACCTGTCCAGGTTAGAGCTGCACAGTCCACTGAGCACTTAAAACTCTGCTTAAAACTCAACTTTTTTCTCTGGTGTTCAGTCCCAGCTAGACGAGTAATCTTGGCTTTTATCTCTTTTATCTTTTATTCCCTATCTTCTCTTTTACTCTTCTTTTATTGTTTTTAATTTTTATTTTATTTCTATTCTTATATATGCGTTTTTAATGTTGGGTTCATTTTTATTCTGTAACTGTTCAATTACTGTTTATGTTATCATTAATGTTTTTATAATTATTCAGTGTATGCAAGATTACTTTGTACTCCTGTACAGCACTTTGGTCAACCGAGGCTGTTTTTTAAACGTGCACTACAAATAAACTTTGACTTGACTTGAGATATGCTAATTTCAATTTTTTTACTGGATTTATTTATTTGATTATTTATTGGGTTTAGTTATTTGAATTATTTATTCTATTATTAACTGGATTTATTTATTTGATGATTAATTGTATTTATTTGTTTATTGATTAGATCAAAGATCTGTAGATTCTGATTCTGTCTTCATCTGAAATGCGGCAGGTTTTCACTGAAGGACGCCTCCTCTTACCGTCATCCGCAGTGACCGTCTCCTCCTGCTTCTGTCTGGTCTCCTCTTCCTCCTTCTCCTCATCCTTCTGTGACTCTTCCTCCTCCTCTTCCTCTTTGTGTCCATTTGTCTGTCCCTCCTGTGTCTCCTCCTCTTTCTCCTCCTCCTTGGTCTTCTCTCCTTCCTTCTCTCCCTCCCCCTCGGCCTCGCTGCTGGTGTCACTCTCTGCGCTGAAGCCCTCGTCCATCGCCAGTTTCAGGGGGTGGGACTTCCTCTTGGTGGCGGGCTGCTCCTCCTCCTGCTCCTCCTGCTCCTCCTGCTCCTGCTCCGCCTCGGCCTCCTCCAGGCGGCGCTTCCTGGCGATGGGACAGCCCAGAACGCTGATGGATGGAGAAGAAGAAGGAAACATGACTGTGACTGATTAAACTCTGAGTTCAAGTAAACTTCATGCAGGATGGGGGCGGGGCCATGACAGGAAGGATGACAATGAACACATGTGGAATGCAGGGGGCGCCGTGCAGCAGGGGGCGCCGTGCAGCAGGGGGCGCCGTGCAGCAGGGGGCGCCGTGCAGCAGGGGCCACTCATCACCACCAATCAGGGCCAATTGAGTGGAACATTTAATGAACATCTTGTGTGGAGAAGCGGGCGGGAAAGCGAGGCAGCGGAGGGTGAAATCCAATAAACTCCCCCTCACTCTCACCTGGGAGACGCCGGGGGAGACAGGGGACGAGTGAGGGACGAGCGAGGAGCGAGGGGCAGGAGGCGAGCGAGGGGGATCCATAAACAAAGTGCATCTGAAATTGGCTCTGAGCACAAACACGTGTAAACAGAGAGCCAATATCTGCCCTCAATAAAGAGGAGTCACAAGCCAGTGAGCCACCCCGAGTCCAGTCTCATCGGAGGAGGACAGGGGAGGAGGGGGGAGGAGGGGGAGGACGGGGGAGGATGGGGAGGATGGGGAGAAGAGGGGAGGATGGGGGAGGAGGTGGAGGATGGGGGAGGCAGAAGGGGTGGGGAGTAAAGCAGAAGAAAACTGTCTCACTGCCATCCAGTCAGAACTTTATTGCTCAGGGTGTGAGTGACAGGACGGGGAGGCGGGGGAGGAGGGGGGAGGATGGGGGAGGATGGGGAGGTGGGTCATGAGTCTGTGAGGGTTTCAAACATTAAACTCATCTGGTTTTTGTCCCTGGAGTCTTTCAGTTTGTTTAAAAGTCCTTAAATCACCTGCCCCAACAGAGAAAAACTAATTCAACACAGAGTTCAAACTAATCTGAATTAATTTAACCTCGAGGTTTCCTTGTTTTTAATTCTTTTATACTCTGTGTTTTTATTTGACAGATGAGAGGCAGAGGATGGACCTGACGCTGAGGTGAAGGACACGAGGCTGCAGACCAGAACCAGGACTGCCCTGCATGAGGTCCACAGACAGGACCTGTGAGACCGGGGGGAACTGAGGTCATTAATAGGGCCGCAGTAATTTAATCCCCATCACCAGAGGGACGAGCGCTCGAATAAACCCAGAATACTCTCAATTTAATCTTTAACAAGATGTTTTATTAACATTTATTTATTTACAGTAAGATTTATTAAATGAGTTAAACACAGAATTCAAAACACTTTCAGCTACTTTTTGAAGATGCTCAGTTATAAAAGGATTCATATTTTCTATTTTACACAAATGTATCTGGTAATACAGGTATGAGTCACAGACACAGCCAATCACAGCTCAGTTTTCTTGGAAGTATTTCTATTTTTTTTGTTTGTTTGTTTTTTTGATTTCATAGCTGATTTTGTCATGTTTTCTTGTATAAATTTCAGTCACATTTTGACATTAACTGCTGGGCCACATTCAGAGAGCAAGGGGGCACATGTGGGCCCCAGGCCACCAGTTACCCACCCCTGCACGAGGCTGTCAGTGCCCAAAGTTTGCATTATTATTATTATTGTTGTTGTTGTTATTATTGTTATTGTTGTTCTGTTGTTATCATTATCATCACTTGTTATTAATAATAATAGTAATATATTATTATTGTCGTTATTATAATTGTTGTTGTTATTATTAATGTTTATGTTATTGCTAATACAGTCAAAAGAGAAAGCGGCTGATTTTGATTCGTTTACTCTGATTGGACGATGGTTTGACGTTGGTCTCCTGGCGGACGTCCTGCAGGAGTGTTGCTGTCCTCTCGTCACGGCTCAGACTGTGCATTAACAGACTTTTCATATTTTGAACAAAAATCCTCACTGAGCCCCTCTCAGCTTCAGGACATGGTGATGTTCACACTTAAATCAGGGGTGTCCAAACTGTGGTGAGGGGCCCTGGTGTGGCCCATGGTTCGTTTTTAATGGGCCTGCAGTGAAGTCCAAATGTGATGAACGTGTCCCCCTGATGGGTGGAGCAGCCTGTGGCTGATGACCAAAGACAGGGGTCGGGTGTCTCCTCTGATCAACGTGCTGAAAATACTCTGCAGTGATTGGCTAGTTTCCTCTGCAGGTGTTGATGGAGGGTTTGTGTTTTATTAAGATTATGATCAGCTCATGGGGCCCTCGGGTAAAAGTTTGGACACCCGTCCTCCTGAGGGTCAGGATGAAAAGCAGGGTGGAGCAGACAGACAGACGGACAGACAGACGGACAGACAGAGGGTGGGGTCTCTCCATGATCTGCCCTACCTTCTGTGTCGTGAGTATCTCCCACTGATGTGGCCGGAGCCATTGCATCCAGGGGTGGGGCAGCTGGATGATGGTGGAGGTTAGAGACATGAGCAGTTTAGTCAGAGCAGCAGCAGTGAAACACGCTAAGTCAAGATCCACATGCAATTAAAGACACATGCAGGTGCACACAGACATGACCCCCCCACGTCGGCCCACCAGCCAGTAGACTGAGGACGGGGGGGCCGAGGCACATATCCTGTTAGAGATACCATCAGCTCTAATATCCCTCTCTCTCTCTCTCTCCGTCAGGTTGCTATGACCCCTCAGGACGGCTCATTTCTATTCTCATTAACTCCCCCAGCAGTTGGCCTTTATTACTCCAATTATCCTTATTATTAATTTCACTTATTAAAAACACAGCATTAGCATTTTCAATGAGACGCTCCTGCTCCACCCTCCTCTCCTTCATCCTGAAAGCCTTCTTCAGGTTATTTTGGAGAGTGGAGCGCGGCTCAATGCTGCAGGTGGAGTTTGACAAAACCAGAGAGCGTGGAGGGATAATTTAGGAGGGAGAGGGAGCATAGGGCTGGGCATTATGGCCCAAAAACAACTCACTTCTTCATGTCGGTGAAGAATATCCTCAAGAAAGAGGAGGATGATCCTAGATATAACCTGATCTTTAAATTATCTTCAAGTAGGAAAAAATCATGAAATTATCATCTTCACTTAGAGCCTCATCGTGTCCACTGTTAGGGATGCTCAATATTGGATTTTCTGACATGCTGATATCTCTGAGCTCCTTAGCGCAGATACAGATATTTTTGTCTAGAGCACAAAGTCTTTATAAAAATTGACTTCTTTCAGACGGTTTGTGTAAGAACTGATGTGCAGCAAGAAAAACATTTAACTTAAGACAATGAAACTCTTGATTTTTAATGTGCCACTGCAGTGATGGTGAGGTGAAGCATCATGGGACATTTGTGTATTTCATGGTATTTGACGGTAAATATTGGCAGATATCAGCCCGATAACATCAAGCATCCCTATCCATTATATGCACTGACAAGCTGTAATGTGGCGGTGCTGCCACGTGGGGACGCCAGTGTCTCTACAGTAGGGGTGGGAAATTGTGGTCACCATGAGGCCCTCGCTGGTTTTGTTTCTGTTGTCAGAGGGACAAACTGTGGCACCTGTAGGGTGCTCCCAGTCAGAATAAGAGTTACCTTCAATTTAACAAAAGGAACAAAAACTCTCTCTTATGAGGATTTATAACAGATTCAAACATAACATTATAACATTCATTATAATTATTATATTATAATTTATTATAACAGTCTGTTACTCAAATGCAGGGAACACTTTTTGAATTTAAGGATTATTTCAGTTTATTACTCCTTAAACCACATTCACACCTGCAGAAAAAACATGAAATTATCTGCACGTGTGAACAGGTTTGGGAATTACGCTGGTATTGCCCTCTGGTTACTGAGGCCCTTTCACACATGCAGCCCTGATTTTTCCTAGAAAATGCCCAAACAGCCTTCCAGATGATTCCTGACCTTCTTGTTCTCCTGCTGTGAGGACCAAGTGTGACAAAAAAGAACATTAAATGAGTTTAATTTCATATGCAGGCAGCCATGGGTGATCATAACTGTGCTTAAATCAGACAAATATGTCCAAAGAGTCTTGGTCTGTGTCATGGTCCTGCTGTTGATGCTGAGGAGTCGGCAACTCCTGCAGGTGATCATCATGGTGGGGTCTCCACCTGAACATCTGTGACCTCCTGCTGTTAACAGTCATTTCACACTGAGCCAGTGTGAACCTGCCAGTGTCAACAATAACTGAACCATGATTTACTGGGCACTGCCCTGGAGCAAGGCACTGAACCCCCAAGTGCTGGGTAGCCCTTCTTCAGGATCAGCGCCTGATGGCAGGACCTGACTGGTGTTAATAACAGAGTCTGTCTTCTCCTGTCCCTGTGGCTCAGCTGAGAATATAAGCCTAATATTCATAACCCAGCATACTGCCCAGCCCTAGGGCGAGGCTCTCACAGCTGCCGTGTGGGGGGAGCTGACCCTCCCTCCTCGCGCTGCATCCTTCGATCGCTCTGTAAAAAGATCACACGCCCCTTTCATGGCTCCTGCTCGACGAGCTCATGGCAGGAAGCAGAAAAAAAAGCTGCACAGGATCAATATCATCCTGTCGAGGAGCGGAGCACGAGCCGAGGGATGGAGAGTAAAAATATACAAAATCATCTGAAGAGAGAGAGAGGGGCGAGCGAGGGCTGAGGGCTGAGCACATAAAGGAAGTTTGAGAGAGATGAAGGAGTTTCTTACCTCAGCTCCTGTCCCACCAGCTCAACGGGGACTGGAAGAGAGGGGGGGACAAAGGTGAACCACTCAGATCAATAAATCACACATGCATGCTGATCCCCAGAGACCACACACTCCTACACACACATTAAACAAACAGGAAAACCAAATCAGCCAAATTCAGCATGCCGACAAAAAACGTGACAATTAAACGCAGACTTCAGCGATAAAACGTGATTAATCGCCGCTCTTTGGTTTCATAATTGGAGAGATGAAATTAAAAAGGAAAGTGCCTCCATCAGTGAAAAACTGCCTCTTTCTGGGACAACTTACTGTAATTGGCTTCAAAACATAAATCAGCCCCCATGCACACACACATACACACACACATGCACACACATCCATACACACACACACGCACATGCACGTGCAGGAGCATCGATCGGCCCTGAGCGAGTTTGCAGAAATATCCTATTTTCATTTGGTGCAAATGAGAAAACAATAGATGGTGGAGAAGCAGCTCCTGTATCACACACATTAATCACACGTCAGACGCACACACACACACACACACACACACACACACACACACACTCTGCTGTAGTGTGTTTGGCTCCACAGTTTCTCCGTCTTTCATCATGCAGTGTGAACGGCTGGACGCCTTCATGAACTGTTGCTCTGCTAAACATCAAACACACATCCAAACTCCTTCAGTCACGTCACAGCAGCACCAACATGGATCCTTCAGCTGCTGCACCAGCGTCTCTGAGAGGACACGCTGTGGACCACGCTGCCTTCATGTGATCTTCAGAGTGGGAAAATCCAGTTACACATTAGAAACATGTCCGGGAACAGCCTTATTCAGGTCAGCATCTCTGCTCAGGATGTCAGCTGTTTCAGCTCGTTCGGACCCTCAGGTGGACTCACTGACCCTGAGCTGAAGACCTCTGTTGGACAGGGGTCTTTAATTAATTAATTAATTAATTAATTAATTAAGATGATTGGTGAATATGATTAATTACTCACTCACTGATGTTTAGACTCTGCTCTAACAAACTGACTGTCAGAGTTAACAGTTCGTTTGGAGCCGTTAACCCTTTCATCACCGGCTGTACCTTCACCTGAGGGCGGAGCCGCAAGGAGAGGGTCATCTGCAGTGGAGCGCGATGGAAACAAAGAGCAACAACAGAGGACAGGGACTAAACCCACCAACACAGAGAGGGATGTGATTGTTTCTATCTGTCATCGTGGGTGTTGACCACGTTTGTGACCAATCAACAGCCTGCAGCCCTTTAAGCTCCACCCTTCAGGGGCGGTTTGGGACGCTCAGCACCCCGTCAGAGGGGGACCTGAGAGTGGGATGGCCCGGGTCGGACCTTTGGTACCTTTCCTCCTCATGTCACAGTGGACACACCTGAAGTGTGAACACTGCTGTTTTCCATCACTGACTGAGGATGGGAAAACATCTAAAATAAGGATTACATGTTTGTTTAGAGAAAATAATTAACCTGATTAAAAAATACTTTTGTTTCAGCAGCAGCAGCTCAGTCCAGAGGCCTGACTGCAGTCTCTGCAGTGTGGCACCTGTGGCACTGCCAACAATGAGGGAGGGCCAGGCCGACTGCCTCCACACGAGTCACCTCAGGGTTCACCTGAGAGTGAAATGTTGGAGTGAAGGACCTGCAGAGATGTTTATGTTTCTTTAACCACAGGGGACGCTCTTTATGTCCACACGTTTCTGAGAGCACAGGTTTCCCTCCTCAGTTTAAAAAAATAATCAGTGCTACAAACAAGTTCAAGCTGGGGTTAAATACCCAACCCGAGCACCAGTGCATCTGTTTCTCAGCTGACTGGTTAAGAGGGCGACCTGCTGGACTAACTGTCTCTGTGGTGAACCCTCAGGAGACAAACAGACTTTATGGTCTTTGGTTCTCTGCTAACTCATGGAGCCATCACTGAGGCATCATGGGAGCTCCCTGCGAGAGTACGGTCTGTTATTATGAATGGATTTTTCAGGCATCGATCCCTCAGGTCTGCTCGCAGTGAGCAGCGTGTGAGTGGGCCAACGAGTCTGATGAAAACCCCTGAAACATTTCTGCTGACTGCTCCGCTGCACCTCCACGTTTGTTCATGAGTTCATGCTCACGTTTAGTTTCATCTGATCGACGCGTTCAAACGACGTAGAGGAAGAGGAGGAGGAGCCTGAAGATGGTCCAGGCTGAGGTCTGAGGGCATGGCCAGGTCTGCTGCACCCATGTAACAAGAATAAAACGAAAATTTGACCTGGACGTTCGTTTTCACTTTAATGTCAGACTCCAGGATTTAAGCATGATGACCTCCTGACCCCATGACCGCCTGATCAGAAGGTCATGGGGTCAGGACACCTGTTGGTCCTGAGAATCGATGCTTTCTTCTGTTTAGGGTGTCAGGGTGAACAAGGTCACATCTGAGACACATCATGACCTCCTGACAGAAAGTCTAACATGTCTGATTTCTGACACATCAGTGATGTTGGTCAATGACAGCGCAGAGACCTGCCTTACAGGGCAGAGCTTATGAGCAATTTCTTTAGTCCAACCCTCAAGTTAGCATCGAGCTAGTTCCCTGGACTTAAAGCCTGTGGGCTGATTCTCTGAGGTCTTGGATCATTGCTGATAATAAACTCAGAGGAGAACAATAATTATTAAATTTACACGCTCTGCTCTTTCTACGACATAATCAGTCAGAGTGAGACGCTATTCTTAAGCTGCTATTGAACTAACACACGATGTCTCAATGAAGAAGCAGCCACATTATTTACCACATGCAAAGTCTCATTAGAGTTTCTTCTTACTATAAGACCTGATTCAGTTGGTCCTCATGGCCGTGGTGTGTGAATTATTGATTATTCAAACAGTATCTGTAGTCCTTGTTAGCAGTTCATTAGCATCGGTCCTTAAAAAACACACAATAAAGCTTTAAAACTAAAAACGAGGCAATATCAGATGCATTTTAATTTTTCAAATTAAACATTAAAGTCTTGTGTGCAGGTATTCCTCACTATATTTCAGGTGTTTCTCTGAAACAGCTGTTATGCAAACCCAAAAACTTTCAGCCTTGGGAACCAGGAAGTTCAAACTGCAAACTCACTTTTGTGTTTTTGGACTCCGTCCTGCTCGGCTCTGAACAGAGGAACCACCACAGACTGAAAACAGAGACGACGACTCCAACACTCACCTCTGATTCCTTTGGACCGAGTGCGAGTCCGCTTGTCATCACCCTCCACACTCATCTGGAAACAGATAAGAAGACATCAGTGGGTCAACCTCTCACATCAGCACGTCAGAACAATTAGAACCATTAATGTCATTTAGGGCGCTGGCTGGTATCGGCCATGATGACGAACGCAGGCATTGTGAGGGGTGGGGGGGGCATGAGAAGATATCAGGACAGACAACCACCTCAGAAACATCTCAGGACCTGTGAGGGTGTGGCTATCTCCCTGACCAACACGCTAATCTGGGGGGGGGGCATCATGCGACTGCGTCCATGCCGTTAACAGCAGGTTTGCCTCCAGCATTACAGTCAAAGCTCCACCCTGATTTATTTCCACACATGGACTAAACAGGAGAAATATCGGAGGAACATCTGCACGCAGTGGAGCAGAAAACAAACTGTGCTTTTCAAGCACCCCCACCTCCCCCCCCCCCCGTAATTTCCTGCACCTGAATGGCACACATGATTGAGGCTGTGCAGAGGAAACAGAGAGGCCGTGGCCCCTGAACGAAGCACGACCAACAATCATAACTGAGTATAATAAGACAAAACACACACACGCACACGAAGCTGCAGTAATAACCCTTTTAACTGTGAGTGGGGGGGGCTTTTAAGGCACAAAGAAGCAGGTGTTAACCCCCCCCCCCACAATTAGCTGTGATTACGGAGTCTGCTTGTGCTGCCCTGGGCTCCTGATTTAAGGGACAGGGAAGAGTCCAAGTTTTAGGGATTTTAGGGATAGGGTCAATCCAGCCAATCACAGGGTCACACAGAGACCATACACATTCACATCTAAGGCTAATTTAGAATCACCAATTAGCCTAACGAGCACTTTTAAGAACTGTGGGGGGAAACCAGAGAACCCCTGAAACTGGGGGGGAACATGCAACCCAATGAGAGGACCTGATGGGCACGGGTTTGAACCAGCAACCCTGCTGCTGTGAGACATGTGCACTAACATGGTGTTGATTATTAGGGACGTACAACTTTTGGTTTTCACTGATATCTGCCATTTCAAAAATGATTTTGACCAAATGGATATAAAATGCCAAGTCTGTACTTAATTAAAAGTCTATTTTTAAAAGATGTGGTCCAAAAAATACTGAGTGGTGATTTCCATCCATATCACCCGACCCTATCCCCACTGTAGGCCCTCAGCAGCGTGTTGTGCCTCTTCAGTGAAGCTGGCGGCGGCTCGGTGCGACCCGGGCACAGCGGCCCATTTGTCTCTGCTGGCAGGCGCTGTTTCCTGCTGTTGGAGTCCAGTGAAAGGACGGGGGGGGGATGAAGCACGCTGTTGTTGTTTCATTCATTCATTAAAATGAGGGCTGTCTGACCGGAGGTACAGGTGCAGGGATTAGCCCCACCCATCCGGAGCGTGCCCCCCCCCCCCAACTAAGTTCAGCAACAAGCGGCGGCGTTGTGTCGGCTGAAGGAGCCGCCGAGGAGTGTTCAGTTTCTCGCTCTCACGTCTGAAGACAGCGATGGAGGAACAGAGGAGGAGTGATGAAGGGCGGCAGCCAGCAGGTGGCGGTTATATGCCCATGTCATCAGGGCGGGGGGGCTGTGATCAGACACCCCCCTCTCTCAATTTGACCTCAACAAGACGTGTCCCCAAACAGCAGACAGAGACCGAGTCTAAAGTCAGGACAGGGGTCACAGGTCAGACTGACTCTGGTGGCAAAGTGCCCCCATCTCATCAGCTCTGCACTGGTTCACTGGAAATATGCGTCAAGTCAATTCACTGGAGCCGCTTTGACCCTGTGTCTATATCTGCCAGCACATCGACCAACACAGGAAATCATGTGCAGAGTTTCAGGGGGATTTCAGCAGAAATCAGAGAAGTTACATCTATGCAGAGAGCAGGAAGTACGCCCTGTTGCTTTGTTTTCTCGTAAAGTCATTATTACCTCAGGAGGTTGTGGTTCGCTCCTGTTTTAAGATTCCAGGGCGGCGCTCCGCTGTTTAATAACTCCTCCAGTGGGCGACAGCACGTGCCATCGGTCAAAGCAACACTAAGACAAGGCTGTGACGGCACGCAGGTGGACTATGTGGAAATTCGAGTAACTCGTGTGGGACATCACTCTCAGCTTTGACACGTGTTGAAGCACCATAAGAGCAGAGTCTGCAAATTACAGCAAATGTTTGTGATGAACAGAAAAATACCAGAGACATCAGACTCACTGTTTGTGTTTGTGATGTTTTTTTCATCAGAGTCAGTGTGAAACACCTGAAGGCTGCACACCTGCTGTTGACTGAACAGGTCAGAAGGAGCTGATAGGAGGATCGTTAAGAGGAAGTGAAGTCCATTCTTCTCTCTTGTTTTGGATTCTCCTCTGGAGCTGCTGGACTGTGTCTCCACGTTTGAAGGTTACTCTTTACTCAGCAGGTCCAGCCTGAGCTCTTCCTGTGCTCTAATAGGTGTCACGTGCAGGTAAGGCTACGATCAAATGATCATGACGCCACCCTGAGGACAGACAGCAGGTATGTCTTCAGCTGGGGAGTCCTGCTTTCACTCTGAAGACATTTTGTCCTCTTCTTCATGCTGTAGCTGCTAAACTGAGGAAAGTCTTTAAAGCTGACGGAGAGAATGGACTAAATCAGACAGAAGCTGAAACAGGAGACGTCCGCTCACTCCTCCTCATTCTTCCATTAAAGACGTCAAGCGGCTGAAGGCCAAAGGTCAAAGGTGTCCTGCAGACGTGATGAGGACGCTCTGATCAGCTGATGTGTGCCAGCATTTCCTCTCACTTCTTCATCCTCCTCCTCCTCGCCGACAGTCATCTGATGAATCAAACCTGGGCTGAAAAGGGCGCCCGCTGCTTTCATGTTTGCGTCTCCATAGTTACGCACGTTTAAATAGGTAAGCACGTGTGAGTTCTCTCTCCCAATTCCAGCTCATTAAATCTGTATGAACACAGAGTCAGAGGATCCAGCTGCAGCGCTCACCTGGTTCACGCTGCTCTCAAAGGGAGCTGTTAGACTGCGCTCTTACCTGCTCCTCTTTTAATTTAAGGGGGATGTAGGTGTACTAGAAACATCTCTGGAGAGCAAGTGTGTGTGTGTGTGTGTGGGGGGGGGGGGGGGGGGGGGGGGGGGTCCACGCTGTGTGGAGGTTTAACGGGTGTGAAACGTGGCAGAGCAGCAGAAGAAGAAGAAGAAGAAGAAAGAGGACGTGGCTCGTCCCTACAGGCTGCATCATACATTATCAATTATGGCGGTGGGGGGGGGGTGTGGGGGGGCTCTGCTCTGCATTCTGACAGCTTCATGTAAATGTCTTAAATGTCTTCCTGGGGGCGATGACTTCAGAGAGAAGGTCACCCTCCATCCCCCGGTGCACATAAATGACTCTTTTATTCATCTGCAGGTTTACAAGACTAAGGGGGGGCCGGGGGGGGGGGGCATCTCCTTAAACATACCTGCAGCAGCCAATCAGAGACGCCGCAGAGGTCCCCTCGACAGGACAGCCATGTTGGATGAGCGTGTGGCGAGGGTGTTCACAGTTTCACGTTAATAATTCACAGCAGGCGGGGCAGGGGGAGGGGGAAGGGAGGAAGGGGGAGGAAAGGGGAGGGGAGGGGGAGGAAGGGGGGGCGGGGTGTGCTTCTTTATATGCAGGAAGTGAGTGTGAGTGCGGAGAGGGCGTGATGACCACAGAGAAGAAAGAACACTTACACTCACCAGTTCGGCTGCAGCCATGGTGGTTGTCTAAAGCTAGATGTGACCATATTTGGACAAGAGGGTGGAGCTTAAAGTGAGGGGGAGTGGTCAGGAAACAGGCTAATGCATTAGCAGCTAACAAGCTAATTAGCATCATGTTTCCCCCAAAAGATTTTTATTATCAAAGTAAAGGCCAGAGAGCTCATGCTACAGATGTTATAAATATAATAAATTTAATACATATAATAAATGCTGTAAATTTTAAAGATGGTAACAATATAATAAAAGTTTTAGATTTTAGAAATATAATAAAAGTCTTACAAATAATAAATGCTGTAAATATAACAAATGTTATGGATGTAATAAATATAATAAATGTTATAAATATAATAAAAGTTATTTATGTTATGAACACAATAAATGTCACATACGTGTCTTTGTGTCACTTCTGGTTACCAGAAGTCTTCAGGTCTGAGTTTGTGGTCTTAGCCAATCAGAGGCCTGCTTCATCTCCTGCTGCAGGTGCACAGAGATAATCAGGAAGTTGATTTTCTTTTACAAGGCAGATGGGGGGGGTGGGGGGCACCTCAGCTCAGATGATGTAGTGTTTGAACCCCCCCCCCCCCCGCAGCAGCAGAAATCAAACCAAATCAATAAAAGTCATCTCTTCAGATGAACCCGAGCTGTCAGGGGGGAAGCAAAACTACTTTTACTGTGCCCGGGGGAGAACAGCCCCTCCCCCCTCTACCTCACCCCCTCCCCCCCCTCTCTTTGTTGAACGGTGACGCAGGAGAAGAAGAGCAGATGCTGTCAGGATGGAGAAATAAGCTCGAAATGATCTAAAGTTTGAAAGTGTAGAAGAAGAAGAAGAAGAAGAAGACGGTGTGGGGACGGAGCAGAGCGAGTGACTCTCTGCTCAGCTGATAAGAAGAGTATCATGGACAGAAACGGATGAGCAGCTCAAGGACGTCCTTTCACTCCCCATTCATTGTGTTTTTACACAAAAAGGACGAGTGAAGTGGAGTGAATTCAGCAGCTGAGCTGAGGATGGACGCCATCATGTGTAAATGCTTCACCTGTTTCTAAGTTTCCTGAAATTTTTGATTATTTAAAATGAGACATTTTCCAGTTTGGGCTGCTTCAGACTTTCATTTTGGTTTCATGGTATTTGACATAATTCAGCAAATAATCACAAAAACAAGCTCCTTAAATCTGACTGAATAAATAAAGTTAATTAATTTCCCCAGTTCATCCTGTGGTCAGTAATCATGTTTCTGTTGATGATTCTTTCTGTAAACTAATTTTAATAGAAGGGCTGATGAGTTTTTAAAATAAAGGACATAAACAAGAACTTTATAGAGTTGTTATTAACCTTTATCTCATTTATAAATACACTCATACATCCCACAAAGTCCTCGTATCGCCCGGCCCTAGTTCTGCGCCTGACTGAACAGGGAGGGGCGGGGCCAAACTTCTGATGAGCTGCTTGATTCATGACCCCCCCCCCCTTGCTGAGTTAGGGATCGGGGAAATGCTCAAGAAGCAGAATCAGGCTGGGGGGGTATGTGAAGGCGAGGGGGGCGGGGCTTCGGGGCGCCGTCACTCACCATGATTGGTCGACGGCTCTGCAGTCTCTGGGAGGCCTGGCAGCGGCTGCTGGTCCTCTCGCCTCGTGTCCACCGCTGGTTCACCAGCTCGCCCCGAAACTCATTTTCTGCAGACAGGAGGGGGGGGAATGGGGGGGGGGAGAAAAAAATACTGAGTTGTCATAGAAATCAACAACATCAGCAGCAAGGGATGAGCGGGGGGGCGGCGTTTTGGAGGGCGGGGGCTCCACTCTGAGGGAAGGTCGGGGCACTCGAGCGTGCTGCACACTCTCTGTTAACTGGAAGAGCCAAGCGCACGCACGCACACACACGCACACACACGCACACACAGACACACACACACACACACACACACACACCCACACACACCCACACACACATTCACAGTGTCAGTGCCCACGCTGGGGTCTCTGTCAGTCTCTGCGATCAGAATCAATCAAATTTGTGCATTTTTACGGAGCTGTGCAGGCACATGAATAAGTGTGGACCTGGGGGGGGGGGTCAGTAAATAATAAATCAAACATAAATCACCCCTCCTCCTGTTTTTCCATCAGGCTAACAGCTCCTAGCTTCAGAGAAGGAGCTTCAGTGCAGCTGTGAGGATTAAGAAGAGTGAAGAAAAGACTAGGGATGGGAATGATCATCAATAACAACTCCCTGAAGGAATCCATACAGTCTGTCTTTCTGCTTATCAGGGACAAAACCAGAGGAGGCAGTCCGCAGGAACATAAAAAAAGATCTAATACAACAAAATATCACACAGACATGTGTTTGACATTGTTGCCACTGAAGACCAGGATAGACCTTTTGCACACAGGAACCGATACGGGGACCCACTGACTCGATAAGCAGAATCATTACTGAATCGATAAGCAGAATCATTACTGAATCGATGAGCAGAATCATTACTGACTCGATGAGCAGAATCATTACTGAATCGATGAGCAGAATCATTACTGACTCGATGAGCAGAATCATTACTGAATCGATGAGCAGAATCATTACCGACTCGATGAGCAGAATCATTACCGAATCGATGAGCAGAATCATTACTGAATCGATGAGCAGAATCATTACTGACTCGATGAGCAGAATCATTACTGACTCGATGAGCAGAATCATTACTGAATCGATGAGCAGAATCATTACTGACTCGATGAGCAGAATCATTACTGAATTGATGAGTAGAATCATTACTGAATCGATAAGCAGAATCATTACTGACTCGATGAGCAGAATCATTACTGAATCGATGAGCAGAATCATTACTGAATCGATGAGTAGAATCATTACTGAATCGATAAGCGGTATCACACTGTATCAATTCCATTCCTGGTGAAGACGTCGGGCCAACAGCTCAGGAGAAGCTAAAGCAGTCACAAAGGCCCTTATCGAGGACATGTCATTGTTTCTAGCGGGGAGTAGGGATGTACAGTAATTGCTTTTGTCCAATATGCTGATATTTATAAACACATTTATCTGTGACGTTAATCAGTTTGTTATGAGACTGTGATGATTTGAAGCATCACAGTAAAATCACTTATTCTGATCATTTTATCATGTATGTAAGAGTAAACATCAGCAAATTTCTGTCTGCACCAACAGTCTTATTTGCTGAGACGATGGATCCCCATGAGGGACGGACAATACTGGAGTTTTTCTGATATCCAACACTTCCTAACTCTCTTTAGCCATTATTGATACCAACATATAAAAATCTGACATCGTTTTGCATCCCTATGATGAACCACATGAATCACCACAGTGACAGTCAGACATGTTTACCTGCTCTAGAGAAACAGAGGAAAGGGTCAGAGGTCAGAGGACAGAGCAGGGGGTCAAACCTGCAGAGTCTCAACACACAGGGACCTGGGCGCAGACATAACCACTGGGGTATCAGCACCCCCACAGACTAACCAGCCAATCAGAGCAGAGAATCAGCAGCTACAGACTGAAACACCTGCCTCCACCTCTGACCTGCTGAAGACCTGAAGGAGCAGATCTCCAAGACCAGGTCCTCCTGCATCAGATCCCAGTCTGAGGAGCAGATCACAGCCATCCACACTAAAACCCTTCATCGCCCTGCAGCTTGGTGCTGCTGCGGTGAAATCCGACTCTGATTCAGATAAATATAAACACATGTAACCTCTGCGTGACCTCTGACGGAGCAGTCTTTGGCTCAGGAGAACATAACGGATTTGACCTGAGAGCTGAAAAACAAAAACTCTGCTGCTCTTGAACCTTTGGATCAGTCTGCTGTCGGGGGACAATCCTCCATCATCTCCTCAGGAACACGTCTATGGAGTTAGAATCATGACAAAACCTCACAAACACACAAAACATGTTTACACAAACAAGCTCAGTGTGGTTTGCAAATACAAAACATCATTCACAAACTAGTGCATTTTGTTTTGCAAAAAAGAAACATACCCGTCAAACAAATACATCATGCTTCAGAAACAAATAAAAAAAAAGTACTAAAAATATTCTTCGAGTACAAAAAACGGTTCTACAACTACGGAAAACTGTCACATGACTTTTGGCACTAAGTTTCTGCCGAACTTATCCACACAAAAATGCACTCTGATCCACACACACACGCCAGTAAAGTTTCTAAGCAATGTCCTGCAATTCACACTCCACAGCTGCAGATGGCGCTGTTGATTCGATTTAAGGCTGCTGATTAGGCTAATTTAACTTTTCATTCAGTTTCTAACTTAACTAAATTAAACTATGGCCACACATGATGTTAATAAGAAAGAAAAGATCTCAGTCTACACACATTTGTCTTGGCACCATCTGAGGAGTCGACCTGCACTTTACCTCGAACAGGCGAATATCAGTGCTTTTAATGCTGTAGTGAAAAACAGTAACAGTAACTTTGCCACTTCACATCAACTTGGAAATTCATTTTAAAAAATAGACCTAAGTCGTATTTCTTCAAAATGTCCACTATAAAATGCCTGATGTTAGTGTTTTTCACCACACAGCACGGCATGTAGAAGCTCTGATACTCACCTGTTGGTCTTAAAGTGCAGATCGAGGGGCACAAAGCCGGTTTGTTTGCAGTATAAAACCCCCACTGTGGCTGTTTCTGATCAAACATTAACCTCCTGTAGTATTTATAACTGCTACATGAACAAATTAGCCCTTAATTGCTCCACATCTTCACCTAATTTCATAAAGGAATTAGCAGCGCCGCTAAAAAAATGTTTGCGCTAATGATCTATTTGACTTCCTGTAAACTTTCACAATAAAAGCCTCCTGTCAAGTTGTTGTATCAAACTATTCAATGTGAAGCAGCAAAAGCAGGGCGTTTGTTGTACCTGCAGTAATTTAACATGACTCCTCAGACAGTGCCAAGACAAATGTGTGTGGACTGAGGTGGTCTTCTCCTCAAAATTCTATCTGAAGACCAAAACGTATCAAGTTAGTAACGTCATGTGTGGCCATAGTTGAATTTAGTTAAGTTAGAAACTGAATGAAAAGTTAAGTTAGCCTAATCAGCAGCCTTAAATTGAATCAACAGCGCCGCCTGCAGCTGTGGAGTGTGAATTGCAGGACATTGCTTAGAAACTTTACTGGAATTAATGTGTGGATATACAAGGCGGAAAATTTGTGCCAAAAGTCATGTGACAGTTTTCAGTAGTAGAACTGTTTTCTGTACTTGAAGAATATTTTTAGTACCTTTTTTATTTGTTTCTGAAGCATGATGTATTTGTTTGACAGGTATGTTTCTTATTTGCAAAACAAAATGCATTAGTTTGTGAATGATGTTCTGTATTTACAAACCACACTGAGTTTGTTAGTACATTGTCGGGCGTGAGTACAACATGTTTTGTCATGATTCTACCTCTAAGCATCTGCTGAGACCTGGACCTGCACATGGTCCACATGATGTGTTCCAGAAGAGTTCACCAGTGAGTTCAGATCAAACCAGAGCTGCTCCCCCGCCCCTGAAGCAGAGAGGACGTCCCAGACTCCAGGACAGCTTTGAATCTACCGACTGTCTCTCGTCCCAAATAAAGACAGAAAACAACTCAGCGGGACGACCAGAACTCTGCTGCGTCATTCCCCACTCTCTCCAACCCCTCCGACTCTGTGCCCCTCCTCCGATAATAAAGGAGACTTAAATATATTTGTAAATCTATAAATTATATACATTTGTAAAAATATAAATATAAATATATTTGTAAATATATAAATAATAAAAATATATTTGTAACTATATAAATATATAAATAATATAAATGTATTTGTAAATATATAAATAATATAAACGTATTTGTAAATATATAAATTATATAAATATATTTGTAAATATATAAATAATATAAATATATTTGTAAATATATAAATAATATAAATGTATTTGTAAATATATAAATAATATAAATATATTTGTAAATATATAAATAATATAAATGTATTTGTAAATATATAAATAATATAAATGTATATGTAAATATATAAATAATATAAATATATTTGTAAATATATAAATAATATAAATGTATTGTAAATATATAAATAATATAAATGTATATGTAAATATATAAATAATATAAATATATTTGTAAATATATAAATAATATAAATGTATTTGTAAATATATAAATAATATAAATATATTTGTAAATATATAAATAATATAAATGTATATGTAAATATATAAATAATATAAATATATTTGTAAATATATAAATTATATATTTGTGACACTCATAAATAAGTGTCCATGTTGCTTCTATCTCAAAGCTGCAGGCTTCTCTGTGTGACTGAAACAGCGCGCAGGTTTGTCATGGATATCCGTGACCCCTTTACTGCACGTCCTTGTCCACTCTGTCTCTAAATCATCTATCATTTATCGAATCAAGACAAAAGGCCAAAGGTCACGCCTTGAATCCCACATCATCATCACCTGATGCTCACCTGTGAGCTCAGAGCCCAAGGCCCACACAGGTAGTCGTCCACACGGATGTGGGCGTGGCCTGTTGATGGCGGTCTGATCCCCCCCCACACTGCTGTGGGCGTGGCCTGTTGACGGCGGTCTGATCCTGCAGCAGCATCAGCGTCCCGCTGCAGTTATTAAACATAAAGTGGCTCTGCGAGCCTGCGGCTGCTCTTTCTGATCTTCTTCTACTTTTCTACACGTCAGGATTTTTCCTCTCCGCCGTGCGGAGGATTCCTGCATATTTGGCTCACTTTTAATTAACTTTCTCTTTTTGATTTATTCCTCTTTAAGCGCAGGGCATGAAATTCATTATCGAGCGTCTTTCACTGGAAACTCGTCCTCTGCTTTCAAAGGCAGGCGGCCCTGACCTTTGCTTGTTCTGCCGAGCTTTCTGATTGGCTTTGAATGACGAGGGCACAATTTGGCCCCAGCTGCTCCTCCAACATGTTTGTTGCCCCCCCTCCCATAACCTAATTCTGGAATAATCCGTGAAAGTGGGCTGCACCTCGCGCCGCAAACACAAGAACAACAAGACTGGGAACACGGGGAAGAGGAGGAGGAGGAGGAGGAGGAGGAGGAGGAGGAGGTCACACCAACAGCTCTTCTTATGGAGGTCCTCATTCTGTGGTCCATACCTCAGTCTGTCAGTCTGTCTCTGACCAAACAACTGAACCCCAAACTCATCATTCAGCAAATCAGTCAGACACCAGCGACACTCGGACGCAGAGTCTGTTACACATGAGCTTTTCAGCAGATGAGAGTGCAGATGTGGCTCAGCGTGAACTCTTCAGTCAACCAGAGGGTGACAGCAGATCTGAGGCTCATTCTTTACAGCCTGAAAACATCCGAATACCAGTCAGCTTTAAGATTCAGGGTATAAAACAGAGGGTGAAATTAAATATGCAAACAACAGACTCTCATATGCAGCTGCTGCTTTCCTCTGTCATCCATCAGTCTCCAAACTTCACATTCCTCTTTAACCAGCAGCAGCTTTAGATCCAAAAGTCTCCATCAGAAACAGCAGAGAGAGAAAGTCACACTTTTCTCTGAAACTTTTCAGATGTGAGATTCTGAGCGCGTCAAACTTCTGCTTCAAACATGAACAAACTGAACAGCTGGTCACTTCTGAGCCCAGCTCTGACATTTAATGTCCATGACATCAGACCATGAAGTCAAAGAAGGACTAACAGCTCACATTTACAGCCCTAGAGCCAGCTTTACAAGAGCTGAAGAGAGGGAGGCATTTAGGATTTTAGCAGAAACAAATGAAAGACAAATAACAGCAGATGAATAAAAGCCACAGAGAACAGTCACTGATGCATCAGCACACTTCAGTCATCATAAACTCAGACGCTCATGCAGGTCAGACGCTGACGGGACAGTTAAGAGACACACGGAGAGGGTTTTATAAAATAAATGATTTTACTTAAGTTTGATCAAACTACATTTATGACCGACTGCACACGCATCTGTGCAGGAGAAACTCTGAAGATCACGAAGAAGTCCTCTGAAATATTTTACATTTAAATTCATCTCCAAACTGCAGAGACAGGTCCTTCTAATAATGAGGACAATAAAACCGGTATAAGAACATTACCTGACCTAAAGAAGGGCAACAGCCGGCCCGAGGCCCCATGAGGCCAGGGGCCACATGTGAGTCTGAGCCTCATGTGGTTCTGGCCACTGTTACCATTCATCAAAAAGACTCCATGACGCTGTCCTCAGACCTGTTAGGTGAATCATGTTCCTGACAGCAGCGGTAATGTTGACAGCACTTTTACTTTAGTTTTAGTCTTTTGCCTAAAATATATTTTAAGTTTTAGTCATAATTTAGTCTCTAAATTGTTTTCATTTTAGTCTAGTTTTAGTCGATGAAATCTGCTGTAAATTTAGTCGACTAAAATATGAAGTGTAAAGGGTAAGGCATTTTTATGTTTCCTTGAATTTCTGAAGTCATGTTTTACACTTGGATAAAATCAAACATCTAATAACCCTTTATTGAATGCTAGTAAAGTCTGAATGTATAAATGAACAGAAACAAATTGAACTTTTGTGTGAAATGCAGTCACCTTTATTTAGGCTACCTGGCAGAGCATCTCAGTTACAATACCAGAACTGACAACAAACAGTGAACCTGCTCTACATGAATATATCAATTCATAAAGAGAGGAGCTCTGATTGGATCGCTCCACAACTTATCCCACCACCACCAAGCTAAGGCAGCTGTGATTGGATATATTCCTAACTTGTCTCTACTTTCTACATGACCAGATTAGGTCTGATTGGATTAAGTCTCTGTCAAACATTTTAGTCTAGTTTTTATCTGTTGATTAAAATGTCAGTTAGTTTAGTTTGAGTTTTTGTCCACGTGCACTTGTTTTTATTAGTTACTGTCTACTTTTCATCAGGGGAAAAAAGGTTGTTGACGAAAATAATTAGTCAACAAAATGAACTGACGTGGTCATGGACCTCAAAGAACAGTGAAGACCAACAAACCAAGAAGATGAAAGTTTACAGAGAGAGACAGCAAATCCACACACTCCAGAAACCAGAACCAGCAGGACCACCAGCAGGTCCACCAGCAGGTCCACCTCTCTGCTCGATAGCTTTAACTATCTACAAGGATTGTGCAGTTTTCAACAGTCAAACTCAAGCATCTTCAATGTTCACTTCAGATGTTCCCAGAACCTTCCAGGTGTTTAAATGGAGGACATAAATAAATAATTATCACTCAGAATATTTACTTCAGATCAGACGATACTGATGGTGCTTTAGCACAACAGAAACATGAAATATGAGAGAATAAATTAAAGTGTCTTTATTCTGTTTTCATCTAAATTAATGACAGCATCTTTATTTTTATGCAAATACAGTAAGAGAATAAATCTTCATTTTATTGATCAATAATCAGCTAAAAAACGAGCAGAGTCGCTGCACACTGAACATAAAAATCAAGGGCCCTGATGAACAAAACATTCCCTTTTTTAAAGTTATTAAGCTCACATTTAAAGTCTATGATAAACATTTTGTGGATGCAAAACCCTGCCATCAGAGCTTTCTAAAGTGGCATCGACCGTTATCTTAATAAAATACAAGATAGGTTTAAAATTATTCAAGGTTGACCAAATTAGGTTAGATAACATCAGAGGGATCATTACAATTAAAACTAGGAAACTTAATTTACTCTGTAAGTATGATTTATTATCTGTAAATATGCTTATATTTATTGATAAATATGATTTTATTATCAGTAAATAAGATTACATTCATCAGTAAATATGATTAAATGTTCTGATAATGTATAAATCCTCTGTTTTTGACGAAGTCCAGCGACTAAAAAAAAAGCACATGAATAATGTGGAGAGCATCTCTTCCTAAACTAAAATATATTAATCAATAAAACGCAAAATAAGGAGTAGAAATCATTTATCGATGCCTCTCTGTCCAAATCAATTTAAACAGAACAGGTTTAATTAATGAAGAGTCATTCTGTCATTTCAAATAATAATTAACCTTAAAAACAATTTCACAAAAGAGCAGGTTTTAGAATTTAAACGACAAAATTATGGCAAAATATGACTATAATTCAACATTTATGAAAACCACATAAATCTGCAGAAATTAGATTAATAAAACACTAAAAGTTGCTTTTTTGTGTAAGAGAAAAAAACATGTTTATTTGATTAGAATTTACCGTAAATGTGGTGAGTAAGAGGTGTTTCCTTGACTTAAAATATGTATTAAAAAATGATAATGAGAAGTGAAAAATAGTCAATCATTAGTACATTTACATGTGCGGGTATTTCTGGACTAAATTCTTCAACATCTGACAAAGTTTAGCTTTATTCGATGTAAGGGTTCAATCTGTCATTCCTGCATATTAATCTTTAAATACACTTGAAATGTTCAGCTATAAGACTGAATGATTACAACATAACATTTATAAAGCCACATATCTCTGTAGGGAAATATATACAATATATATATAATAATCAGAATATCTTTAATCACTTCAGTAAAACTTGAATTATCTGATGAAGAAGACAGACTGAGGGGGCGTTTAAAGCCTCTGAAGTACTTTGTAAATTATTTTGAATGTTTGTTTTTTACTGTAAGTCCTTTTAAACGGAGCGGATCGACGGGAAAAGGATGAAATAAGATGATTTTAATAAGGCGCCGCTGAGTTTCTCTGAATCACAGATGCTTCTTCAGATCTTCGTCTCTCTGAGCCAAACTCTCGTCATTCAAAGGTGGATTTAAGGCCGGAGGGTTTGAAGCATGAAAAAGGTGAAGCCTACAGATGGAGCAGATGTTTCAGGAGCTGAACTTTGGAGGAGGCTGTGATGGTGCGCGCGGTGACATAACCTCCGTATCTCCATCCTCATCTTTCCTCCATCTTAGGACGCAGGTGCTCTGACAGAGCGCACAACATTACGTGGCCATCTAAGCAAAGCAGGAGGAGGGGAGGGGCGGGGTGGGGGGTGGGGGTGTGGATGGAGGGTAGTAAAGACAAACAGAGTGCACGCGCACACACACACACCCCGCACAGCAGCGACAAACCCGCAGAATCCCGCAGAAGCCGCTGACTTTTCCTGCAGCTGACATTTAAAGAGAGCATCTTCTGTTTGTGCTGCAGAGGATCAAACGGACCCCCCCCCCCCCCCCAGTCTGTCCGTCCGTCCGTCCATCTGTCCGCGCGCACACCCCCACTGCACGGCCGTGAAAACACCGAAGCGTAAAGATAGAAATCTGACTTTACTGTAAGACCGCAGCCGCTCCGCTGCTCTCGCGGTACCAGGCGGGCTCCGGTGTTATTCCTGGAGATGCAGAGGTGAGCGCGGAGGACAGAGTGCACGGAACAGTCAGCTGTGACTCACGGGGGAGAAAATAGTCCGTTTTTACACCGAGGACCGTGTGCGTAAACACGCAGCGCGGAGCTCCGAGAGCGCGCCGTCGTGGGTTCATTCCCCTTATTATCAACCATGAAGCCCGGCCGAGGGGCTGAGGATGAAGCCCAGCAGAAAGCTGCACTTTGGAGGCAGAGAAACAGCCGCTCCGAGCGGAGAGGAAGTTTGATGTTCGAGGAATCGACAAAAATACAAATGTGGAGAAACAAACGGGCTCGGGATCAGCCAATCAGAGCTGCTGATCGACCAGCATGAATGTAAATAAAGCAGAAAAATGTGAATAAGAGCTCAAAGTGAATAAATCTTCATGATTCACAGATAAATCTCCTTTTCTCTGCTTTTTACCTTTAATTAACAAGCTCTCCGCGGGGCTCCGGCGCTGCGTCCTCGCGCTGCTCTCGGAGTTGCAGGTCGTTTTCTCGGAGTTTGCCTCGAAGATATCCCGAGTAAAGATTAAAAAAGACGTCCTGTATCCCGCTCCAAAGGTCCAGATGTGATGATGGATGGTCAGGGAGAGTGCGCTCCTCTCTGCGGCCTCTCCTCTCTGCGCTCCGGCGCACGGATCCGGATCGACGCGTTCAGATCTCACTTGTTTGTAAGCACAAACATGGCTTCATTTGCCTTTGTCAGCGAGAAAAAAAAACGTAATATTGACTTACCTTTCCCTCATGAGCCATTGTACCCCCCTCCATCCCCTCTACACACCCCCATCTCCTCCCTCCGCCCTTTGCCATGACATCACGGAGCTGTAGTAAAAGCTCCAGCATCAGAGGGGCGGGGCCTCGGCCCCCTTTACTACACACTCACTCAATGGGCGCACACAACATCACACACACACACATACACTGCATCATCTCATCTCTGTAACACACACACATCATCTGAGCCAATAAAAACACGTTTCTTCTTCTTCTGCTCTGCGCAGCTCTGACGGCTCTGCTTTATCCAGGGGCCTCACCTTTATCCAGGGGCCTCACCTTTATCCAGGGGCCTCTGCTTTATCCAGGGGCCTCACCTTTATCCAGGGGCCTGGAGGTACACTTGGATAAATGGACTTGAGCTCCTTTCTAGTGTTTACCTCTGAGCAGCTTCACCCTCTCATGTCCATCTACAGTGGGAGCATCTTGGGGTCCAGTGTTTTGCCCAAGGACACAACGCCATGTGCTGGGCTCAAACCTGCAACCTCACGATTACTGACCAAGCGCACTATCAGACTGACATGCTGTCTGTCTGTCTGTCTGTCTTGCTGAAAATGAACACCTGTTGGAAAATTAGACAGCTCCTCATTGGTCAGTTTATCCACTGCTATATTTTCATTTCAGTACTAAAAATAATATAATAAATGATATCATAAATACTGTAAATATATATCACTTTAAATGTCATTTTATTCCAACAGAAATCAGTAATTTAGCAAGTCAGCCTCCAATTGTCCAAAATGTACAAGTGAGAAACAGTTTCATCCCCCCACTGAGATGCTGCTGGCTCCATTGTGCAGATCTGTGATTAATTTTCCTGAATTAATGATAAAATCATTTCATAACTCCACGTGTATACCTGCACCAGCACTCCTGACACCTGTGGGTCGGCCTGGTGAGGGTTTCCTCGCTCCTCCATGGTTCCACTCAGTTTCCTCCAACACTGGAGGCTTGTTGGTGCGATCTGTGATTTTAACGGGACGGGGCCTCATGTTGGCCTGTCCCCTCTTTACTGTGCACCCACATCACTGGAGCCAATAAATCACCCTCTCTGCACAAACATCTCCCTCCACCATCAGTCCACCATCACATCATAAAGCAGGGAGGATCCCTCTAAGCCCCGCCCCCTCCTCTAAAACTTCCTCTCAGATGTGTCAGATACCCCACCCCCCCACCCCCCGCAGAGTGGTACGGCCCAATAATTCATTCAGGGGACATCTCTCCTCCTGGAGTAGTGTATGCAGAGTTAGAACATGTATCAGATAACGCCAGTGCCGTGGAGCATGCTGGGAGATCTGAAACGAGGCTCCGGGGAGGGCCGGGCTGCACGTGGAGTATCTTGAGAAATGATCAGAGCGAGGAGATCAGCCAAGGAGCTGCTCCCAATCACATTATTGATCACTGATCGTTTACAGACGCTCTTCATGTTCCTGCCCTGAAAACTTGGAGTCCTCCCAATCGAGGCTCGCACGCCCCCGCCGCCTCTGCTGCTGTTTTGAAACCATTAGTGGAAATGACAACCATTCATTACAAGCCATTTGAGAATAGTCCCCACAAATGCCATCCTTTATCTGCCGTCTCCACGCCACGCACGCGGGGAATATTCAAAAAGCCCAACCTTCAGCTTTCAGAAATTCTATTAAATCCTTATCAGAGAGCAGCAGGCGCTTTCTGCGCCGCCCATTGTTACGCAGACGCTGAAATCAATCACCGCCGCGCACGCATCAGCCTCCACGTGCACTCACAGACACAACAGCAGAGACAGCAATGTAAACAGGGACCTGAGAGACCGGGACAGGACCGGGGCCCAGAGGGCCCAAAGAGGGGCCAGAGAGGAGCCCAGAGAGGCCCAGAGAGGCTCACGGGCCTCGTAAAGGAAAGAGGAGGACAGGAAGATTAGGGGGTAGGGCTGGGCGACATGGACTAAAACAAACCTTCATCTTCCGTTGGGCGGTCCTACAGCCTGAACATTGTTATTCAGCTCACGGGGCGATGAGGTCTCTGATGAGGTGGACCAGAGTTTCAGAGTCAGAGTCTCCATCTGGTCCTGCTGGTCTTGATCTGCTCTCTAGAGGCCTGGACAGTGACTTGTGGCCTCAGACGCTGGCTGGACTCACTCACGGTTATTTCCCTTTGACACACTTTTGGACCATGAGTCCAATGCTTTGGGGGGGGGGGGGGGGGGCTGTCACGATACAGGAACAGCAGCTGACCTTCTATGGTGCTCTCCTTAACCTGATCAAGCTCTGTACTCTGGTAAAGCAAAAGTCCAGCCCTTCACAACCACTGATGTCTCAGGGTGGGAGTGAAGGTGGATTTGGACATGGAGACGTGAAACAGTCCATCTGGTGTGTGAGACCTAAACAGGGTCACTGTGAACTCAGCCCTGATAGGACATAAGCCTGCAACCACTGGAACTGTCTTAATATTCAGTAAAAAAATATCAGAGATGCTGTTTCTCTGACGTCTGCAGGTCAAAGGTCACATGTTTAACAGTGCAGTATAAAATCAGAAAGCATGAATAAATATTTAAATAAAGGATCTGTTGGTGAATCTGCCTGTGAGTGATCTTCACTCTGAACCATGAGCAGGATCAGGACCACGAGCAGAGACTCAGGGACCAGGATCAGGACCATGGACAGAGACAAAGGGACCAGGATCAGGATCAGGACCACAAGCAGAGACTCAGGGACCAGGATCAGGACCATGGACAGAGAGCAGCTGCTCAGACTGAGAGGCCCCGTCAGCAGGTTTAACTCTTTAAAAGACTTTAAATTAACTCGTCTCTATAATAAAATCTTGATCATAATAATCTAATTTTTACAGACTAATTTCAAAAGAGGAACTTCATCACTTTGGTCTTTTATATTTTAGGATGTCAGACTGATCTGAGACAGTCCATCAGCTGCAGGGTTTCAGGAACTCAGTCAAACTTAATTTTAAGGATTTAAAAACATTTTTAAGAACTTCACAAACTACTTAAAGCACCATCAAGGAGTTCTGTCAGGAGTTTTCAGCCCATTACAGCTGCAGTAACTTTAAAATACGATCTGAAAATGATTTTTATTTTCTCTGTCTTGTTGAAGCTGATGGTTATAAATGAATAAAATGTGTTTTAAGACAGTTTTTAGAGAGATGACCATCTGAGAAAAAAAACAGCATTTGGTAAAAATATTCTGAAGCACTTTTAACGGCATGAAGGGAAATCCAAGCACTTCAGGATCCCCCTTTGTGAAGTCATGACTGACACACAAGCTGAATGGTTTTGAATAAGTTTGGTGTCAGAAGAAAAAATCAGCCAGAGCTGTTTGAGCCTCTTCTATATTGTTAGGGATGTACCACACGAGACATTTGCTGAGATCTGACATGCCAGTCGTTCTCATCCCTGATGAAGCACACAGACACAAACATGTGCGCTGTGTTTTATTTTTATGACTGAGTTCTGATTCTGCCTTTGGATCCAGATCTTTGTGGACTAAAACTTGTCCTTCACAGTTTTTGACATCATCGTCTCTCCCGATGCTTCATTCTGCTGACATGAACGCTCCTGTGATTGAAATCACGTGGGTGGTGCAGTTACTGTCATTTTGTGTAAAATGAGGCCACAGCTGCTATGATCACATCTCTAACCTCTTTGCTGTCGTTCCTGCTGACTGCCTCTGGCCTCCTGGAGCTCTAAGATACGATTAGATATCAGTTCCTTTGGCTGCTGCCCATCCCTACATGTTTACTCTTTGTTTAGGAACACCAAGTCAAACACTGACATTTAGAAAATCTCTGCAGATTTATGGTGCTGGTTATATTGTACATCCCTATCCATCAGCTCCAGTCTGTGAACTGCTTTTAGCTAAACTCCACCTAAAGCTAAAACCCTTTTAAAATTATTTCTTCATTAAAAAAATGAACAAAAATCATGTCTGTGTCCTCAATTTACACCAAAGGTTCCCTGAAATAAACTCTTTTATTTGAATGAAAGAACAATCCCTCTTTACATCCTCTTAAGCATCTAACTAAAGACATTCAAAATAAAATCAATTAAAATTAAACTCCTGAGTGTTTTATTTGTTATATAAAGAGGAATCAGATTAATGAGAAAGAAATCTGCTCTCAATGACGGTAAACAGAAGTTTAAATAACTATATTTTTATATATTTCAGTCTTTAATTCACTTTCCTCGTTAAGCTTGGTTGGTCTGATATCTTTGAGTTCGGCCTCTTTTGTGCTGAAGCTCAGACTTTTCTCCTGCTCCCACACAAAGTAAAGTTAAAGTCAGATAAGAGCCCCACCGAGCAGCTGCCCGTCTGCGCAGATGCAGATGGTGCAGATTGACGTCACAGCAGACTATGGTATGGGTATAGGCTGAGAGGATGGAACAGCATAAATATTGGATGGAGCAGCAGCTGACTGGGCGCTGGGGGGGGGGGGGGGGGGTCGACAGATGGAACAAGCCGACGGAGCAACACAACAAAAAGTTTTTAATAAGCTGCAGCTTGGCATTGTCCCCACGGAGCACCGAGGGCCACACGGGCCCCTGGGGGACCAACTGTCCTTTGTCTGAGTGCGGGGGTGAAGTTTGGCTGCAGACCGGAGGGGCCCGGGGCCACTTCACAAGAACCAGAAGAAGTTTAGGAGCCATCTGCAGAGTCTGCAGGATGAAGTCTGAGCCTCGGAA
The DNA here is from genome assembly GCA_037902135.1 of Cetoscarus ocellatus. Taxonomy (NCBI): domain Eukaryota; kingdom Metazoa; phylum Chordata; class Actinopteri; order Labriformes; family Labridae; genus Cetoscarus; species Cetoscarus ocellatus. The sequence continues at coordinate 205,061 of JBAMNC010001307.1, forward strand.
GATCCTGATGGACCTCACGACCTCAGCGACAACATTCACACCAGAAAACAGGCTGTAATAGTATGAGGACCTTAGGGGCCTGGTGTTCCCCCGACAGGTGAAAAGAAAGTGTTTATGAGAAGTATGAGGACCTTAGGGGCCTGGTGTTCCCCCGACAGGTGAAGAGACGCAGCAGCACATCACCCTCACCGCAGATGAAGGTCCATCAAACCCCGCAGCAGTTTCAGCTCTTAAATCGGATTAAAATAAAAAATACGAACCCAGGAAGGTGCGGCACAGCTTCATCTTGTCCGTGTGTCCGTCCGTCCGTCCGTGTCGTCCTGCAGCGGCCCTCTCTCTCCCGCCGCTGAGTTTCTACTTCTGACGAACAAAGTTACTCAAACTTTACTTCAACTTCCCAGCAGAGGAGGGGAGGGCCGGTGGGCGGGGTTAGCAGCTGACTGACAGCCTCAGAGGGCCAATAGGAGGCGTTGATCTCCTGATCTGCGGCCAATCAGAGCGCAGCAGGCTCAGCTTTCAACAACAATGGAGAGGAGCCACAAAGAGCATCTGCTGCGGACGGCAGCTTCTCACAGCACCACCCCCACAGCCTCCGAGGGAAACAAAAGTTCAGCCTCAGCCTGTGACCACAGCGCCACGAGGCTCACCTGTCCATGAGAACACAAATCAACCTCAGCAGAGGAGCTGAAACACAGAACATGAAACATTAAAGTTTATCCTGGACTCAGATGTTTAAAACAAGCTAAAGGAAGTCTCTTATTTTATTTGTGCACTTGTTTGAATATTTCCAGTCTGAGGATGAAACAATGAGCAGACTTGAACACACCAACAATGAAAATATCCTCAAGGTAAAATATAAGTTAAATTATTTGATAACATTTTAAAAGATTACTTTAAGAACTTTATAAAAGTCTTTAATTTTATTATTCTAAGAAACTTTTTAAGCCCAATTTTCAACTGAAAATAAAAACAAAAGAAGATGAATTGAATTACAAGTCAAGTTGGGCTGCAGGGAAAAACAAGAATAAAAGCAAAAAATAAAATAAAATGATATAAAATCTTACCTGAACTCTAACAATCACTTCTTTTGCTTTATAAATATTTTTTTATCTTTTGTTTTAGCTCATTTTTTCTTTGTTGTATTGTTGCTAAATACACTTAAACTCGCCTTGTCCTTTTTTTATACTTAAAATATTTCAGATCAAACACACAGAACGATCATTCACTCAAATGTGTCGACAATAAATACTCAAAAGACCACTGATTCAGCTGCAGAAAATAGTCTGACAGAACTTAAATAAATAAAAGAAATTCACTTTGTCTGAGCCAAAGAATCCACGAACATGGAGAGGCTCTTTTCCTAAAACTGAAACTTTCTGTAAAGTTTTTACTTTTTTATATTGAAATGTGTTTCTGAGCGTAAAAAGCAGACGGAGAAGGTTCACTCGGATCTGAACTTCATCACTGATGGAAGGACAACATGAGGAGCTCTGGATGAGATCAAAACCTTGGTTTCATTTAATTTCATTTTGTCTGATTAGACATCAGCTACAGATCATTAAAAAGGGTGACTGTAAAAATCTATTTATTCTGATTAAAAACGGAGTTCTGGACCTTCAGCAGTGAGGAAGAGTTCAAACTGTAAACTCAGAAACTCTAAAGTCCTCAGATAAGCTCTCTGAGGATGAATATAAATATAAATATAAATATAAATATAAATATAGTATAAATTAATTAAATTACAAAGCCCCTGAGTCAGAGTGGAGTCTAAATAACTTCAGTGACTTGCACTGAGACTGTGAGAGTCTGGCTGGATGGATGGATGGTGGTCCCTCCTTGCAGCAGATGGCCAGCTGGATAATGAGCTCTCCCAGCGCTCACGTTACCCCCCCCCAAAGTCCCAGTTTTTGGGTGGGGGGGGGTTAAAGCAGCACCTTTTATTCTCCGTGTGAGAGTTCACTCAGTTCATCCTGAGGAGATGTTCTCCAGCAGATCTGAACCAAACCATCTTCTCCTCAGGATAACAGGGGGGCCAACAGGCGGCCCGGGCCCTCAGTCAGGCCCCCCTCCTCACTCTGAGGGCCCAGAAGTCAGAGAGCTGTGAGCATGAGGAGGGCCTCAAACATGGGGGCCTCAGTGTGGGGCTGGAGCTAAAGCACTGGATTATGTCAGTGAGTGTAACGCAGCTTCCATCCACTAGTCTGAGCTGCAGCTGCTCTTCACACAGGAGGACTTACGGCTCCGCCCCCTACAGCTGGCTCACCTGAAGACTTCTCTGTGGGCCAGCCCTACCTGTGACTGATCAGCTGATGGCTCTCATTAGCCTGTTATCCCCCCCCCCCCCATTCAGAGTGTAACAGCAGCTGAACTCTGACCCTCCAGCTGTCCTCAGACACGCTGACAATAAAAACACGTACACACTCACATGCACGCTCATGTGCACGCTCACGCTCACTGACAGCTTCTTGTTGTAAAATAATCCCTGGGTTCACCCCACAGCACCTGAGGGCCTCAGTCTGATCGGGGGGCCTCAGTCTGATCAGGGGGCCTCTGTCTGCTCAGGGGACCTCACTCTGATCAGAGGGCCTCATTCTGATCAGGGGACATCCTCAGGTCTAACGCTAACATACAGACTCTTGACTCCAGATTGTCTGGTAACAGTCGGGTTCATAACACCATGACTTGACTTGTTTGACCTTGACATGGTTACTCTTTAAGTCATGATGCAGCAGAGGTCAGAGGAGTGCAAAGGTCATCCAACCATATGACCTCACAGCATATCAGCACTGAGGGACCTTCTCCAAATGTCCACTCTGACTCAAGGATGACCTCACCAGATTCTGGAGGTCAGAGGTCAAGGTCATTTTCATCAGTCTCCGCACAAACCTCAGTAGGTTCTGACTCATGCTCCTCTCTGAACATCACAGAACCCTCAGGGGAGGAGAACCAGGCAGGATGAAGGTCATTCAGAGGTCATTTCTGACCACCATTTCTCCTCACATCACTGAGAACATTCTGGAAAGAGCTGCTGAGGTCAAACACCAGGAGCTGGGACTGTCCCTCAGCTGTCCACAGCTGTCCACAGCTGTCCACAGACGGGACTGTCCCTCAGCTGTCCACAGCTGTCCACAGCTGTCCACAGCTGTCCACAGATGGGACTGTCCCTCAGCTGTCCACAGCTGTCCACAGCTGTCCACAGCTGTCCACAGATGGGACTGTCCCTCAGCTGTCCACAGCTGTCCACAGCTGTCCACAGATGTCCACAGATGTCCACAGCAGCAGCAGTTTGCTCTCCTGGACCAATCACAGTCTGAGCTTGGTGCTCTTCAGGCTGCAGGATTGAAAAAGAGGGATGGTTGATTCCCTCTCTCACCGGCCTCAGAGGGGCCCGATGAAGGTGACGGGGAGCACACAGAGCCAGCGGGGGGGTGAGGTCAAAGCGTTAATATGAACCCCCCCTTAAAGTTTGATTAACCCGAGACACTGGAGTCCAAGGTGACCTTCTATAGTTTGAGTTTGATTGTGTTCAGCTGTTTTTCAGTTTGCACTATCTTATAAGTGTGTTTATTATGGTCTGCATTATATGGTATTATGTGATTTATTATGGTCCGCCTAATATGGTTTAAGTGTGATTATTATGGTCTGCCTTATATGGTATTATGGTCTGCCTTATATGGTATCGTGTGATTATTGTGGTCTGCCTTATATGGTATCGTGTGATTATTTTGGTCTGCCTTATATGGTATAAGTGTGATTATTTTGGTCTGCCTTATATGGTATTATGTGATTATTATGGTCTGCCTTATATGGTATTATGTGATTATTATGGTCTGCCTTATATGGTATTATGTGATTATTATGGTCAGCCTTAAATTATGGTCAGCCTTATATGGTATAAGTGTCATTATTATGGTCTGCAGCAGAGCCTCTGGACAAGAGTGTATGTCTGCAGAGTGCAGCCTCTTGCCTCAGACCTCTCGTGTCACAGCTCATGTCCAGAGCTGTAGAAGCCACGCCCCTCTTGCCTCGACATTTCAGAATAAATATAAATCTAAAATATTGTCCATAATATACATTGATGAAATCACCTGCAGACCACACATTTGTTATGGGGGTTGGTAACACTTGCATTATTTAAAATGGATCATAGACATGGAGCATGGAAAGTGTTAGCACTGATGTGAGACACCTATGTGGTCAACGCTATTTAAAAACCCCACAGTTCCTTAGCTGGAAGCTCATTTGGCACATTTATCACTTCTACCTCCAGATAGATTGGCGTGCCACAAGGCTCAGTCTTAGGACCCATTCTGTTCACAATTTATATCAATGATCTATGTGCAAGCTTTCCAAATGCCTCATACCATCTTTATGCTGACGACTCTGTAATTCACTGCTGTTCACACTCAATTGCACAGGCATTTGAATTCTTGCAATCCGCTTTTGATGTAGTGCAGATTTGTCTGGCAAACTTGAAAATGGTTTTAAATGCTGATAAATCTAAAATAATACTTTTTTCAAAGGCATCTGTGCCCTTGGAGGAAATCCCCTCAATTAGAACTTTCCAAGGTAAAACCCTGGAGCAGGTCACCAGTTATAAGTACCTGGGATTAACTATTGATGGAGACCTTTCTTTCAAAGTGCATGTCAAAAATCTAATTTCTAAATTAAGGGTGAAGCTCGGTTTCTTCTATAGAAGTCATGTTTCTCTCTCAGAGCTCGGAAGCTTTTGGTGTCGGCTACTTTTTTGCCTGTTCTTGATTATGGTGATGTTGTGTATATGTCTGCTTCAACCACCTGCCTTCAGTCCTTGACTCCTGTCTACCACTGTGCTCTGAGGTTTATCACAGGTTGTAGTCGCCTCACTCACCATTGTGAACTGTATGCTAAAGCTGGCATGCCCTCTTTGGATATACGGCGATACACGCACTGGATGACCCTGGTTTATAAAGCTCTTCTTGGCCTGGGTCTTTGCTATTGAAGCACTTGTCTTCGGAGAAATGGAAGCCATTATGCTTTATGATCAAATGACATCATGTATTTCTCTGTTCCTCGTGTTCGAACTGAAACAGGGTAAAAAGCTTTTAGTTACTTTGTCCCCTCTACTTGGAGTGCCCTCCAATCTGAATTGAAACTGGCTGAATTTGTTTCTTTGGAAGTCTCCGCTCTACCTTGAGAAACCGACAACATGAATCCATCAAACAGTGCCTGTGTCCTTAAATTGTTTCCAAAAATAAGTCCTGCATTTTATTGCTTGTATTTTAATGTCTGTTGCTGTACTCTGTCTGTTTTGCCTACTGTGACATGTGCTGCTGCCTCTCTTGGCCAGGTCACCCTTGTGAAAGAGGTCTTGACCTCAATGGGTCTTTTACCTGGTTAAATAAAGGTTAAATAAATAAATAAATAAATAGATAATTATAACTGAATTTACCTGAGTATATAATGTTGGTTGCAGATATTCAGAACATGCCTTTGTCATTACAAAAATTCTAGGTATTAAAATACCAGCAAGATGGCCATAGGAATGATAACCATGCTTTTACCTCCAAAACTCCAAAATGTATTCTAAGCTGAAGTGACAATATTCTGAAAAATGCTCCAAGCTCAACAGTTGGAATTGTTATTAAGTTACTGATCGACTTAAAAATAGAAAAATTCTATACCCAAAGTATATGCCACTCAGTTCTTAGTTCTTACATTTGCCGTTCATTGGTTAATTATGCTTATGTTTATTGCTCAACACCCAGCTCGTTACAATAAAAAAGTCTATTTTTGTGATGAATGTGTGCTAATATTTAACCCCCTACAAAGATACTCAATGCTTGACCGTTTCTGCAGGTAGTTTCATCAGTGTAGACAATATTTTGTAACAATAAATACAAAAATAATTCCCACCCCACCTCAGGGGCTGCAGGACTATAGACAGTATATAAAATATATAAATAAAACAAGTCTTGAGTGCATTTTTTCATATGAGAATCTTTATTGTCATAAATTACCTCCTTGCAAAGGTTGCATAGAGGAGAGGTCCACCAGGGGAATGGAAAGGTAATTTCCCATCTTCGGGCACTTTGGTGGAGGATTCCCTTCTTTTCTGAATGTTTTGTCCAGTCCCTCCATGAAGTTATCTACTTCACTGATAAGGAGGGGGAAAGAAAAATAAATAATAAATGGTGAGATGACTATATAGTAACAGGTTGTGCAGGCATGACGGCTACAATAATTGGTAAGACCACTTCAAGTAAACTCAAATCCAGATAGGATCTTTACAAATACATGTAAATCCTGTACAAAACAATTACAAGAAACCATGCTAAACATACATAACCTGAAATATAAACTTATATGAATAACGTATTTAAGATAAACCCATCCAACTAGTGTTCCCGGATTTCACTGCAGAAATCTGGTCACCTTACACTACATAGTATCATCATAAACTTGTCAATAAAGTCATTCATTCATTCATTCCTTGTCAACGCTATGTTTCTTAAAATAAAAATGTGTTGGAACACAAGGAAAAGCATCATCTTACTTTTCGAATGTAACATTATAAACTATCTGTATGACTAAATTAAATTTGAGAGTGTTGCTGAGAATCAGGTAAGGACTGTCATGCTGACTGATGAGGATGGGCATTGGTGTGTCAGTAAGAACACTCTTGAGCAGTTTCCTTCTTGAGTTTGCTAGTTTAATTCCACTTCACAGTTGAGGACGAACATTACACGTCAGGCTTGATACATAACTGAGTAACGGCCCATGTGAGTGTATGTGCACACGTGGTCTGTAAAACAATAAGCAAGAGACATAAATCAGACACTGTCTAATACACTCTACGTGCTAGCATACAATGCAATGAGAACTCAAATAACACCCTAATAGCAAACATACACTGCTAATGAACTAAACAGATAAATGGGTGCATGCTGACAATGTAAAGGGAACGTGTAGGCTCTATACTAGCTCTTCTCCTAACTAGCAAGCTAATCGCGAATGCTAACCGCTAATTCTTTACTTCTTCACATGAAATATAATTGACACAGGAACTAACTTAAGGCACTTATTACTCACTTAATTCTTGTGGACACACATTTCAACAGTTAACACAGTAATAAGGCAAACAACGTCTGACTCTGAATCCCTCTGCTCTGTGCTCTGAGTGAGGCAGGGATGAACAGGAAGGGCGGGGGGGCTGTCATACAGAGTTTAAATCGTTTATTTCTATTAAAAAGTATACCCACCTCGTTTGTACTTGCCATGGCAATGCTAACAAATATAGTCTTCCGCCTGCCCATTGTATTTATTGTTTTAGGATTTTTGACCCTCTAGTATTGCCATTGTACACGCCCACGTCCTGACACGAGAGGTCTGAGGCCAGAGGCTGCAGTCTGCAGCAATGCCTCAGGAGGCTGCTTCATGACCGTCAGACACCTTTAAAAACAGCGGACTGCTCCTTTAAGTGTTTTTATTTTTCACCGTGATGAAGATGTTTCTGCCTCCAGCTCTTTATTACTCACTCTGACTCTGCTCCTCCTTCAGCTCCTTTTGTGTCTCTTATGAATTTTTAACAGGCACACACGTGCACGCACACACGTGCACGCACACACACTCAGTCTCAGCGAAGGCCGACAGACAGATAGACTAAAGTTTGGTCTGGATGCCAGTTTGGATGACCGTCATCCCCTGAGACCCCCTCCCCTGCTCCCCCAGCCTGAGCTGCAGCCTGGGCCTCCCCATGGGGGGGGGGGGGGGGGGGGGCTGATACGTGGAATGGGGTCAACTCTGCCAAAAGGCATCACATCGCCGCACCGCTGACTCTGCAACGACTGTGACGGAGCCCAAAGTCTCTGCAGTGACGCCTCCAGACAGGGCGACTCCCCCGACTCCCCCGACTCCCCCCCTTCATCACCCCGGGGTCCAGACTGGCACCCCTAATCTCCTCAGCTTCTCATCTAGGGCTGGGCAGGACAGCTGAAAATATTTCTTCATATCTTAAATATGAAGATGACATACATGACATGTTACTCTGGATATTTTCAGTAAAGAGAAGACTGATGTTTGTTTCTAAAAATATAAACTTTGATATTATTTGGATTTAGTAACACTGATTTTGATAACACAGCGATAAACCCATAATAATGTGACACATTTTATTTTTAATCACTAATAATTGCAGGCTGACCAAATGCAAGAGCACAGAAAGCTCTGAAGCTGTCAGAGAGTTCCCTCCTGTAAACTTTTTGATTAAAATGATTAAACTTTCATTATTTTAACGATCTCAGTCACAGAAAACAGTAACTTAACGGTTAAAGGATTATAAAGTCCTTTTCTCAAGGCTCTGTCACTCTGAGGTGTTCACAGTCCATCAGCTGACACGTCCTCACAGTTTCAGACCCATTTACACGCCCCTGACACAGCAGTGGGACCAGCTTGGGGTTAAGTGTCTGCCCAAGGACACATCGACATGTGACAGCTGGAGCTGGGCTCGAACCTGCAACCTTCTGATTGCATTACATTCTGACATCAATGTAAAATTTGACCCCACACAGGTCAAAGTTTAAATAAAAGAGTTTTAATATTTAACACACCTTCAGCATTGATGTAAATATGATTTTTTATCACAGAGATTAAAGAATAAAACCACCGTCCTGATGTCTTTTGAAAGTATATCGCTGTGTCTTAAAATCTTGGGGTCTTGCCCACCCCCAGTCCAGACTAGTCCCCCCCGTTCCTCCCCAGCGTCCCACACTCTGCCCCGCCATCGCTGGGGTCGACTGCTTGACCCCCCGTCACCCCCAAAGTCACTCAGTCACTTTCTCTCAGGCGTCCCCGCTGCTGACATCTTCACTTCCTTGATCCTCCGCCTCCCTCCCTGCATCCTCTCCTCCCCTCCTCCCCTCTCCCTCTCCCTCTCTCCCATCCCCTCCCCTCTCTCCCCCGCCCTTCCCCGGCGGCAGCAGGCCGGGCCGGTCCTCACCCGGAGCAGCGGTAAATACAGGCAGCACTTCACACACAGGCCTGATTACAATGACAAAGGGCGCCACACTTTGGGGAGGGGCTTGGAGCAATTTGGAGGCAGCGGGGGCCATTGAGCGAGCGGCAGACTTAACGGGCTTTGTGTGCCAGAAGAAAAGGTTCGGAGCTTCTGGGCCCAGCTGTCACCATGGAAAATATCAGACTGACACAGCACCCCACGCTCTCCGGCTCACTCGCCTTTCTTCTCCCAAACTCCCCCCCCGCCCTCACCCGTCACCCCCCCACACACACTCTTTTCTCTAGTTAGCAGCACAAAAAGTGAGAGCAGACAGACTGAAGCAGGAGTCCCTCTCTCACTGAAGACACACAAACACACACACACACACACCCCCACACACACACATGTAGGGCTGGGCATATAAGCAGATTCTATGATGTACAGATACACCTTTAAAACACACAGTTATATGATATTGTTTATGTTAACAATAAAAGCATCTGCAGGACGCTGATGTTGAACAACTTCAGCCTTGAAGTTGAAGACAGTTGACCTCAGGCACAGAGGTTATGTTTATACCAGCATTCCTCTGTTTGTTTGTTTGTTGAATTGTCCTCTTGTTAGTGTATTTGTCTGCCAGTTTGTTGGTTTGTTAGTATGTTTGTCTATTTGCCTGTTTGTTTCTTTGTTGACTTGTCCTTTTGTTAGTTTGCCTATTTGTTTGTTTGTTTAATTGTTTGTTTGTCTGTTTGTTTGCTTGTTTGTTGAATTGTCCTCTTGTTAGTGTATTTGGTTTTGTGTTTGTCAGTTTGTTAGTTTGCCTGTTTGTTTGTTTCTTTAATTGTTTGTTCGTTAGTATGTTTGTCTGTTTGTCTGTTTGTTTGTTGAATTGTCCTCTTGTTGGTGTATTTGGTTGTGTGTTTGTCAGTTTGTTAGTTTGCCTGTTTGTTTGTTTCTTTAATTGTTTGTTCGTTAGTATGTTTGTCTGTTTGTTTGCTTGTTTATTGATTTGTCCTCTTGTTAGTGTATTTGTCTGCCAGTTTGTCAGCTTGTTAGTTTGCCTGTTAATTTGTTTGTTAGTTGATTTGAATGAAATGATATCTGACGTCTGACATGCTGTGGACCCGCCCCTGCCTCTGATAAAGGTGGAGAAGTGCAATAATCAACATTTAATAAAGGAGTAAAACTCAACAAGTGCTGAAAATATTTGAATTTTCCAGTAAAAGCTGCTGATAAAAATAAAGAAGGAAGCTGAGGTGTGATTTTGGGTCCATATTGCCCGCCCCTAAACACTTCCCCTCACACTTACACAAACATAATGCGCAGCAGGCTGACTCTGCAGCAATTATTCAAAGACTAAACCCAGAGGGATAAATGACATTATTACATTTCACTACTTAATTAGGTGTGTGGATAGTTACTAAGCGTCCTCCGTCATGCATGCATAATGCAGACAGATATAGTCCATAAAGCACCCTTTCATCACCACAGCTGTGATAGCAGCTCTGCACCTACAGCACCATCAAACACAGAGCTCAAACATGTTAAATTTAACTCCAGCAGATCGGCCGTTGATTCAGTGGAGCTGATTCCTGCGCCGTGATAATGTGCTTGGCTGGAAAACAAAGACGCTGCGATGCTCTGGAGCGGCTCTTTGGTTATGCTCTCTGGATCTGTGTTTGCAAAGAAGTGCTCACACTCCAGATCCGTGTGTATTACAGCAGCTCTGTGACTTATGGCACATAATACACACGCCCACGCCCACGCACACGGGCGAGCGGCGTGCACTGGAGGCGAACAGGCAGCGGCACATGCGCCGGGCCGCGGAGCTGCATCTCTGAGAGGCAGCACAAAGCCAGAGTTGGATGTTGTTTCACCTAATCTCTCTGATACCACTGTGCTGCGGCTAAGCTGCAGAAAATCAGCTTAGCACATGTCCTAAAGTGTAGGTGGCTTGTTTCAGGAGCACCAGAAGAAAACGCTGCAAGTGAAGAAGAAGAAGAAGAAGAAGAAGAAAAGGAGGGTGGGGGCAGAGCCACAGATTTGGACCGGGGCCCTGACGACTTCAGCTCAATCCCCTCTCTGCTCGCCCTGCCAGGAGAAGTTGTTTCAGCAAACTGGAGGAGGCTTTGCTCTCCATTCATCTCCATTCATCATCACTCCCTCAGCTCGCCTCCTCCCCCGACCGCCCCTCTCCTCACAGCTCAGGAGAGGTCGTCTGATGATGCTACAAGTCAGGAGCTTCGGGGCAGGCCCAGGTATCAGCGAGTGCACGTGCAGATCTGCTGATGGAGACTGAGTTTGAAGTCCTGATGATGCAGCAGAAGGTAAAGAAAGTAAATCCCAGCTGCTGTGCACCAGTGACAACGGAGAACAGATGAAGACGTTCAGATCAAGGTTAGCATGCAGCTGCAGATCAAATCCTGTTAGACCTACACATGTTCCACTGAATAAACCACAAGACCAGACATTAAATGTCCAAACTGATAATCTTTACTGTTAATATAAACTTATTCTGAATTTGAAGCCTGCAAAATGTTTTAAAAATGCTGGGACAGGGGCAACAACAGACTTGGAAAGTTGATGAGTGCTCAAAAAACACCTGTTTGGATCATCCCACAGGTGAACAGGTTAACTGGAAACAGGTGAGAGTCATGATTGGGTATAACAGGAGCATCACTGAAACAGCAAATAGTCCAACAGGTTCAGTGTCTACAGTCCATAATATCATCAAGAGATTCAGAGAAACAGAGAAATCTCTGCATGTAAGTGGCAAGGATGAAAATCAACATTGTATGCCATGACCTTCGATCCCTCAGGCAGCACTGCATTATAAAGCAGCATCATTCTGTAAAGGATATCAGCACGTGGGCTCAGGAACACTTCAGAAAACCATTATCAGTTAACACAGTTCATCTCTACATCTACAAGGTCAAGGTCAAACTCTACCATACAAAGACAAAGACAAATATCAACAACGCCCAGAAACACCGCCGGCTTCTGTGGGCCGAGCTCATCTGAGATGGACTGAGGCAAAGTGGAAAAGTCTGCTGTGGTCTGAGTCCACATTTCAGACTGTTTTTGGACATCATGGACATGGTGTCCTCCGGGCTAAAGAGGAAAAGGACCATCCAGACTGTTATCAGGGCAAAGGTCAAAAGACAGCATCTGTGATGGTATGGGGGGGGTGTTAGTGCCCATGGCATGGGTAACCTGCACATCTGTGAAGGCTCCATTAATGCTGAAAGGTACATACAGGTTTAGGAGGACAGGGACTAGACTGACCTGCTGCAGTCCACACCTGACTCCACAGGTGAGGAGCATCATGAAGACAAACAACAGAGACGTGGACTGTTGAGACTCTGAAGACAAACATCAATAAGAAAGGCGAGGACCAGCAGGTCACTCACACCGCCGAGCCTCTGCACCCCGGCCTGCACACACTCCAACATGTCAGCTGCGTTATCAGCACGCTGAGACATCTGTATGCAAATGTCACTATGTGTGTGTGTGGGGGGTGGGGTGGGGTGGGGTGGGGGGGGGGGGGCTGTGACTGATGCTGTGAGGAGGTCGGCCTCTGAAGGAGCGGAGGAGCTGTGCATATATGTATGGTATCCATGGCAACAAACTAATCCAGCTGAAGATGGCTCACTGATGCTGTCATCTTTCATCTCCTTCTTCTGCGTGCACACACAAACATACAAACATACAAACAGAGAGGATCATGGGATTGTTCTCTGAGATGTTTGAGCCGCTGATAAAATGTGAATCATCTCCTCTCCCTCTCTGGTATGTGAAACACGTTGTTCTTCTCGGCGTGTGTCTCCTGAGCACGCTCTGAAGGACTGTGCGGTATGTCACTTCAGTGTCAAACAGCTCGCCTTCATGGCAGACCGGCGTCCATGATGACAGAGAGGAAGAGGAGGAGCGCGAAGACGAAGATCAGAAAAAACAAGCAAGAAGCTCCAGGAGGTTCAAACATCACAGGATGCTCTTTTACAGGAAGTTATTCATGTGGTGATAGGGCCGGTAAAGACACCAGCATTTAAAGATACACCCACAGGCCACCGTATTAGCCTGTCACTTAATACAAAGAGCTAACCAGTCAATCAAATGGCAGCAACTCAGTGCATTTAGGAATGTATACATGGTCAAGACGACCTGCTGAAGTTCAAACTGAGCAGCAAAACAGAGAAGAAAGGAGTTTTAAGAGACGTAGAATGCTACATGGTTGTTAGAAACTGCTGATCTACTGGGATTATCACTCACAACTGTCTCTAGGGTTTACAGAGGATGGTCTGAAGAAGAGAAAATATCCAGTAAGCTGCAGTTCTCTAGGCCAAATGTCTTCTTGATGTCAGAGGTCAGAGTGGTTGGAGGTGATAGAAATACAACAGGAGCTAAGCCAAGATCTGCAGATCTCACTCCAGTAGAGCTCCTTTGGATGTGGTAGAGAAGGAGATTCTCATACATGTATGGAGATATGGACCAACATCTCTGAGGGATGTGAGAGCTTAAAAAAGGAGCTCTAAAGGGGAAGGAGGTCCAAAGTGGGACTAGAGAGGTGTACCTAATGAAGTGGCCGGTGGGTGGTAATTGTGTGTTGTCATTGAGTTAATGAAGCTCCACTGTGTGAGCAGTAAAATCAAACTCTCTGCTCTGACCTTGTTTTAGGTCACACGTGAAGCTCCATGAAAAACTGTCCAAACATGAATTATCGTCTGAATCTGCTCTCAGGCTGTGCCCACAGTTTGATGATTTGCCATCAAGCATGTTCGACAGAATTAAGCCAAAGAACTCCTCATGCAACAGTTTCAGCCTCATGTTCAGGATTTATGAAGAGCTGCAGTAAACCCAACACAATCTGGAGGATTCAGAGCCTGAGGGGCTCAATGAGGTTTAGGAGGAAACAAAAACATTTTTGATATAAGAAAAAAAAACTACTGACCTGAATCTGGTGAACAGAGTCTGTGAGGTAAATACCTGATCTGGAGTGACTGTAAACACAGTAATGATTTAGACCTGCAGCTGACTTGACCTGTTCATCCATCATCTACACGGCGGATCCAGTTCAGCATCGGGGGTGTGTGGGGGGAGGTGTGGGGGGGCTGTCCCGGCTGACAGTGGATAAGAGCCAGGGCCCCACAAGTTTGGGGCGGTACAGTTTCTCAAACAACAATCTGTAAAGCAGCCTGATAAAAATATAAACAACAGTAAACCAGAGAACTTTCTGGATTGGACCATTTTAATCATATAAACTGTTTTTAGTGGTCGTGTAGTCAGTCCTCAGGAGTCTGACCTTTGACCCTGTAAAGACTGAAACATGCAGATGCTTCTCTGGATGACTGCGGTACAGGGCAAACCAAACTAATATCCTCCAGTGAACGTTCAGAAGCTCTTCTGAAGTTTGACGTCTGGATCTCTGAAGACCAAACAACATAACATGATGCTTTTTAGTGGCCCCGTCACTCAGAGGCCCTGAGAGTCTTACTAACTTCTCCCTCCTTTACGGACCCCCTGGGTGAGAGGCAGTGTACACCTTGGACTAGTCACCAGCCAATCACAGGGCCACATACAGAGACAGACAACCATTCACACACTCACACCTTTAGAGTGATCAGTTAATCTGAGGAGCAGTCTTTGGTCTGTGGGGGAAAACCAGAGCACCTGGAGAAACCCTTGCAGGCACGTGGAGAACATGTGCGCTCCACAAAGGAAGACCCGGACCAAGTCGACCCAGCGGGTGCAAGAATCTGCTGCAGCGCTGTTTTTTGTTAAATTTGCTTTTTGTAGGTCAGTCTGACATGAAAGATGTCAAAATAATAAACATGATCATCAGGATCGTCCATGCTAACATATCACTAATGCATGGGGGGGGGGGGGGGGGGGTTCTGAATTCATGATAACACAAACAAACACATTTATGTTGTTGTGTCTTTAAACGCAGTAAAACGATAAAATCTGCACATCATGGTCTGCTGGTCTGGTGGGTCAGTTCCAGCCCCCCGCACCCCCCACAGGTACAGCAGAGATCAGATGATTGACATGTCGACCTTATTATTATATTTATGTTTTTAGGGGTCAGGCTATCTCATGTGTGTTTGTTTCCTCTTCGTGTTTTTAAGACTTTCAGGTCAAAGGTCATTTAATGACCTGATCTCAGTCTTTATGAAGACGATCGAGCTGCCTGAGTCTTCGTCCTATCAGATGTTCATGTGTCTCCATGAGGACAAAGACATTCCTAAAACTGAACATGTGGACGAGATCATTTAGGACCCCCTCAGATTTTTAAAGCTGACATTTGGACAGACCGTCTTCAGCTGATGGACTCTGTCTCAGAGGTCAGACATAGTCGATCTGGTCTAGTGTTAAAATATCAGAGTCCTCCTGAGTCCAGCTCCTGTGACCACAGACCTGATGGAGCTCAGACACCAGGTCTTCTCCTTCAGATCCTTTGATGGCTCCACCCCCCTGACGGCTCGGCTGCGTCCTCATTGGTGTTTGGCTTCAGTCGCCCTGACAGCTGATGGAGCAGATGAGAGTCATCCCCACAGCTCACTGATGTTTAATAAAGCAGCAGCGTGAGGAGTTCTGATCTGCTGCAGATAAATAAACTCATTAAATCTTCTGTTTACATCATTCATTAAGAGGCTCCAGCTGCACGCCCCGCACACACCCAGACCACCAGGAGCCCATAGGGAGCCGGCAGGACCAGGAGCAGGGCTGAGCCTGAGGACCAGGAGCAGGGCTGAGCCTGAAGACCAGGAGCAGGGCTGAGCCTGAAGACCAGGAGCAGGGCTGAGCCTGAAGACCAGGAGCAAGGCTGAGCAGAGAGCAGCAGGAGGACACTTCACGGCCTCGTCCTCTGTGGCGATTTGAATCTTATTTAGGATAGCCCCTTGGGATTCAGCATCTCATTTTCGAGGGGTCCCAACACAGACACAAAAAAATAACACAAAAGGTACACAACAATAATACACAGCAAACACAAAACACACTGCTCTACCACGTCCACAACCCCCACACCAGCTCACAAAGATAGTGCTCACACACATGCACACAGTCCCACTGCAGTACAACACAATCATCAGCAACAGAATGCTTTAGCAATTATGAATAAAGTAATAAAACAAACAAAAAAAACCCAAAACAATGTCAAAAACATGAACAGCTTGTTCGTAAAAGTGAAAATAAATTTGATCTAAAGATGATAAAAGAGGTGATGGACTTTAAAGAGGAGGAAAGATTATTCCAATCAGATGGGCTTTGAACTTGAATGACCTGCGACCTTTTTCTTTTTGGATTTTAAGGACCGTGACAAATGGGTTGGTCATATGTCTAAGAGGATGTTGAGATGCATATCGGACCAGGAGCTGCTTTAGGTATGGTGGAACATGTAGGTGGACACATTTAAAAAAGAAACAACAGCCAGTGAAACTGACGCCTGGATTTAGGATGAAGCCATTTGAGGGCCTCGTATCTGAAGACAAATCTGCATAAGGAATTATTTTAAATATTCAGGGCTTTGAGGACAGAGTCAGTGGTGTTTTGGTAAACAACATCAGCATAATTGAGTATGGGAAGAAGCAGTTGTGAAATGATTCTTTTCCTGACTTGAAATGGAAAAACAGTTGATTGATCGATAGAGAAAACCCAGACAGCCATACATTTTTTTTACAAATGTAATCTATATATGGTTTAAAGTAAGCTCAGGGTCCATCCAAAGACCAAGGTATTAAAATACATTAACTCTCTAGTGAAGTTCCATCACTAAAATTAATTAACAGCTCAGGTGAGTGTGATAAACCATGTCATGTACTAAACACCATAGAACATGTTTTTTTCATATTAAGGACAAGCCTGTTGTTATTGAGCCATTGTTGGACAGTATTAAAATCATGTTGCAAGTTATACTGGTTTTGTAATATATTAGTACTGGAATGGTGAATAACAGTGTGATCAGCATAAAGATGATCATGACAGAATGAGCACAATTGAGGAAACTCTTCAACAAAAATGGAAAAAAGAAGTGGGCCTAATATGGAACCTTGAGGAACGCCTGTATCAACTAACATCAGACTAGACTGACAACCATTGACATAAACACATTAATGCCTATTGTGAAGGTAACAGTTGAATCAAAGGACAGCGATCTTATTCAGTCCAATATGATGGAGTTTGTCGAGGAGAAGGTAATGGTCAACCATATCTAAGGCTTTTGAAAGATCAATAAAAAAGGCACCTGTAAGTTGGCCAGTGTCAAACACTGAAAACAAGTCATTTGTGAATTTAAGAAGAGCAGTAGTTGTGGAGAAATTTGTTCAAAAGCCAGACTGGTATGGAGACAAAATGTTAGCTTGAGTGACATAATGAAATAATTGATAAAAGAGAAGTTTTTCAAAGATTTTTGCAATTACAGAGATTATAGAAATTGGTCTATAATTATTTACATCTGTTGGGTCTCCACCTTTGAAAAGAGGAAGGACTCGAGCACACTTCCATATGGAAGGAATACAACATGTGGACAGGAGAGACTGAATATATCAGCCAAGGGATACATCAGTATGTGAGCAGTGAGTTTCACAAATTTAGCTTCCAAACCATCTGGACCAGCACTAGAGCTCTCTTTCAATTCACAAATGGCATTGTACACATCAAGAGGCATAATTTTCCTGAAAGAAAACAAGTTATTTGGATGACAGGGAGCAACATGTTCAGCCAAAGTATAAGGGGTAATACATCGTGTACGAGAGATAAAAGCATTAAGAGATGAGAGAAGGATCAGAGGCAGTGTTATTGTTGACATGAAGCTGATTGATAGAGCTTTTGCTACTTTTGTTAAGAATATTTTTCAGATGACTCCAGAATTGCAGAGGGTTGTGGAAATCTTGAGTAAATTTGTCATTATAGAAAACAGATTTAGCATTCCTTGATTTGGTTTTGCATTGATTCCTTACAAGTCTATATGTTTCCCAGTCATTGGGTTGTTTGGATGAGCGATATTTTTCCCAAGCAGTATCCCTCTCCTTGAAGAGGCTTATAAGATCAGAGTTAATCCAGGGTAGGTGTGAACCTTTAACTCTAATAGTTCTTATGAGAGCATATTTATTTATCATATTAGTCACTTCACAAAAGAAGAAGTCCCAGGCATCATGAACATACAGAATTAATTGAAATCTGTCCCAATTAATATTAATCAGATCGTATATGAAGAGGTCTAAGTTAATCTTTCACACTGTCTAAATTCCATATATTTTGGAGGAAAATTAGGAATTTTAATTTTCCAAACACAATATATAAGACAGTGATCACTAAAGCAGTCAGATATTACTCCAGATTTAATTATCCTATCAGGATTTGTAACGAGTATCCAGTCTAATAAAGATAAAGACTGAGGATCAATTCTAGTGGGTTCATTTTTGCACCAAGAAATTATTGCTTATCATTTGTAGAAGAATGGCTAAGCCAATTGCTATTTAAATCGCCCAAAATAATCAATTCATTATGTTTCTCAAAAGAGTTACTGGTTGACAAACTACACTTGGTAGAGTCAGCTGGGGCTGAGGGAGGTCTGTAGATATTACCAATAAATAATATTTTGTCTTCATGTTGCCACACCTCCTCCTTTAGAGCCCCTGTCAGCTCTATAAAGCACAAAGTTGTCTGTTTCTAATTCATTATCTGAAATTCTATCACACAGCCATGTCTCAGAAAGCGTAATTATATTTGGCATATTGATTTTGACCCAGGTCCTAATAAGATCAATTTTTGGTGCGAGGCTCCTAATATTAGGGTGAATAATCTTTAAATCTTTTATAACATCAATTGTACCTTATATGGGGGAGGGGGGGGGGGGGGCAAATAACCAACAGAGGACAAGCCAACCTCGGGCTGCATGAACAATTAATATTTACTTAGGAAAAGGGCCATCATAGCAAAGCCAGCCAGACAACAGAAATCTGCAGAGGGCATACAATGCACATAAAGAGATAAACTAAATTTATGACGCAAAGTCAAAGATAAGGACAAGCAAAGTTCAGTTCATTAACGAAAAGTGTCCTGGATCTGGTTTTACGACAGTGATCTGCAGCAGGTCGATTGCGACAGATGACGTCAGCAGAATCACTTTGCGGCAAACAAAGACTCATAGTGCTCTCCAGCAGGCAGAAGATAAAGTTCGGAGAAGTTTTTCTGCAGGAGTAACTGAATGAGCAATGCTAGAGGAAAATAAAGTGAGTTACATAAGCGAAATAGGAGGAATGGATCTACTCACAACCCTAACACGTGGAGGAAGAGAGGTCATCATCTTCGCTTTCCCCTCCACCATCACTCCCACAGGGATACAGCAGAGAATATTTGAAGTCAGCAGCACAAAGTTTCTTTTCAATGGAATCAAACTGACGCCGTTTGTGGATGAGAGCGGCACTGAAGTCGGGGATCACATGGACCCGGGCACATGAAATTTCCTCTCTCCCTGGCCAGGCGTAAAACCTTCAGCTTGCCTTGGAAGTGTAGGAACTGTCCCAGGATGGGGGAGTAGTTGACCTGTTGCTGGTGGTGAAGGCTGGAGAGCGATAAGCCCTTTCACTGACAGGCTCCGTGGGGAAGTTATCCTAGGCGAGGAGTAGCGGGATTAAGTCACTGATGAAGGCAATCATGTCCTTTCCTTCTCGTCGCTCAGGGATATTAATGAAGCAGAGGTTCGAGGGACGGCTTCTGTTCTCAGCCTCATCAACTTTTACTTTCAGGAATGCATTTTCTTTTTTCAGAGTTTCCACACACTTCATCAGATCAGTGATGTTGTCTTCAGTGGATCTGACCCGACGTTCGAGCTCGGTTACGTGATCATTCAGAGTTGATAAAACTCCTTGAATGTTGTTCAGACCAGCTTGAAGAATGTCAATCTTATGGTCAGTTATTTTGTTGATTGTTTGGGGTTAATGCGGTAAAAGCACTAACTTAACACTTGTTTGCTTTGCAATTTCTCACTTTAAAGTTTGCAAGTGAGATTTCATGTTTAAAGTGACCGAAATAAACTAAACTAAACTAAACTAAACTAAAATGAGCCAGCAATTCAGTTTCAATATTCTGAATTGCATCACAAAGCAAAGCGAGCTCCGGCTGCTGCATGGTGAGGGTCAAACAATTTAAAAATCTGGGGAGAAAAAATCTCACCGAACGGAAATAAAGAGCTGCAATTTCAAAACTTCAATAAGAGTCAATGTAGCATTGAGTTAGGGCACAAAAAATGTAGAAAGCCCAAATTTTAGAAAAGCAGACTGAGGTGTGCTACAAAGGTTCAGGCTACTGCAGCCATCTTGGGTATGGACAAAGATCTTTATAACGTTAATTCAACTTAATTTAGTTCTTTTATAAAATCTCTGTGCTTCATGGAACAACAGGGATCTGGTCTTTAGGTCCAACAAGGTCCTGCAGAGACCAGAATGGCTCTTTAAGCACCAGGCTCAGCAGGGGGCTTCATGTTCCTGATTCTGCCCATGTGAGTCATCATCAGGCCCTGGTGAACATCAGGCCCTGTTCTCTCCTGGATGCTGGTGAGAGTTGGTCTGAAGTTCTGGGAGCTCCCTCAGATATCTGACCTGTCATATCACTAAACACCTGAACCAGGCACACGGGCCAATCACAGGGCACACAGAGTACGTTCGTCTGAGACGTTCTTGGATTGAGAGGAAGTGAAGATCAGGCTGCAGGTGAAGGCTCCTGCTGATGTCTTCTGCTGGATAAGGATGTTAAATCTATGAAGTTTAGAGTGGGGTTGATGAGGCTCACAGCAGGACTGAGGTGAGGAAGGTCTCTGAGGTTCAGGGTCACGGTCTCTCAGTCTTCATGTTGGACTTTGAGGCTCTCCTGTGAGAACATTCTTCATGCTGAAGTTTGTTGTCTGATGTCTTGACTTTACTGATCTAAATGATTCTGTCTGTTTGAAAATAAACTAAAAACACGGATATATTACCCCCCCCCCATCCACCATGAGTCAGCCTCTCAGAGGATTCTGGGTAACGGAGGTCGTGACCCTCAGATCAGGCAGCAGAGCCTCGCTGAGCTGTAACAGGGAACCAAACCCTCACTCTCGTAGAGACACGAGAGGACACGCCAACACCTCACGCCGTCTGTTCCATGTTCACAAACACACACGTGTCAGCTGATGTCACAGACGCCAGCATGTCCCAACAAGTCCTCCTCACTCGTATCCTTTTCCTCTATGCTCTGTCTCCTTCCATCTGTCCTTATCCTCTATCCTCCTCACTCTTCTCCTCTTGCTCTATGCTATGTCTATCCTATTCTACTCTCCTTGTCTCCTTTCTTCCTTGAACATACCTTCTTTTCCTTTCCTTGTCTTCTTGCTTTTTCACTCATACCCTCTCCTTCTTGTTTCCTTTACTACTCACTTGTTTACTTTCTCTATTTCCTTGCCTCCTCCCTTTCCTTTTCTATCCTCTCCTTCTTTCAGAAGAGATTTAAAAGCATGAAGATCAACAAGTACAGAGTGCACTTGTTCCTCCTTTTCCTCCTTTCCTTTCCTTTCTTTCCCTTGACTTTCTGTCCCCTTCCTGCCTTGCCCTTCCTTTCCTTTCCTTTACCCTTCTTTCCTTTTCTTTCTTTCCCATTTTCTTTCCTCTTTCTTGCATGTCCTCTCTCTTCACATCATTTCCTTTCCTCATTGTTTCTTTCCTTTTACTTTCTCCCCTTCTTTCCTTGTCCTTAATTCATTTCCATCATTTCCTTTTGTTTCCTTTCATTCTCTTTCTGGACATTTCTCTCTCCATCTTGTCTCCTCCTCCATCCGTCCTTTTCTTTATATGTTACTACATTTCCTCTCCTTGCTTCCTTCCCGCCTTGTCCCTCCGACTCAAGGCAATCCCTCTCGGAGACTCTGGAGCCTCTTGGTCTCCTCTTTACTCCCCTCCTCGTTCCATCTTGTTACCTTTCTCCCTCCTTATTATCTTTCCTTATGTTTCCTTTTTCCTCTCCTTGCTCCCTCCCCTCCTTTTATGTCAGCCTCGAGGTGAACACTCTTGGAGCCTCTTGGTCTCCTCTTCACTCCCTCCCTCCTCCCTCTCTCCATCTCCCTCCCTCCCTGTGCCCCCCCCCCCACTCCTGGCGCTCCTCCAGTTTAAACAGAAGGCAGTGCTGAGGGGGGGTGAGTTAAAGGGGGAGTCAGAGGGGGAGAGCAGTGTGAGTGCTGCATGATTCATGTTGGCCTGTAATGAAGCCGGTCCACTCTTTTAAGTGTTTGCTGTATAATGGAGTTTCAGGGACAGGCCTATCATTTTCTCCTAATAGTGCTTTCTCCGCCGCACGCCATGACCCCTCTCTACCAGCCCCCGCCCCCCACATCCCCCCACTGTGGTAACTGCACATTACCGACACACTCGCACACAGTGGCGCTCGCACGCGCAGCAGCGATTACCGACAGCTGCGGGAGTTTCTGAGCGGTGAAAGTGGCCAATTTTCTCTCCCTTCCATTTAAACAACAAACAGGGCGTCGTGTTAAAACGGGCGAGCGAGGGGAGAGAGAGCCGCGGGAAATTGGGCTGATAAGGGTTATTGTGAGTCGGAGGGAGAGAGGGTGAGGGCGGGGGGAGGCGAGTGTGGACGGCAGTGGTTTTAATATTCTTGAGGTATCCTTCCAGAGAAACATCCTCTTAACAGAGAGGGATGAAGGGCTGTCACCGAGCCGGATTTCAGCTTCAAACGAGGAGGATCAAACCACGCCGCCGCCGCCGTCGCCGCCGCCGCACCATGGCCTCAGAAACAAGACTCAGGGCAGGTGGTTACGCCTCGGGCCTGATGTTCTTCAGGCTGGGGCCCCAGTTACATCCTACCTGTGGCTCCTGCCCCACATGTCCTTCCCCACTGTCTCTCCCTCTGCCCTGTGGCAATGAAGAGATAAAGGCCCCACAGAAAAGGCCCTGCAGACCGGGTCTGGACCTGAAACTGATCCGGATCCTCTCTAAACCGGTCTCTAAGAACAGCTGAAGATCAGTGAAGAGCAGCAGAGACAGGTCTCTGTACATGAAGTGTCAGCATGCAACACACACTCAGTATGTGAACATGTGTGCACGTGAGTGTGCACGGGGCTAAAGCATGTTTCACTGTGTGTGTGTGCAGACCTCAGATTACTGAACAGATTGCACAGCTGGCAGGCAGCCCGCTGCACTCACACACACAGACGCACACACACTCGGGGCAGATAAACAAATATTGACGGGGTATTGATCAGCAGGATCGACACATTAATGCAGAGCCAGGCTCTGATCACTCGGGGTATAAAAACATCTGAAGATGGTGGACGCTCTTCATCGTACACGCTCATCCACGAGAGCGGAGCCGTCACATCAAATCCTCAAAGCAGCCAATCAGAAGCTCCTCATCGTTAAGGACCACGTCAGCCTCCTGCCTCAGCCTGTCCCTGTGCACATTTGTTTTTAGTAATCTACGAGATGGATATGTATGAATGTAGGTACAGATATATAGATATGTAGATATATAGATATGTGTACATCTGTGTAGTTTACATATTCATTCTGTGTTTTTTAAGTTTTTTTTTAAGTGAGTTGAAAATAATTCAAAGATGAGCGTCTGAAAATGTTTAAACGTAAAACAGTCTGGTATAAGACATGATGAACGTGATAAAGACAAACAGCAAACTTGCACAGCTCCACATGATTGGTTCACCATGATCCTGATAAAAGCACAACTCCAGTGAAGTCGGGACGCTGTGTCACTGCAGTCTGAACTGAGATCTGCATCTCTGCTCTCCTCGTTCAGCTCAGGCTGAAGTTTCTCCTGGTTTGGTTTCTGTCCCTCTGCTCTTCATCATGAGGACCCAAGCCTGTCAGATGACCTGTAATCCAGCCTCCTGCCACTAGTGGGGGCTGTAGCTTCAGTCTCGACCTGCTAACATGTTCAGCTTGAAGCAGTCTGAAGGTGTTGTGTCATAAAGATGAAGCTTCAGTGACTCTGAGAGTTTGTTTGGTTTGACGCACCTTCCTGTCAGGAGATGAGGACTCCTGCAGAGGTCAAAGGTCATTGTCCTGGGTCTGAGATGACCCCACAGAGAGAACAGCTCTGGCCCGTGCTCCTCCTCATTGTCCTGAATATTGATCCTGAGGTCAGAGGTCATGATGAAGAGCGACCGTTGACCCCAGCAGGTGTTCTCTGTGTCAATGGGAGTTAATGGTTACACCTGTCTCAGTCCATGAGGACGTGTGCATGTGCCCGTCCTCCTCAACGTGTTTTAGAGATTTACTGAAGAAAGAAAATCTCAGTCGACCCAGAGACAGAGGGACAGATAACTCTGATCAGTGGCTACGTTTACATGAGCGCTTTAATTCCCCTTTAATTCAGAATAAAACTTAAATCCTCTTTAAAAAGATTAAAAATGACCTTGTAAACACCTAATTCTGAATGAAAATGACAATTCTGAATTAAACTTAATTCCGAAGTAGGCAGCTGGTTTATTCTGATTTTAAATCTGAATTGAATAATTCCTCAAGCACTGAATGAAGGCGAATAAACGTGTTTTTCATGTAAACCTCAGTTCAGAATTACTATTTCCACTATTTCAGGAGAAAACTTTAATTCCGAATGATTTAATTCTGAATGCTTAATTCAGAGTTTAAAAACATCATGTAACCGTGGCCAGTGTGAGGACTCCTCACAGCCAACAGGTCTGCTCATGGAGACCAGGAGCCTCACAGGAGACCACGAAGGTGACGATGTGTTTAAAGTTAAAGTTTGAGGCCATTTTACGGTAAAGATGAGATGAGAGAGGCTTTCATCAGACCAACAAGAGTCTAAGCTCAGGACCATCATGGTCCTGAGAAAACCCTCAGGGTCCAGATCCAAGACGTCCCAGGATCATTAGGCCGTAAACATAGAGGACAGTCTGTCCATGTAAAGCAGAAATCACATGACCTACAGGAGGAGGATGGGGGGGGG
>JBAMNC010001307.1:235000-242500 GCA_037902135.1 Cetoscarus ocellatus
CTGCAGTGTTGTGAGCTTTTGTGCAAAGACCTGAGCAAAAGGGTTTGAGACATTTGTTTTGTTTTTAATAGAATTTGGTGCTTCTTCTTTTTCACTTCAATATCAGAGAAATGATTTTATTGACACCAACAATGCTCTGAGGCAGACTGGAGCTGATCACAGTCCGACCAAGAGGCAGGTTTCACTCTGGACTGACGGCTGACATGTAGAGACAAATAACCAGAAACACTCTCACATACAAGAAATGTGGTGACGTGTCAACTCGATCTAAGAAGCTACAAGTTGGACATGTCTCCAGGACGTGAGTGACAATCCAAACACAGAGTCAGAAATGTCTTTGGTCTGAATCCTCCCCGTCTTCCCTGTGCGCGGTGAATTTTGGTGTTTGGGTTATGAACTTATAAAGAAATGATGAACTGTGCCAAAGCAGAGTCGCAGCTTCAATGTTCCCCTCCCAGCTGAATCCCAGCCGAGTTCCAGCCACTGGGAGTCCAAACATGTTTTTTTGTTTTGTTTTGCGGGCTGTGTTCATGGATTGTCTTCGTCAATGTTCCAAAGCCTCTGATCATCAAACAGCTGACGTCACATGACTTTGTCCAACAGCTCTCATCCCTCCATAATGTGCAAGCACACATGAATCATACCTGAGACCACCTGCTCAGGTGGACTGGGGCACAGCACAAGAGTCCAAGAGTCCACTGTTTCTGTCTTCAGTGGTCCCCAACAGTTTCTGTCTCAGCCTGGTTTAAGTAACTCAACACAGACGGCCGGGGGGAAGTGGGTCTGCTGCCTGGTGGTTGGGGATCTCTACTGTAGAATGAATGAAGAGCTGTTGGCAACATGGCACTGAGCAGCACTGAACTGACTAATCACAACAGCGGGCGTTGGTGGCGCAGTTGGATAGTGCGCTTGGTCAGCAATCTGGAGGTTGGAGGTTCGAGCGTGAATGTGTTAGCTGATACTGATGGATAACTAACAGAAACTCAGAACCATCAGTGCGTGAATGGGTGTGAATGGGTAAGTGTGACCTGCGGTGTAAAGCAGCTTTGAGTAGACAAAGACTAGAAAAGCACTATATAAGCTCAAGTCCATTTACCATTTAACAGCAGACTGATCCGCCAATCAGAGCAGACTTTGTCCTTGTGGGGAGGGGGGCCTTAAAGTGACAGCATCTCAGAGTGAGAATAGAGGTGGATCAGGGGTGCTCAGTATGTTAAACTAAGAGGTGTTTGAACACAAGTGTGAACATAGAGTCATCAGCAGGACTCTGATGGTCCTGGTCCTGTTCAGAGATCTCTCCAGACTGAAACTCTGACATGACCCTGGAGAACACAGCTGCTTCAGAAGGTCACATCCATTAAAAGTGTTAAATATCATTTCTGGTCCATGTGTCCCAGCCCCAGGTCAGGTATACAGGGATGATTTAATCAGCTGGTCACCTCCATACCTCCAAACGGTCTAGAGACAGAAGTCCCTCTCAGGTCCACGAGAAGGATCCAGGCTTTTGGCCCTGAGTGGTTGCAGTCGTTCGATTCGAGTGCTTCGCCGCTCCTCGCCTTGACGCTCCTTGCCAGCCTTGGGCCTCGTGCTCGCTCTCAGCTCCGTATGAATTCTTTACAGGCGAAGACGAGCCAGAAGCCGCAGATTAATAATGAATTTTCTATCTAAATCCTTATTTATGTGAAGCAAAGAGTTCCCCCGAGATGGCTGTTTTATTCATCAGAATCAGGGAGGAGGAGGAAACAAATCATTTAGCACAATGTGTGTGTTTGTGTGTGTGTGTGTTTGTGTATGTGTGTGTTTGTGTACAGTCGGCCGCGGCGCCGTGCACGCCCCAGCATTAACGGGAGTGTTTGTGCTATAGCGGCTGTGAATACTTCATGTTTGTGATGTGAGTGTCTCTGTGATAGAGGAGGAATTTACATCTGTTTATGTGGGTGTGTTTACATGTGTGTGTGTGTGTGTATGTTTGTGCGCTCAGGTGATTATGTGAGCGGGGGGGGGGAGTGAATGTTAATGTCCATGTTGGTGAGTGACACGCCGTCAGTAATGGAATCAGGATGTGTGTGTGATTGTATGTAAGTGTTGGTGCTGCCTCATGTGTGTGTCTGTCTGTGGGTGTGTGTGGGGGTGTGTGTGGGTGTGTGTGTGTGTGTGTGTGTGTACATGCAGCTATACGTTGCGTGCTAATATGAACATGCAGAGCCACTTGGTATTCCTGGCAGCTCGTCTCTCGTCTGTCAAGTGCGCGCCGGGATCGCAGCTGAAAGATTGAAAGTTTGAGGAGCGGAGAGGCCTGAATGCAAATGAGACAAATACTCTGATTCTCCTCTTTTCTCCTCCTGGAGCCAACACTCCATCCCTCCCTGGCTGGAGATCCTCCTCCTTCTCTCCAGGATCTGGGTGTTTGAGGCAGCAGATCCTGGTCCCTCTAACAGCTGAGATGAAAAACCCTCATCAGGACCTAACAGCATGTCCAGAGAGGCCGTGATGTCTGTGATGGACAGCTCATGGAGGTGTTATTAGAGGCAGCTGCATGAGGAGGGCTGAGACATTCCTGATCCTCCTGGACCTCCACAGAATACAGATATGCATCTAAATGTGCACAAACAAACACCAGCACATGCACAACATCAGGAGGCTGCAGCAGGGCTAAGAGCCTGACTCAGTGACTATCTTCATACAAAAGCCATGATGCAGACATATCCCAAGACTTAGGCACAGATCCATCCACACATATCAATATGCTAATAACAAGGCCACAGTACAAAGCACATCCCATCACTACGGCCATAATATAACCCATATCCTAACGCTCTGACCTTGACATGACACATATTCCAACACGAAGGTCATGACATGATGCATGTCCTGATAAAAAAGGAGTGCAGTGCAGTGAAGAGGCTGAAGCACAGTGTGACGGTGTGAGGACGATGGGTGCCGGGGTATTTTCTCGAGTATTCTTCTTCATATATAATTCATTCATTCAGAAACGTGGGGCCGGAGCAACAGAGGAAGCTGCAGGCTGACAGATGTTTACTCTCCTCGCTCTGCGTTTGTTGCTCCACAGATCACAAGGAAACCATCAGCAGTGTGAGTGCTCCAAATGTCAGACTGAAGCTTCATATCTGCTGCTGTGAAGTCAGGATGGAGAGGAGAAGACTGACACCATGGAGACAAAAGAGGAGAGGCAGTGTTTTCTCTGAAACACAAACTAAAACCACAGCAAGACGAGTGGACGTCAGCGAGGACACATGCAGGACAGAAGACAGGCCTGCTGAAGGAGATAAGACCTGTCATGGTGTTAAAGAAAGCTGTTAGCATCTGCTGTCCATCTGTAAGGCTGAGGAATAATCAGAGAGTGTCACACTGCAGTTCCAAGAGTGTCCACTAGAGGCTGTGTCCTTCTCTGAGTCAGTCCTCATAGACCTCCATGCTAACATGTCCACCCTGACAGCAGAGACAAACATGATC
This sequence comes from Cetoscarus ocellatus, assembly GCA_037902135.1. NCBI lineage: Eukaryota > Metazoa > Chordata > Actinopteri > Labriformes > Labridae > Cetoscarus > Cetoscarus ocellatus. Next base: position 238,475 of record JBAMNC010001307.1, read on the forward strand.
AGAGCCTGGTGATAAAAACTGTTTTGGTCATAAAAACCAACTTTTAACACTCCAGCCTGGATGTTAAAGAATTACTGATCAACGTTTGATACTGTGGCCACAAAAACAGTGATAGAGAAGCCGTTTATGGTGATTTTTGTCTTTAATGGTCAAAAATGTTGGTTTCACCTCTGCTGACTGTCATTACACAGTAAAGCAGCACAGAAACTGCGCTCCTGCTCAGACTGAAACAGACTCAGCGGTGTCGGCGGTGAAAACGTTTTGCTCTCACAAAGCTGTTGCTGGGTTCATTAAAGACGCAGAGTCACAGCCCTCGTTAATGCCACCATTAACCAAAGGATGAAAACAGACACTGACAGACAAACAGACACTCTCTGTCTGATGGTTGCCACTTTGTGACTTCATAAAGGTAGGGATAATGTTTCAGAGCCTTACTGAGGCATCAGTCGGTCCCACCTGTGATGGTCACACATGCAGGACCCTCTGTGCTCTGATTGGTCAGTGACTCTGAGTCCTGAGGTGCCTGGTCTGAAGGTCACTGTCAGACTACAGGAGGTCCCAGCGTTATTTTCATTTATCTTTAGTTTGTCAAAGTGAAATTAAGTTCACGCTGTCTGTTTGATGGATGCATGTGTCTCATGTCTGTCAAGACCTCAGAATAAATAGATGTTACTGATTTATGCATAATTAATTATAATAATGCAGCAGACCCAGTGACCCACCTGACAGCACGGCTCACTTCAGCGTGCTGTAACGTGTGAGCCGAGCTGATAGAGGACCAGGACTCAGAACTTTAAAGAACCAAGACCACAAAGCAGTGGGCCTCCTGAAGATGAGTAAATCCATCACTGATGAGCCTGTCACCAACATTCATGGATTTATTTGAGTAAAGACGATGTTTCCTCTGAGGTCTCTGAAGCAGTGCTGTGATTGGTTAAAACGTGATCAGGATCTGAGACCTCCTGCTGACGGAGACCCTCTGGAGTCCTTTTGTCCCTGATCGCTGACTCTGATGATCCGTTAGCTCTGGGCTCGTGCCTCATCCTCCAGTTAAACCAAAACCAACAGCAGATGCAGCGTGGTGGCGGAGAACACGGCACTGTGATATGACATCACACCCCCGCTAAGAGTGTGGCACAAACACAGGCGGGCGGCTGCCAACGAGCAGAGGGAGAAACATGGCAGCTACACAAACACCGAGGAACGAAGAATAAGAGTCCCCACAGATATGAGGGAGGAACAGTCAGGAGACCAGGGGCCAGGACTACCAGGACAACCAGGACATCAAGAACAAAGCCAGAGCAATGAAAAGAACAACGACAAGAACCTGAACAAGAGCAATGACAAGAACCAGAAGAACCAGGACAATGAGAACAAAACCAAAACAATAAGAAGAATGAGAAGGATGATAACAAGCTGTGTTTTAAACCATTATCTGATTTCAGAGGGTGTGGTGGTCAATACTAGGGTGAGGTCTAAAGGTGAGTCACACGTGAAGAACAGATCCACCATCAGAGCCTACAGGGAGCACTTCCCTCCTGTCTGAAGTTCTCTTGGCTTCACCGTGTGCAGCAAAGATCATCAAACACAAAGAACCAGGCTGAAGCTTCTACGAGACTCCTACAAAGCAGAGAGCAGCTGAAGGTCTGTTTGGGTCACCCTGCTGACTGATCTCTGCAGACAGATAAATCCTCTCCTCCTGATCATCCTGGGCTGTCTTCTTCTTCTCCTCTGCTCCCCTCTCTCTAAACCCTCTTTACCCCCCCTCAGCTCCATTATGGAGGGCAGCTGGTTTTGGGTTTGGGAGCGTCTGTCCTGAGAGGAAGCTGAAAGTGGAGTCTAATTCACTTATTGATCCCTGTCCTCAGCACTGATGGGAGGGGGTCTGAACGAGGGTCCAGCAGCAGATGGAGGGTTTGGGTCAGGAGAAGTTCAGGTCTGATGGACTCATGGAGCTGCAGACAGACAGGTAGACCCGTCCGCTGGCTCTCAGAGGACTGGTGGGAAGAGGATGAAGACACTGAGAAGACTTTTTCTCTCAGAGGAAACAGGCTGAGGCTGGACTCACAGGGTGTGTAGAGTATAGATCTATAGATGCATCACATGATATCAAGATCACAAACTCCTGACTGGAAAGGGCCTTAAATTTGATTTCACAGTCTTTAGACTCCAAAACATTTGTATGAAAAAGAGATTGGATCTGAACAGTGTTGTTTATATAGTTCATGTTCCTGTAACATCATTAAAGCTCATTTTCTGTCCCAGAGACAGAAATAAAAATAAATGACCGAGACAGACTGCTGAGTGTCTGCTGCCTATTAGCTGCACTAAGATACAAAATGTTTCAAATTTGTATAAATCTGTGAATAATAAACATGATATTGCACTAAAGTATCGATATGGTATTGCACCATGAAATAGTGTGATACTTTGGTGTGCTGATATTTATTTACAGCCCTATGTGATCCCATCTATGATTCATGTTCTACAGTAAAGACAACACCGCAGAGGGAGAACTACACACTGCAATAATACACTATAACAACATTTACACCGTGGATTAACTGAAGAATATAAAACAGCTCTGAGGTAGATTTCTGAGAAGCCGTTAAAGAAGTTTTTATCACCGATTTGTGCTGCTGCAGTATGTTTTTCTCCTGTCAGTACTGATTTTTCCTCTCCTGGTGTAACTCCTGTCGCTGAAAGACCGGCCAAATTCCTGAGCTTCACCCTCTCTAACAGCCTGAACTTTTATCTGCACGCTAACGAGCTTCACAGGTCTCCTCCTCCTGAGAGAGCTTCAGAGAGCACTGAGACGAAGAATCCAAAACATCAGGACTCCTCCCCCTGAAAGGACCTACCAGTGTGACATCACACCACTGTTTCATCAGCAGCTGAAGCCCATCAGCTGGGCTGGTGAGACGGCAGAATGAACGCAGAGTTGTTGACAACATGGTGCTGAGCAGCACTAAACTGAACTTTCATCAAAGATCAGACCAGGAGCGCCATCCTGGAGGAGCGACCGGACAGCAGGAGGCGTGGTCGACCTATCAAATCTGACACGTCGACCACGCCTCCGTAAGATCAGCTGAAAAAGGACACGTCACACTACCATCTGATGACACTTCTGACGAAGGCAGAAGGGCGCCGTAGAAACACGTAAAGGTATGAGTCAAAAAACCTTACTTGTCTGTTAAACAGAAAGTACAAGCATATTATCTACGTAGACATAACAAACTTTCTCTGACTACTAAGATCAGACCAGTCGACCAATCAGAGCAGACTGGGCTCATGTGGGCAGGAGCATCAGAGAGAGAACAGAGGTGGATCAGGAGGGTTTTGTGAACATTGATGATTGTGATCAGACTCTAGCAGACAGCAGAAATATGGCGGTGTGCACCAACAGTGCAGCTCTCGTCTCAGGCAGGTGACCCCGGTCCAGGTCTGACCTGGGGCCCGAAGGCCAGCCTGTCTTCACTGCTCTCTACCCATCATGCTTCACTTTCTCTCTGTTATCTCTGAAGGCAAAAGAAGCATAAAAATCTCTTTAAAAACAGAATTTATGAAGCCAAGCAGAGGTGAAATATGATGTATTCACTGTCTGCACAGTTTAAACTGTTCCTCTGATTGAAGCTCAAAGATATTTGACTCTTTAACTGATTTAATAAACTTAAATAAACTTTAATGAACTTAAATAAACTTTAATGAACTCCTGTAGTTCTCATGTCTGCTGACGCTGCAGTCAGGCACTCTTCCTCCTGGTGAGGACCCTGGAGCTCAGCGTCTGTGAAGCTCTGGGTCACTCCAGCTTCATGTCAGAGGTCACTGAGGTACGTCAGCCTTTCTAAGATGGCGGCCCCTCACTGACACTCCACCATGTCTGATCTGGTCTACGGCCCTCTGAGTGTCAGTGTGGAGGTTCGGATGAAGGTGGTTCCAGGTCAGCGTGCAGCAGGCTGAGGTCAGGACCCCGACACTTACACACACTCTGTGACCTCTGACCTCACTGAGGCAGACCCTTGAGCA
>JBAMNC010001307.1:247500-262500 GCA_037902135.1 Cetoscarus ocellatus
GAGAAGCTGCAGACTTCAGACATTAAACTTACATTTTAGGAGCGTGTGTCTGTTATTCACATAATTCACACCCACACACACACACACACTCTGTACCCTCTCGGTGACCTTCTTGTACTTCCTGGCGGGCAGGTGTTCAGGCTGTCGGTGGCGAGCGAGCGGCCAACATGAGACGCTGCTGAGATATTTATCAGAGCAACGGACATGACTCTGAGCACCGCAGGAAACACACACACGTACACACACACACACATGCACATGTACACACGTGCACATTCACTGGTCGGCTGACCTTATGTATATACATGTATGTAAATATACATATACATACATACATGTATGTATATGTATATATATGTACACACACATACAAACATATATGTGTGTGTGTGTGTATACATATATATATATATATATATATATATATATATATATATATATATATATATATATATATATAACAGATTTAAGGACTCTCAGTGTCAGCAGATGTTTATTTACAGACAATATTTTGTCCATACATCAGTGGTTCTCAGTTCCTCTCGGTCATGAAATTAGTATTATTTATTTGTTCTTGTTACATCATGACTCAAAATATAATGCATATTCTGACCCTCATTCTTGGGCTGGGTGATACCACCTGAAAATAAAACCTCCCCTAACAAAACTTGATTTCTGATTTTATAGATTTTTTTCCCTCTCAACAAAACAAATGCAGATGACAAAGAAATGACGTTAAAGAAAATTAGCCTTAATTTGAACAAATAGCTCATAAAGTTAGACTGTGACTGTGATCACAGGGTCATTGTGTAGTTTGGCTCATATACAGAAACACTAAATAAGAAGACAAACACTTCTTTTAAATCTTCTGAAACCAAAAGCTTTAATTAACCAATCATGTCGACACTCGTCATCCAGACCACCATCGTCAACGTGAACAAAGTCAATCAATGTGAATAATGCACAGACACAAGCCAATATCAGAATCACCTTTCAGCACATCCCTAACTCTGGACCTCAACAGGTCACCCGGACCTGTTCAGGTGGACCTTATGAGTTCAGTCATCAAGGTGAGCTCAAGGTCAATGAGCCACTTCACCATGACTTTCAGAATCAACATCATGTCTACGCAGAATCACAGCGGCCCTGATGTGACTGTAAGAACATTAAGAACTGCCTCAGGCAGGGTCTGAATGTTCAGATCATTCCTGACCTTTGACCCCTACTCTAATGTGTTTGTTAGTTTGTGAACAGAACAATTTAAAAAGTTGTGAATGGATTCTGAGGACACTTCAGGAAATGTTGGTCATGGTTAATATAATAAATGTGATATAAGGACAGCCCTATGATTCAGCAGCTCGGCCAGAAACTCGAAGCTCTTCCTGAAATCTTTCTCATGCTGACCCCAACATTTTCATATGTAGATGTTTTAGTGCCCTTTGACCTTTAGTGTTCATGCAGAGATGGTGGTGAGACTTGGAGAGGGGCACAGAGGTCAGGGGTGACCTGCAGGAGACCAGAGCCCCACACATGCCAATCACAGGGCTGCAGCTTCTCTGCTCGGGCTGTGGTATCACCTGGTTGTGACAGGTAGGCGGCACAGATGATCAGAGCCTCTCATCCTGAAGAGCGTCCAGATGTGTGACGCTCTGTGACATTTCTGCTGACAGCCTCGCTCCACAATCGCCGCGGTGACACCGTGAAGGCTGTGTTCAGGGCCCTCCTCGAGGACGAGGACGAGGACTCAGTCTTTTCTCAGCAGGGACGCCGTCCTCTCTTCACTCAGCGCTCTGGCTTATTCTGCGGCCGGTGGTGGATCCTCGCCGCAGGAATGCGAGCGGCTTTTGTCGCCTTCTTCCAAAGCACTTTTCAGCTCTCTGAAGAGAGAGTGTCATCGATACAATACCAGGTGTCCTTGAGCTGCTATGAGCTGAAGCCCGTCTTTCTTCATCACTCCTGTCCTCGTCTTTTACACGCCGTCTAGTAAAGCAGAAAGGCCGTAAAAATAATCTGCAAAGAAAAGAGGAGAAACCGTGCAGAGGCTCGAAAAGGACGAGGCCGCAGTCATATCAGCCTTTTTCTTTTCTCCAGGTGCCCCCGGGTGACTTTCTCATCCTGTTAGGCGCTGTCTTAACATCATGTTCCTCCGCTAAATGAAATTAAATCAATCACAACACGATCAGCAGCGTTTGCAGCCGTCCACTCTTCAATCTCCAACAGAGCCTCTAACTGTATTAATAACTTATTAAACGGGATTACTACATTAGAGCCGTGCGTGCATTTCTATATGTGAGCACATCATCTTCTCTCCACAAATCAGGTTAATCACAGCGCTGAGAGCCGTAATGAGTGTGGCACGCTGCTCCACAAACTAACAAAGCCATTAGCTGGTCTCCAAATCCAAAACCTTACATTCATTAGAGCTTAAATCAGAGCAGAAAATGAGATTGAGATCCTTGATGCTGCAGGAGAACAGACAACACCCCCCCTCAGAAAGAAAGCAAACCCGGGGATGGACGAGGCCAGATGGAAAACAAATTTCTAATTTTGTCCATGAAGTGAAATCAGAGTTTGTAATTAATGTCTGATAGGAAACAAGCAGATCTTTAATCCGTTTGATGACGTCTAATTCAGCATCACGGCAGGAATCCATCAACACTCCGAAGCTCAGGGCTGGGACACACTGACCAAAAACCACATCACTCTGACCCCTGGACTGGGCTGGACCCCCTTCACCTCAGACCTGCTCTAGACCTTCTGGTCAACGAGGTGCTGGAAAAACTCCCCGGAGGCTTTGGTCCATATCAGTGAAGGACAGCTCTGCTCACCAGGAGGGCTACACTTACTTCGCCCCCATTGCCAGTAGGATGTGAGCGATACCCTTTAGGTTTCGGTTCTCCCTGGACAATCCAAACCAAAGGAGGCCTCAGAAAAGTTTCCCTGATAAGTTCCACGGCCTCTTTGTCTTTTTATTCATTTATTTAAAAATAAATCATCATATCATAAAATATCACTCAGACGTCTGATCAGGAGACCTAAAACAAACCCTCCACGTGGTTCTTCTCCTGTAGCTGCAGCACACTGAGGTGAAAACATGGCGTCGGGGGCTGTCGTCCATCATCATGACCCTGCCCTGCTTCCTCCTGCAGGACAGGAGTGACAGAGGCGGCCATCTTTGATCCTGATGGAGAGAGCTGTCTCCATAAATCTGTCTCTGTGTAAATGTGTGTGGAGGACGCCTGTTTGTCACCGTGTGTCAGCCTCTCCTCACAAACATCAGAGCAGAAAAAAAACACATCTACGACCATCTCGCCGCTCCATCAGGACCCCCCCCCCCCCCCCCAATCAGGCTCCCTCCTCCATCAGAGCCTTGGCTGGAGGACATCTGTCCACAGGAGCTGAAGGACACGTTTGAGCCTGAAGCTCTCAGGATGAAGACCACTGATGGACGGGGCGGCCAGCGAGAAGAAAATCAGTCTGGAGGTCTCAGTGTTGATACCTGCTCTCACCTTCAGTCGACAGAGACCATACAGGGGGGCAGGTACAGCCCTGACCCGGTCCACCAGGAGCCTGGTTCAAACCAGCTGGGACTGGGCCCATCTCCAACAGCTGGTTTCATTTACCACACGACCTCTGAACTCTCAAACAGACATGCAGAAATCCTCCAAAGAGCTCGTTCAGCTCTTTTCTTATGCAAAAACAATCACTGGGCTGCATACAGAGCAGACGGCCCAGCGTCTGGATATGCCACCATAAACACATACTCACCTGTATGATAGATAGATAGATAGATGATACATAGATTGATAGATAGATAGATAGATAGATAGAAAGATAGATGATAGATAGATTGATAGATAGATAGATAGATTGATAGATAGTTAGATAGATGATAGATAGATGATGATAGATAGATAGATAGATAGATGATAGATAGATAGATAGATAGATAGATAGATAGATAGATAGATAGATAGATAGATAGATAGACAGGTGATTGCACAAGAAGATTAAAGTGCAGGGCTCGTTATCATAAGCAGTGAAAATAAGTGGAAACTAGTTAAAATGATGGAATAACGCTAAGAATAATAAAACAATGGATAAAAACAGATTAAAGACTGGTGGCAGTAAAATAACTTTAAAAATATATATAATATTCTATAACAATTGCAGGAGAGGAATTACTTGGACTGTCGGGCAGAGATTTGGGTGTTGGGAGAGAAGAGAACTCCTATAGCAGTTTGTTTTGTGTTTGCTTGCTCTGAATCGTCTCCCAGAGGCAGAGGTTCATATCCTAGAGACAGAATATGAGAAAGATCATTAAGATTTACATAAACCCCTCCTCACTGCTTTCAGCTGCTCTGTGTGATGTCATTCTGGCTGTCCAATCATCTTTGAGCGTTTGGATCCGTCTGATCTGGACTCTGGTTTTGTTTAGTCCATACATCGGCTGTCCCTGATACTGACTAGCATGGTCTCAGTACAGGACTGTGGACCTCTGACCTCTGCCCAGACCTCCACAGACCAGAGAGATGGGGGGGGGGGGGGGGGGGGGGGGCATTTCACCAAACTGTAATAACTGTAATGGCAGCGGGTTATGGTAATTTTTCAATTAAGCCAAATGAATTGTGGGTAATGTTATAGGATGTGTGCAGGCTGAGACTTAAAGGGGAATAAAAGAGATAAATAAGAGTGATGGTAATAATCATGAGCATTAATGTCAGCGTAATGAGAGTCATGCTCATCAGCATTAAGATCATCACCAGAGGAGGAGGAATGAAACTGATTTAACATATTTGACTAATTTAAGACGTTTTAGGACAAACTGAGAGAGCATCTCCAGCTCTGAGGTCCAGGATGGGCTCCTTCACTCTGTTAAAGCTCCGAGGAGGACGTGGACAAACGGGACGACACTGAGAAGACTTCTGATGCTCCTCGTGATTCACATCAGAAGAAACAAGTGTTAGAGCAAATACTGTGGACGGCCTGGAAATACAGCTCCTGATCAAAATGTTAAGACCAGCTGAAAAATTGTGAGAATTTTTGCACCGTTGGATCTTAAGGGTTCTAAGTCGAGCTTCAAACTGCAAAAAGAAGAAATGGGAGTGAGAGAAAACAAAAATTTGAGTTAGCAATCTATTGCAAACAACCAGTAAACTGAAATAGGCTGTTCATCAGCTGATCAAAACATCAAAACCACAGCCTTTAAAAGCCAAAATCTTCACAAAAATGTGGATTCAGTGTCATTTTCTGTCAGGTGTTCACACTGTCATGACCTCCTGATGGCAAAGATAAAAAAAACTTTCCCTCTGTGAACGCAGTCGGATTGCTGAGCTGCATAAGCAAGGCCTCTCACAGCACCATTGCTGCTGAGGGTGGACGTAGTAAGACAGCCATTTTAAACTTCTGAAAGATCCTGAGGGTTATGGATCAAAAAGTCAAGAGGTAGACCCAAAAACATCTCACCGGCCCCGAGCCGGACAATCTGATTGGCTGTCCGTCAAGACACGGCACGATCCTCGGCCCAAATTAAGGTTGTTGCTGGTGCCGACTGCAGTCCAATAACCATCAGACGGCATCTGCCAGAGAAGGTTTAAGAACAGAAAACGTCTTCAAAGCCTCGTCTCCTTCAACGCCACAAAACCCAGCCAGAAACTGAGTGCACAAACGGGCGCCCTCACAGAAACAGAAGAGGGCGTTTGATCAGTTCAGTTTGCACAGGCCTCATCAGTCTCCTCTGCTTTGCTCTGATCAGCTCTTAAAGATTTATTAACACTTTGAGCAGGGAACAGACGAAAGAACCCTTGGCGTAAAGCTCACGACGTTTGGATCACTTGGTCACAGTGCGTCTTTGATTTAAAACGAGTAAAAGAGCAGCTCAACCACCCCCAGGACCACCTGGCTTCTACCAACTAGGACATCGATCACCAGCAGCGGGCCCTGTTCTTGGGGCCCCTGCCGGTGAGTCTCACTATCCCCGCTCTGTCTCCCTTGCTGCTTCCCTACTGCTAACGCTAAACCACCTCACCGCTGCGGGCTCCGTATTGGAGCCCCCGCGTGTAAGTGCTTGTGCCCCCCTAGTCTCTGCTAACCACTGTTATCCTCGTCGCCTCTAAGCCATAGCCTGCACTGTGCACCAATGGCTCCACTCACCTCTCCGTCCTGTGACTCCTGTTCCCGCTTGGCCGGCAAAATCCTCGAACTCGAAAAACGGATCTCCACACTCTACCAAATTAAAGAAGCTGAACGTCTCATGGACACAATCACCTTTAATCCACAATCGCACACCGAGGCCTCCATCCCCCGTGTGCTCTCCGTCTCCCCTCCCTTAGCTTCTCCACCGAACCACCGTCCAGCCACTGCTGCCCCTCCTCAACCCTCCGTCTCTGAGGACTCCTGGACAAGGCTCGGGGCTAAGCCCAAGTCACTGGTTAGCTCCACTCCAGCCCAACATGGTCACTCTTCTCTGCCCGCCGCTGGCAGCAGGAGAGGGGTGCATTGCCCCCGCGGCCCCCCTCACTTTGATGTAACGCTGGAAAATAAATACGATATCCTCGCCCTTAATGACTTTCCCCCTCTCTCTGCTGACTCACGAACACCCCGTCCGTCTCCCCCAGCGTCATCTCGAACTCCTCCATCGGCCTTCCCCACTCAATCCACCCGCCCCAGGACCCGCCGCTCCACTCTGCAGTTTACACCTGCCCCGCGTCAGGCTGCTGCCCTGCCCCTGTCCCTTCCGCCATCTGTCTCGGTCCCCCCCTCACCATCCTCTGCTCCTCCATCCCCGCTCGAGAGCCGCCAGTCATCTCCCCGACCGCTGTTTCCCCCAACCGCTCTCATAGTCGGTGAGCCCCTATCCAAGTTTTCCCCAGTGTCCCCAGCAGATCTACACATCCTCATGACCGGAATGAAAACCTCCACCTGCACTCTGGACCCCATGCCATCAAAATTCATCAAGGACTGCCTCCCTGCCATCTCACCTCTTATCACTGCTATTGTCAACTCCTCTCTCAGCTCTGGTTCTGTCCCTCAACCCCTCAAACTGGCTGCAGTTACCCCCATAATCAAAAAACCAGGTCTCAACCCAGACAACCCAAATAATTTCCGTCCCATCTCTAACCTTCCCTTTCTCTCCAAAATACTGGAACGTGCTGTGGCCTCTCAACTCAAACCCATCTCTCCTCCAATAACCTGTTTGAACCATTTCAATCCGGCCTCAGACCCAAACACAGCACTGAAACAGCTCTTCTCAAAGTCTCCAATGACCTTCTCCTCTCTACAGACTCTGGACACCTCACCATTCTCATACTCCTTGACCTCACTGCAGCATTCGACACCATCAACCACACCATCCTCCTTTCCCGTCTCCAATCAACTTTACACATCACCGGCACTGCACTCTCCTGGATCAAATCATACCTCACAGACAGATACCAATTCATCCATATCAACAACTGTACCTCCCCCACAGCTCCCCTGTCCCATGGTGTCCCCCAGGGTTCGGTGCTTGGTCCCCTCCTCTTCATTCTCTACATTCTCCCAATTGGTAAAATCATCCATCGTCATGGTCTCCGCTTCCACTGCTATGCTGATGACATCCAACTTTACATCTCCACAAACTCCATCACTGCCCCTACCCTCTCCACGCTGACCAACTGCCTGACTGAAATTAAACTCTGGATGCAAACAAACTACCTCCAACTCAACTGTGAAAAATCCAACCTTCTAATCATCGGCCCCAAATCCCTCACCACAACCACCAACAACTTCACTCTCTCAATAGACAATGTTTCCCTCACCCCATCTTCCCATGTCCACAACCTTGGTGTCATTTTTGACTCCCATCTCACTCTGGAACATCACATCAATCAACTCACCAAAACCGCTTTCTTCTACCTGAAAAACATTGCCCGTCTCCGTCCATCTCTCTCCTTTTCCACCACTGAAACCCTCATCCATGCTTTCATCACTTCCAGACTCGACTACTGCAACAGCATCTTCTACGGCCTTCCTTCCAAACTACTCAACAAACTGCAATACATCCAGAACTCTGCCGCCCGCCTGCTCACCCACACCCGCTCCCGAGACCACATCACCCCTGTCCTCCGAAACCTCCACTGGCTCCCCATAAAATACAGAATACACTTCAAAATCCTCCTCCTCACCCACAAAGCCCTCCATAATCAGGCCCCCTCCTATCTCTCCAGCCTGCTCCACCACTACACCACTACACCCCCTCCCGTGACCTCCAATCCTCTGAAGCCCACCTTCTTTCCCTACCACCTGACACCAAGCACCGATCCTGGGGAGACAGAGCCTTCTCTGTTGCCGCCCTCACCCTCTGGAACGCACTACCATCACACATACGAAACTGTCCGAACCTGTCCACATTTAAAACCCTCACCAAAACCCACCTTTTTAGAATTGTTTTTAATGTATGACTGCTTTTACATGTACTTTATGTTCCTTTTCTTTTCTTTTTAATCATGTTTTTTTATTATTATGTTGTTTTCTATGATGTTCTTAACCTCTGTACAGCGTCTATAGTGCCTAGAAAAGCGCTTTATAAATAAAATGTATTATTATTATTATTAAAACTGCCCGTTTGGAGTTTGGACCAGAGCACCAAACATGGACACTTAGAGGTGGAAGAAAGTTTGATTCTCTGAGGAGAAAAATGCCACCTTGATGGTCCTGATGGCTTCAACGTTACTGTCATGACAAGGAGATCCACCTGAGAAGTTTTCTACACGGCACAGTGAAGGGGGCGCCATCATGATCTGGGTGCTTTTTCCTTCCAGTGGAACAACGGAGCTTCAGGCTGTGCAGGGGCCTCAAACTGCAGCTGGCTATGTGGAGATATTGCAGGGGGCATCCCTCATGACTTAGGGCCCTGGTCTGTGTGGTAATGACTGAGGGCCCTGGTCTAATGACTGAGGGCCCTGGTCTGTGTGGTAATGAGGAATAACCTCACTCTTTTGGACCGTCCTGCGTGTTCCCCTGATCTAAGTCCAGTTTAGGACATTTAAGGAAGGGGGTCGAGGGGAATGGGGGTCTTTATGACCCTTACAGAGAAAATGAACCGTTTCCATCCAGCAGTGTAGAAACAAATGTTTATGTCACAAAAATGACCAAAAACACAAAAAAGAAGAACATGTGACACAAAGAGGCAGAAAAGGGTCAATAAATATCTTTATAAAAGGACCTCTCACTGATATAAAAAAAGCTTTTTAAGACTGTTTAAGGATAAACGAGGACTATAATATATTTTCTAATATTTATATCATACAGTATCTTAATAATAATAATTATTAAATTATCCTTCATCTTTAAATCTAACATAGTTAAAGACTGAGGAAATCATATCCTGCTTTGTTCATCAGTAGTTATCTTTTCACTAAAATATGAATTAAGTTTAAAAGTTGTTGTCAGTGAGCAGCTTCTATTCTCACAACTCTGACTTTTTTAAATATTGTGTTTTACTCAAACAACACCCCCCCACCTCGCCGAGGTCAACCCTGCTGTCACTTCTGTCCCCACCAAAGCCCTGCATCTACCTGACCCATCCTGACCTTTGACCTCCATCCTAACTGACTTTATGAGTCCTTATACGACCCTCTTCTGTCCTAACAGAGCCGGCGGGGGTCAGCGTCAGAGCAGCTCTGGACAGGGCCTTGTCCATCCTGTCCTCAAACTGTCTCTAAGCAGGACGCTCTCATCTTAAAACTGAAATAATCTGATTCAATAATCAGATAATATTATAATATTAATAATAATGATAAGTTCATAGGTAAAGCACTTAAAAACATAAATTTACAAATAGGCAGGAACATACAGACAGCAGAGCACAAAACGAAATGATCAGAAAAAAGCACCATTTAAATAAAAAACCTGGCAAATACATTAGTATTAATAATAATAATTATATATCAGTGATAATGAGTTTAGAAAAACTGCATATCGGATATCAGCAAAAATCCAATGTTGTGCAACCTTACATCTTTTAACTCAGTCATTTTCTTCAAAATGATCTTTTCTAAATGTTTTGATGTAACTGAACCTTTCAGTGATAATGGACAGTTGATTTTGGTTTTATGGCTTTGCCTTCACTCTTCTTTATTTTTAAGTTTTCTCGATCATCCTAATTTTATTTTCGTTTAACTTTATTCATTTTACTTTATCCACTTTATCCATCCAGATCCTTCTGGGCCTCCTGCCTCTGATCACTGTGGTTATTAACTTTATTATTTTGATCTTTTTCTGCTCTGATCTTAGTAAAAGCACAATAATGTTATATATTAGACTGTTATATAAATATCTATAGACAAATACAAACATATATAAACATGTACATATATATATATAAAGAGAGAGAGAGAGAGACATAAAAAAGATGTATCTGTGTGTCTCTGAGCGGTGAGCAGATCCTCTCTCTGCCATAACTCTGACCTTCTGCTTGACATTCAGGGAGCGATGCAGAAAATGGCAGCTGTTTTCTCAAGGATGGGCCCAGGCACATTTTTGGACTTTTGTTGTTTTTCAGTAAGATTCAGTAATAATCAGTGTCAAGTCCCGTTGTGTTCAGAGCTTTCAGAATCAGAGTAGAAAGCTTTCCTCTGTCCAAACTACATAATGCACCTTAAATAATTTCATAACAGCATGGACCTTAATTCTAAGACTTTAGTTTTGTGAAATACTTTGATCAAATCAAGGTGTGACTTGTTTCACATGATTTCTGTGTCTTTATTTTTTTTTCTTTGAGAGGTCAATAAAAAGATTAAAATCTTAGTTTTGTGTTGAAAAATCTGGGACTTTATTTTTTGGCAAAATCTCCCAGCCCTAAGAAAACAGTTTTTTAAATTTCCTATGAAAAGTCCTGACTTTGGAGACACAAATTTTCTGCCCAACAGCAACGACATGATGTGTGTGATGATACCAGAGCCTGGAGGATCACAAACTTCAATATTTAGGCTTAAGTAAAAATCTAACTATGAGAGTTGTTTTTAAAAAGGCCACAAGAGTAAAAAAAAAAAAAAAACAGTCCTGAACAGCTGATTAAAACTACAACACAATATCTACAGGACAAACACAGAAAACACCTGAGGAGGTGAGTGCAGTTCACATTAAATAAAGAAACCCCCCCCTCCATTCAACATGGCTGAGCCGCTGTAATGGAGGCCTGTGTTACTGCACACATAAATAATGCAGAGGATGTTTCATAGACAGCTCGTATAAATGTACATATCAATCATACATGTGAGTGTGTTCATGGCGGCGTGTTCACGGTGGTGTGCACGGACGGTCCATCTGCTCTGTATGCAGCCCAGCGATTGTGTTTGCATAAGAAAGAGCGAGCTGCATGTATCAAACATGTTCAGTGGTCAGAGGGTCGTTAATGCACAGGCTGATTCATAATTCATAAACATTAAAGATGGATGCCAGGCGGCGCCGCTCGATCACCCGCTCCATGATGAGAGAGAGAGAGAGGGTCCTGTCCCTGCTGACCTCATCAATACATCTGCTGATCTGCTCCACCCGCTCGCCTCCACCGGGACCAGCAGGACTGAAGTCTACCATCCAGTTCAGCTCCACCAGCTCCATCAGGGTGGAGTAACACCTTCTACTAACACAAGAACTATGAAAACCTACCATCTGATGAGGCTCCACCAGCTCTCTGCCCTCTGACCCCTGGAGTATCTGTCAGGAGGTGGAGTTCAGATATGTAGGTGTGAATGGTGTAGGTTAGGTCCTGGTTTCAAAGATCATATGATGATGGAGGACCTCCTCAGATCCTCTGTGTGTTTGCTAAAGTCTGCTGCTTCAGTAATTTGGACACGTTATTACTCATGACTTCATTATTCAAGTCTGAGCAGCACCCGAACGCCCCGCAGAACAGGCTCAGAATCCAGATCCGTGACTGTGTTCAGGTCTAAGGACAGCAGACAGAAACCAGATCCCTCTGGTCTAGGTCTAGACCTCAGTGGGGTTCACACTGCCTCAGAGCAGAGTCAAACAGGGCTGTCACTTTATACTCCATATTCCAGTACCTGTTTGAGCATGGGGGTAAAGATCTGAACTAGAACTTTAAAAAAAAACATTCAAATATTAAATAAAGAGTTCAGCAGCACAGCAGTGATCCTCCTGATCCAGCAGAGGGCGCTCCCTCTACAGCCAGAGCTCTCTGACCTCTGCGGAAGCACTTTGGGCTCCTCTGTGTGTCGATGACGTGCAAAGCAGCTGGACCAGTGGGACATACCCATGGACCATCTGTCAACCACCAGCCTCCTGCAGCCCAGCAGTGCATGAGGAAAAAGGCCGTCATGGACAGGACTGCAGGTTTCATTCGCAAAGAGGCCCTCAGGTGATACCGGGGGGGGGGCACAGCTAAAGGATGTTATCGCTATAAGCCTGTTGTGTATGGCAGGTCATAGGTCAACAATAGGCTGGATGGCACGAACCATGACCACAGCTACAGCCCTGACTAGTGGTGGGAGGCTGTATTACACATCACCTGACAGCCTCTGGTCCACCTGAACTGAGCAGAGTCTGCAGAGCTGTAGGAGTTCCTGTTTGATCACTAAAATAATTCAGACTTTACTGAAACACCTCCTCACACTGATCTGATAACCCTCTCTCTCTCAACGGCGGGGTCTCGGGCTTATCTCCCCCCACCCTTATCTCCCCCCACCTGCCTCTGTTTCTGTCCCCTGGGGTGAGGATGTGGGGGGGGGGGGGGTGATATGTTGCTGTTCGTGTCAGAAGTCACTCCACTCCCACATCCCACCCCCCCATTCTCGTGGAAGTTTCTGGTGTGTGTGTGTGTGTGTGTGTGTGTGTGTGTGACTGTCTGAAAGCCACTCTCAGCTCCTCTCTCTGTGTTGGGGAGATAACCCCCCCCCCCCCCCCCCCCCCCACTAACACACACACACACATAAAGACCAGCTGGGAGCAGAGCTGCAGAGGGCTGGACCGGGGTCCTGGTTTGGTCGGGTGGGGGTGTGCCAGCCTCCCTGACCCTCTCTGGGGGGTTGAGTCCAGAAAGTGGCCTCTGGTGGTCTAATAGAATCAGCAGGACCACAGCTGCACCACACGGCGCAGGATAATTGCATCATGGAGTCGGTGATAAAGTCTTTGGAGGCCGGCTGCTCCTTCTGGGAAGAGGAGGCACTTTGTGGCCTTTCAGCTTTTTTTATCTCAAACTTTGACGGGAAAGCCAATCATGTGCTTACAGGCAGAGCCAGTCAGGTCAGGGAGCCATCCTGTCTTTCACATCAGTGATCAGATTCAGGGCTGATGGTAAATCAGAGTTCATAAATATATTACAGCAGGGTGACAGTAAATGTCTGAGGAGCACTGAGAGGGTTTGAGATGTTCATCTGTCTGAAGGAAGGAAGCCTGTGACCGTGTGTCCACAGCGTTTCAGAGAAAATTAAAGCTGCAAGCAGCATTGGACGGTTCCTCGCTCGCACGTCCCTCATGCCCGTTTGACCTCCATTTTGCATGTTTCATCCCTTTTTATCAGTTTTTGAACTGCTGAAAATTAGAATTAGTTGTGTAGCTGCAGCTCTGTCAGTGGCCTCAGTCTTTATAATGGGTGTGTATTACACACTCAGTGAGTCACATGACCAGCTGCTGCCAATCAGTGAGTGAATGACATCATCTTCTGCCCCCATCCAGATTCAAACTGCAGGAAAGCAGCACAGACACCAAATCTCGAGAAACATTTCTTCACCACTGCCACAATTTTGACCAGATCTCTCTAGAAATTATATATGTGAACTGGAAATTTTGTCAGGAATCCATCCATGTCATTTTCAGAGCTGTAGGACTTTTTGTTTTTTCTGTAGAGGCTTATCTTCCACAGGTAGTCCAGAGCTGTATTTTCATTCCCCATTCATTTGAATGGTAGGAGCAGGGAGGGCTTCTTTGGGGTTCATCAACTTTGAGGGCTTGTCATTTGGAAACCGTTTGAGAAAAAACAAAATCCTACATAACTTTTGATCAGCATGGCCTCCTCTGTCATCTGTCCGGGTTTCAAGTCGATACCATTTACGGCCTCGGAGGAGATAATTTTTGCGTCTGGCATATATTTCCCTTGAAATTTTATTTTGAAAGGCAAATTGCCGGTTTCCTGTTTGAGATAGGTCAGGGGTGTCAGCGCGTGATTTTTGGGTCTCGATGAGACGAATGTTTAGGCGTTGGTTTGATCTCTCTATGACATTCCTGCTGGCCGTGAGGGCCATTTTAGTGTGCCTAGGTGGCGCTAGAGAGCTCATTTTGGCATTTTTTGGGTTGATTTTTTGATTTTATAAAATTTTTCGCCGATTCTGAGGGGCGTGCCAATTTTGGTGAGTTTTTGAGCATGTTTAGGGGGTGTAATTAAGGTTTAAAGACCTGGTGGAATAATAAGAAGAAGAAGAAGAAAGAAACGCTACAGGAACAATAGGAAGGGCAAGGACCCTAATAAAGACATTAGAGTACACAGCCTTCACCCCCAACAGGACAGGTGAGACTTACAAAGAAAAAGAAAGACCTGTTTACCTGAACCATACCTGGACGGCTCAAAACTCTGCTTACATGACAGACGTCAGTGTTTCTGAGACGTCTCACAAGCTTCAGGATTTATTTCCATTTTTTTCCTAAAAACACAGAAAAGACTCAAACCCGAGCTCTTTTCTGATGCAGGGTAGCATTTCTCTGTACAGAGCTGCAGCAGAGCATTAATCCTGTTTTCTGACAGCCCCACACACACAGGCACTGACTCTGAGGTAAAAGCCATGCTGACCTCTGACCCTCCCTCCATCCAGGAACAACAGACCCCCCCCCCCAGCCGCGGCTCAACTTTACAACAATGAGCTCAGAGTAATTAGAGAGGCACTTCCCCTCTGGAGGCACACTGAGAGACGGAGAGGACGGGGACAAAGACAGAGTCAGCAGAGCAGAGCTGCAGATCAACATGAAGAGGAGGAGCAGCACCCCCGTCCTGTAAAGATGGAGGAA
>JBAMNC010001307.1:267500-342966 GCA_037902135.1 Cetoscarus ocellatus
ACATTTAACTTTCAAAGTTTGAAGTTCTGCTTCAATAAAAACCTCCAACCTCACCAAGGTCCACATCATAACAGTCTCTCTGAGCTTCTGCAGGGATGGTCTAAACCAGCTGAGGATAAAACAGCCCTCAGTGATGGACCCTCTGGTCAGTGATGGACCCTCTGGTCAGTGATGGACCCTCAGGTCAGTGATGGACCCTCTGGTCAGTGATGGACCCTCAGGTCAGTGATGGACCCTCAGGTCAGTGATGGACCCTCAGATCAGTGATGGACCCTCAGATCAGTGATGGACCCTCAGGTCAGTGATGGACCCTCTGGTCAGTGATGGACCCTCTGGTCAGTGATGGACCCTCAGGTCAGTGATGGACCCTCTGGTCAGTGATGGACCCTCAGATCAGTGATGGACCCTCAGATCAGTGATGGACCCCCTTTTGGTCTTTTATGGTTTTACGGCTCGCCCCCCTCAGCTCCCTCTCTGTGGTGTTTCAGTTCGATAAAGCCACAAACACCACCTGCTCAGCAACAGCGGACACTTAGAGACCAGCTGGAGGACAAAGAGGACTCACAGGAGTCAGAGGGGCGGTCCAAAGAAGAGAAAAGATCCAAGTGTTCTTCTTAAATCTCAGAGACAGGACTCCAACGATGCTTTGAAGGTTTGATGATGAATAATACTCATGTTTGAGTTCCCTGTCCTCCCTGAGCGATGCCGGTCATTTGTTAAGTCTCAGTTAATCCTCACAGCACACTGTGGAGACAGTCAGGTCAGGGTCGGTGTTCATCACTCCTCTGTCAAAGACCTACATCAGAGAGTTCCTCAGGAAGGTTCATGGACGGTGGAGAAAGTTCCTGATCTTCAAACATGTTTTGGGTCGTGACTAACCCGATGGACCTGTCTGATTCATTGTCTGAAATCACGCAGGTCCATCTCGCCAAGCTCCAACCTCCAATGACCTCATCGGCCAAAAGCTGAACCATCTCTGAGACTCTGTTGTGCTGCAGAATTTCTCTGATAAATCTCTGATATCTGATAAATATCTGATATATTTCCCGGCCCTTGGATCCGTACTGGGAGCAGCAGAGTTAAATTGGCCCTGGTCTCTTATGTGGGGGGTCACAGAGGCCTGGCTGTGGTCTCTGCTGTACTTCATGTTTCAGCCCTCAGTCTGTCTGAGAAATCAGCTCACAGAGGCAGAAACATTGTTTTTCACTAACAGTCAGGCTAATTAGTCCTTCAGGGAGAAAATCACATTTTCAGCAGGAAATCATGGAGTAAGACGAACCTGGAAAACAGAGTGATGTAAGACCGGATCATCAGGAGGAGGGTTTACATCCATATATTTATATCTATATATTGAAACAGGGGTATTTACAGAGAATGAGATTTAATTTTTGTGTCTGAGACTGACAGGAGAGGGTCTCACAGTGCAGGAGAGGAACATCAGGCCCTGTTTATTAAATATATTAACATGTGTATAGGTCTGAGGGTCTCAAAGGGTTAATCCTGAAGACGCACACCTCCCAGAGAGTGCTCCAAACATCACACACCTGAGCAGCATCACCTGTCCTCTGTCCAGACACCCGCAAGACAGGCGGGAAAACTAGAGTCAAAATACAATCTAATAAATCATTTCACTGAATCAGAGTATATATGTTCAAATTATAATAAAAGGACCATTCTACAGCCTCTGAGCACTGACCTACACAAACATGAGTGTAATAATCTGACATAATTATTACACTCATGTCCATAAATACTCTGATTTAACATGTTTAAGTGTCAGTCCGTATGTTTACTTCTGAACCCAAAACTCGTGATAGCTGTCAACAAAATTACCAAAAAATATATTTTAAATGTTATATTTATTGAACTAACATATTAATCATGTGAAAGGACTTTATGAGACAAATATATTATATATAAATATTACAAGTGTTTCCTAGATTAAATAAGGATGTTTTTATGTAAGGAAACAAACAGAAGCTAATTATTCCTGTGTTAATATTTTGCATTATGTATTTCATATTTATATGAAATATAATCATCTATACAATCCTTTGTATACATTTATACATATATATATTTGTATATATATATATACACACACACGCACATATATATATTTATATATATACACACACACATATATATTTATATATATATTTACACACACACACACATAAAGATATATATATATATATATATATATATTTATTTATTTATTTTATTTTTATTTTTTTTAATCTGCCACAGTCCTTTCTGTCAGTGCTGTAGGTGATGACAGGCCTGGTGCCTCCTCTTCTCCTGCTCAGCCTCCATCTGAGAGGAGGCTCTGCATCTAAATGACTCTCAGAGTTTACAGTAAGAGTCCGCAGGGAAATCGAGCAGCTGAGAGTTATGGGAAACAGAGAGGGTGGAGGGCAGTGACGTAGGCGTGGACGGAGACAAAGGAGTGATGATGAGCTCAGAGCCGGTCATTCACAAACTCCGTCTCTGTAGGTCTGAGATCTGCTCTGTCTGATGATCTCAGGTCATCCTCTCGTTAGTGCTGGTTCATCTCTGTTCTGATGTTTCTTCGGCTCACACCGATGGTTAACCAGGGGAGGGACCAGCCGAGCTCAGAGAGTCAAACAGCAAACCCAGATCCACTCTCATGTCCACCAGAGCAGAGACATAGCAGACGGACATCAGGACATCATCACAGCACCTCAGACCCATCATCAGCCACACTGCCTTAAGTTTGGAGTTTTTAATTGGACTCTTGGATGATTATTCTTTGATATTTGTCAGAGCAAAGACAAACAAACACAAACCAAAGGTGCCTGCTGCCCTGTGAATATTGATAAACGAAGTGTTTTCTGTTTCCCCTCTCTGAGCACTGAATACATCCACAGCCCCAACGATACGAAGACCAGCCACATTCAGAGAGGCATTAGACCTAATCCACAGTCAGACACAGCAGGAGGATGAAACCTCAGACCTAAACAGCACAGAGCCACACACCAACCCAGCAGAACATCCTCCATGTCTGAAACTCCACTGCACACGCTCAGAGTCCACGGTGTCTCTAACGGGCCTTCAGCAGGGTTTAATATGGCGACGGCTGTGGGTCAAACTCTCTGAGTCTCTTCGGTCTGTTACTCTGAGAGTGAGTCTGGGTTTCCTCGATTCGACTCACGCTGTTCTCTGACGGCTCCTCCTAGGGCTGCTCGATTACGGCAAAAACCATGGCTGTGATTATTCTGATGGATACAAAGACCAAACACCATTCTGGACATGACAGAACATCAATAATAAAAACAAAGAGGTGAAAAACAAAAAACAGAGAGAGTGCTGTTCCGTGGCAAAGTCACAGCACCCACTGGTGGCCCGGCATGAACACTGCATCACTTTGGTCAGCTTAGTGGATCCATGTGCTCTGTGGTCTTCATCCAGACGTGAAACTGTATTCAAAACAACAGGTCGTACTCTCCTCCTCTTCCTCTCCTGTTCTCTCCTCCTCTTCCTCCTTCCTTCTCTCTCTCCTCCTCTTCCTCTCCTTCTCTCTCCTCTTCCTCCACTGGACAACAAACTAGGTCCAGGCAATCCCAGAATGCTCTCAGTCACCCCTGCAGTGGAGGACTGGTGCGTTTGGCTATTTACATGCAAATGTGCCCCCCCCCCCCACACACACACACACACGCATTGTGGTTTCAGAGGTGTACTTACTGTGGGCGAGTGTGTCCTGAATGATAAACCCTCTCGTGTTCTCATGTTCAGTCTGAATAATCAGGACCTCTGAGATCAGATTCGAATTCGTTCATCAGAAAAACTTCTTTATATACCTGAGCACATAAATATGTCAGAAAATGCCATTTGAGTAAATTATTTTGCACCTTTTTTCAGGTATTAATAAAATATTCTAGCAAATATTTGTCATTAAGTTGTAAATGTTTAAAACAGCGTGTAATTACAAGAAAAGGTTCCTCTTAATAAACAATTCTAAGCAAAATGCACAACAGTTAGCAGAAACTCAACCTGTTTTATATTATTTATTATTTATTATTATTAAATATTATCATTATTATTATTAGTAATATTATTTAACTATTTATGGCATCCATAAACATGAAGTACAACTAAAAAGACAATGACAAAAAAAGGTGAACGGCAAGAAAACACTCCAGAATGATACTAATGCCATTGTTTACTTCTTTTTTTTTTTTACATTTTTTACACAGAAATAATAATAATAATAATAATAATAATAATAAATATACAGATAAACCACTGATAAATGACTCTAATGTCTCTGAATCCTCTCTCTGCTCTCCAGCTCAGCCAGCTCACTTCCCGTCCCTCCCCCTCAGGCAATCCAGCCTATCTATCTATCTGTCAATATAAATATATATATATTTATAATGATATGTTATATATGGAATGCCCCATATATCACTGGAAAGCTCCACCTCTCAGCTTTCAGAAGCTGCTGGAACTATTTGGATAGCGTGGATACTCTGAGAGTTACGGTAGTTTGAATCATGCATGTCATTTTCTGTCGCCGGCGACAGCTTTGTCTGTGGAACAAGCTGAGCAAAACCCGGACACTTTAGGGAATTTTACAAAATCCCCTTGGACATAATTTTATGACCAAGACATGTCCGGGCAAAGAGGACGTATGGTCAGCCTATACTGATGGAGATCTCACGCCTCTGAGATAAACAAAGGGTTAAAGTTCAGCAGTGGGGTCAGACTATTGTGACTGCTCTCACATGAACCAACAAAAGGAGCTCATGGCCTTAACCTCTGACCCCAACAAAACCTTATGAGCTGACGCTAAAGACAAAATGGACAATGAGCAAAGTCTGACAAAGACCCCTGGAGCTGTGTTCCCACCTTGAATTTCAGTCTGTCACGTTATAAAATTTAATCAAAATTGTTGCATGGACGACAAAAATTTGGCTTTAGCTGAAAATATCCAACTTCAGCGACTGATTGGCCTGAAGGCGTGGAGTGACAGCACATATTTACGGCAGCAAGGACACAGGCCCGCCCCTCTCTCGTCGTTCCTTGGTCTGGAGGGTGAAAGTTTGACTCCGTAAGAATGAACCATTTTAACACGTGTGCAAAATTTGGTCATGTGATGAAGCAACATGGAAATGGTTCATGTTTATTATAAAAACAGCCTCAGAGGCATTTTGAGACATCACGTTCTCCAGCAAAACATGACCTAAAGGCTCCTTGACCTTGAACTTTGACTTCTGAAAATTCCTCAGAGCATTTATTGTAATGTCTCATTCACAAAATTGCTTCCTACAAGCAATAAGTAAACATTGTGTCAGAGTGGACACAGTGAACTTCTCAAACCATTCTTGAGAAACTGAAACACCAGAGGATGACCACGATACTTATGACCTTGACCATTAACACATGACCTCCAAATCCAGCCAGCACATCCTTGAATCAGGGTGGATAAGTACTGAAGTTTAAAGGAAAGCTCTGGAAGTCCTGTGGAGATGTCGGGCTGAGAGCTTTGACCTGCACCCTCTCCTCGAGGCCCATGAGGCCAGAGGGCAGTATCGGTCAGCTAGAATGCAAAGAAGGTTCAGCATCTTTGGCTCTGACAGGGATATTTCTGCTTTAAGTGAGATTGCTCGGGCCATGGCTTTAGAAAATATGACTAAATCAGCCATGTAAGGACGCTGGATCACAGCAGAACATGTAGCCATAGAGCCTGAGGAGGAACAGGGAGACGCTGTCAATAATCTTACTGGAGCGTCCAGATCAGCCAACAGTTTTCATGTAGTTTGACCCTGAGGTAGGGACATTATATCAGCGTCCATACCCAGCTGTCTCCGCTCAGGGGCAGAGCTGGTCTGTCTGCAGTTATATTAATATCAGTAGGAGTGTTGGCCTACTAAAGGACTGGGATGTACTGTTAGTTAAACTATGATCAAGCTTTTGTCAGAGTTTCTGTAGGCACACAGTGACTAAACTGTCAAACGTTAACATTTAAATAATAAAACCGTAGAGGAACAAACAGGAGTCGGTGCTCTCCTCGTCCTTAAACCTTCACTGACACACAAACAGGCCGTTATTTCAGACAGGCAGGCCTCCCTCTCTTTATGCACTTCAGCTCAGCCGGCTGCTTCCTCTCGCTGTGAATGAAAGAGGAAGTGCTGAGGAGAGCGAGGAGCAAAGCGTCCTCTGTCTCCTCCGTCTCCCTCAGACGGCTCTGACACCGCGGCGACAACAACAACAACAGCAGCGACAGTGACACGCCGCGCCGCAGAATTATTCATGAGGGCTGGAGATCCGCACGCCAAAGAGCTCAGTGTCTACAAACCTCCCCACTCCGCCGCCTGCGAGCGTTCAAAGCCGTCCCGTTCATGAGTTACAACCCCAAACTTACTCCCTCCAACGCCACATTTCCCTTTAAATGGAGCCCACCTGGTCGCAGAAAGGAGGCGCTGCTATCAAAGTGGCTTTTCTCCCACTGCGCTCAAAGTTTGTCACAAGTGGAGCTCTGTGGCAAAACAAGACAACTCTGTGTGACACCTGAGCGTGCAGAAAGAGGCCGTAAACACAGCCAGGGAGATGCCGCACATCATAATGAGGAGAGAAACAAACTCTGAGTGTCAAAGTTTGGAGAGAAGACTTTAGCCTGAGAGAGCGTGCTCAGACAAACCCTCCATTATCTCTAACAGCAGCGTTCAGGCCATGCTCACGCCCTCATTACGCTGCAGAGTTTGGCGGAGACAGGTCTGACTTACTGACAGGACTAACTGGGTTAAACTCTGAGGCCTTATCTACACAAGAATGTTTTCACCAGAAACAGAAAGGTTTTTCCCTTGTGTTTTCAAAAACGATCAGCGTTCAGACGATCACACAAGAACGACTGAAAACACAGTAGCATGCATGCCAGGCCAGTAGATGGCGATGTAGGTTTGTAGAGAAACAGCAGTGTGACAACACACGTACGCTTTCCAGTGAAGACAAACTTTAAACAAACAATAATGGCGAGTAGACGCACCAAGACACAGGAGTTTCTTGCCTGGACAACAAATCCGTCTGGATATTTCTGTCTGGATAACAAACTGAGCACGGTAAGCTGCACTCGTGTTGCTCGGTAGACGGCTGAAGCTGTTGTTGTTCCTGGTATGCGCGCGCAGCCTTCATGTGAAAGAGTACTGCTCATGCGGTGACGTCAGTGTTCACCCTGAAACGCTGAATCCCGTCTACATGAAGCCAGATAGGGATCCGTTTTCAAAACCCTCCACACTGGACCCTGGTTTCAAAAGTTTGCAGATTCAGGCACTCCAGGCACCGCTCTCATGTAAACAGGAGGCGAAAACGCAACGAAAACTCTGCGTATTCAATCGTTTTCGTCGCCGTGTAAACAGGTCCTGAGTGATGGAGGAAAGTTTCAGCTGCTCCAGAGTCTGCTGCAGACCTGAATGATCTCCAGATTATTAATCTTCTTTGTTACAAACACACCTATGCAGTCATCCACCCTGTCTCCACCAAGGACAAAACCTCAGTGTCTCACTCCTTTAGTCCTTCAGTTGTTGGACTGTTGAAGGCTGCTCTCTGTCTCTGATCCTCTCTTCTGTGAACATCGGTCAGTATGAGCTCGTTATCGCTGATAAACTGTGGAGCTTTGTTCACAGGACCTGCTGGACCTGCTGGACCCGCCACTGACATGAGAACAGGAATGCATGAATGCAGTGACTGCGTTCCGTTTTTGAGGTTTTATTGTCAACCATAAGTCTTTGTAGCTGTAAATAAAGTTGTCTGATTCTGAATCTGAGTCTATTTTTGCTTCGTGCATGTGAATAGTTCCCATGATAATGTCTTTAGAGCCTGCATCAGTCAAAGTAAGCTTATACATCAGCAATGCTAAAGAAACAGAGACTTCCATTTCTTCCATATCGTGGTCGTTTTTTCTTAAGTTTGGCATCTGGTTATCTCACATCTGACCAATGAGAGCACTCGTTGAAAACATGAACGTCACAGTCCAACCCTCCATCATGGTGGACCTCTTGATTGCGGCCATTTTGCATTTTGTCATCAAAGAAAATGTCAAATACAGCGCCATGACGACCTTAATCCAGCTGGCATGAGTGTCCACAGGGTGGCAGTAGCTCAGTCCAAAAGGACTTTGGTTGAAGACCAAAGGGCGGCCAGCTCAAGTCCCGGCTGAACCAAGTTTGGAAGTTGGTCTTGTAGCTGGAGCAGCAGACCATCACTCTGACATCTCTGCATCAATGCGTGATCGTAGGACCTCTTTGCATGTGCATGTGCATTTCAGCCTGTGTATGTGAAGCATGTTTCAACAACAGAGTGTAAAGAATTGAATTTCCCCATGATGGGCGAATAAAGGATGTCTTTCTTTCTTTTTCAGGTAGAATCCGTCTTAGTAAAGACTCGTCCTGTCTGTCCCTCAGAGTTAAATCTCAGGGTGTCTCCTCTGTGCAGAGACTCTCTTTGTTCGTGTTTCATTCTGCAGGTTTCAGGTCAGTTAGTCAAGGATCAGGTTCACGTGGCAGATTGTTCTGGTTCTTCCTGGACTTTAGTCGAAGCTGGTTACTGCAGTGATATAAATGCAGAGAGGGTGGAGACAGCAGGAAGACGCTCTGAGACTAAAGGACCTTTGGGTGTAAAGCTGGTGTAAAGCTGTGGCGCCACTCGAGCCAAATACTTTCAGTGTGAAACAGGCACTGGAGAGGTGAAAGTGGGCAAATTAATTCAATAAAATAATTAAGAGTGAAGAGGTATAACTAGTTAATACTTACTCTTTTACTGGACCCTCTTAAACAATGACTGAAAGGACACTGACCAACATGTTCTTACCAAAGTCAAGTTGAAGTTTTTAATAATGACTCATATTCTGAGTGATAAAAACGAGAACAAATAGAACTATGATAATCGAGATCATGATTCTGACAAAATAAAAATGAAGTGTTTATCTCCCTGCCCTGTTTCAGGGAGCATCATGAGGGGCTGGTCTCCCTGGAGACCCCACAGAGGGAGGATCTGATGAATGTGGGTCACCAGGAGCTCCCTGTGAGAGAGACGGTGCAGTCTCAGACAGCCTTTGGGGGAAAAATGAGAAATGGACCTATTTTTCAGAGCGGGCAGCCGAGCGTAAAGAGGACACTCACAAACTCCAGAAGAAAACACGAGCACGGAGGACGACAGGAAAAACTCAAACTCTGCACCTCAGACACGCTGGACCTCCTCGCATCTTCTTCTTCTTCAGTCAGCATCAAACCTCAGACTCTCCAGAATATCACAGTGTTAAGAAACAGGGCCGGGCCTCGTGGTGAAAAAGAAACTGCATACATCAAGTTTACCCCGATGTTCCAAACTGAATGGATCTTTTACACTTACAGAGCTTGCTGTCATCAAATGTTCATGTTGTAGTTTGGAAGTAGATGGGTTCGTCCACATGAAGTCTGAGAGCTGCACCACTTTCACAGTATGAAACTAAAATGACCAAATACAAGCCTAAAAACAGATTTATATTTTCAAACAGTGTCAGCACTTACAAGATGAGTCAGGGAAACAAAGCTAGATTTAGGATTTTTACGTTTTCTGCAAAAATATTTTGAAATAAATGATTTTATGAAATAAGCCCCAGTCAGAGAGTATCATGACTATAGCACCACCAATCTCAACAGTGATAAAAGTGTGATTAACTGCACAGAGGGGTGAAACAACATTTTAGAGAGGTGTGGAGATGAAGGAGTGACAGAGGAAGAGCATGGGAGCTGAAGCTGCTCCAGTCAGAAATCACTTAGGTGGAGGCAAAACATGCAGAAAATTGAACTTTATCCTTAAAATATAACAATAAAAGAAGACTGTGTTTCTTTAACTATGGATGATTTTTGGATTATCAGAGTGTTACAGTCATGTGTGATCTCTCTTGTACAGGCGACTCCAGCAGGGTGTCAAGCATCAGGATGACTCTGCATCTACATCCACGCAGGTGTGGTGCACCTGGAGGAGAAGTTAGCATCACCAGGTTCAAACCTCCGATACTGAACACCATCTGATCTTCCTGGATCACTGCTGACTGTAAAGTCTAAGGTTAAAATGCACATTTATATGAAAATCTTCATAAATTAACTTTATGAGATTTAAAGCTTAAATAGAATCACTGAGAGTAAAGAGCTATTAATGAACTACAACACGGAGGTCAGATTAAGAAACAGCTCCATCATATAACCTCATAAATCACCTGATCAGGTTGGTGCTCGTGGCTGTGGAGTATGAATTATTGATTATTAAAAAACAATCAGTAATGTTTGCAGTGGGGTCTGTGGTCACTGTTGTAGTCCTTATTAGCAGTTTCAACCAATGTGATGAATTAAAAATCTGGTCATTATCAGCTGTATTTATATTGAAAATTCATTCATTCATTTTCTATACCGACTATCACTTTCAGGTTTGCGGGGGGCTGGAGCCTATCCCAGCTGTCATTGGGTGAGAGGCCGGGTACACCCTGATCCGGTCGCCAGTCGATTGCAGGGCCACATAGAGACAGACAACCATTCATGCTCACACTCACACCTAAGGGCAATTTAGAGTGACCAATTAACCTAATGAGCATGTTTTTGGTCTGTGGGAGGAAGCTG
Source organism: Cetoscarus ocellatus (assembly GCA_037902135.1). Classification (NCBI taxonomy): domain Eukaryota; kingdom Metazoa; phylum Chordata; class Actinopteri; order Labriformes; family Labridae; genus Cetoscarus; species Cetoscarus ocellatus. The sequence continues at coordinate 278,117 of JBAMNC010001307.1, forward strand.
GAGTGCTCGGAGAGAACACACGCATGCACGGGAAGAACATGCAAACTTCACACAGAAAGGCCCATCCCAACCCGGGAACCGAACTGCCAACCTTCGACCTGCACTACCTGCTGCGCCACCGTGCCGCCCTATGTTGAAAATGAATCATTAAAATCTCATAAGCATGAGTTGATCACAGACTTTATTTTAGCAGTAATCTGACAAACACCTCCTCTGATTCATTCCTGACAACTACACAAAACCAGATCAGATCCTCCTGTCAGGATATCCCTCTCCTCTCCTCTCCTCGTCCCTCCTCTCCTCTCCTTTCCTTTCCTCCTCTCTTCTTCCCTCCTCTCCTCCCCTCTCCTCCCCTCCTCTCCTCTCCTGCATGCTCCTGTTGATCTGTTTGTGTGTTTTCATGGCGGTTTGTCTCCCGTGACTGAGCATGAATACTTCATGTGTTTCCTGAAAGCAGCGGCTGAGAGAGAGAGAGAGAGAGAGAGAGAGAAAGAGGGGGAGAGAGAGAGAGAGGGAGAGGGAGAGAGAGGGAGAGAGAGGGAGAGAGAGCTGGCGGGCGGGCGAGCGGCGGGTTCCTGTGCAGGTCACTGTGCCGCGGCGTCTCCTCGTCTATTTTTACTCTGGTGAACCTGCTCACAGAGTGGGGGGGGCGGGAGGTGACACGCTGTCAGAGGGGAGTCAGTGCCACACATGCAGGAGCTGACTGTGTCTGTGTGCACGTGACGAAGCCCGTGCACGAGGAGTGCGCTCAGGGGCGTGCCCATGGGGGGGGGGGGGCTGCCATCCTGTGGCTGCTGCCCGCTGACTGTGACAGCAGCTGATCGACACTGCGGCCCGGTCAGAGGGACGAAGAGGACAGTTTATATACGACCACCCCCAAAGTATGCTGTCAGCCATTTTCTACATCCAGGTGGACTCACCTGTCATACTCCCCCACTGTGAAATCACCTGCTGCAGAGTCACGTCGGAGTAGGGCTGATCAATACATCACAACTGCATCGTGTGCACGTGCAATACTCACACTGCAGGACGTGCAATATCAGTCACATGACTTACACGCTAACCCTGCAGTGCAGCTGGATCCTCCTGATTCATTGTCTGTAATCAGACGGATCCATTCTGCAAAGCTAGAAGCCAGAAAGATTGAGCTCGGTCTGAAGAGGCACTGACCAATCAGTGCCCACTAAAACAGGAAGGGGCGGAGCTATGAGCAAGACAACAGCAGGAAGTGACTTCTCACACAGAGATTAGCTTAGATGCTAACAGCTTAGGATGTCAGATCTTAAACTTTCCTCATCCTCTTTTGTCAGATCAGCCAGTAAAAACTGCTTTAATAGCTCCTGATTACCCCTGATTCAAACTTTCTCAGACATTTTAATAATCTTTAATAAAGAAAACAGCTGATCTGACCCACATGGGCGTGGTCAGCAGTGAAGCTGTGATCAGGGCCTCTGCTTTGTTTGTTTGTTTGTTTGTTTGTTTTCTGGTGGCGTCACATGTACGACTGTGGACGATGCTCAGTCTGCATGAAGAATAAATTCAGTGAAGCAGAAGAATCATGATGTCTCACACCGGGCGGGGGAGGGGATGACCAAACACACTCCCGTCTCCATGTGGCTCCGCCTCTGATAACGGCGCTGAAGGCAGACAATAGTGAAGGTGATTCAGCCACACACACACATACACACACAGACACAAACACACATCTAAACTCAAATACACACTAACACACACACACACACACATTCAAATACACACACACACACACACCAACATATTTAAACAAACACACGCACACGGAGCATACGTAGGCGCACAATGAGGACCTCCTTCGCAGAACTTGACATATGGTGCACACAATTTCCCTCTCAATTTCAGATCCAACTCCCGCAGACGTCCCTGCACGCCGGCAAATTGCCATCCCCCCGCCTCCCTCCTCCTTCCCTCCCTCCCTCCTTCTTTCCTCCCTCCTTCTCCCCCCCCCATTCGCTCCTCTTTCTGAAAGTCATCTGCTCGCTAAGCAGTAAGCAACACCACGGCCCGATCGCAGAAATGAGAGTATACAAATGATTTGTGGCACGGGCGTCCCACCGGCGCCGGCCGGGATCGCAGCAAGAAGGGGGGGGGGGGTCCAGGGTGGAGAGGGGGGGTGGGGGATAATGTCACTTTCACCTTGTGTTTCTCCAGCAGGCCCGCGATGATCATTTTTACCCATTTTCATCACAAATTTGTTTCGGGTGAGGCGAGCGAGGGGGAGTGGGGGGAGAGGGAGGGAGGATAGGGCTGGGCAACATGAACCAAAAATCATATTTTTGATTATTACTGTTTTTATGCTGTTGTTTTACTTATTTTTGTATTTCTATGTCGTGATATAAATAACATGACTATGAAGTTTTGAGTTTAAATTGGGAACAAATGAGCTGAAATACAGACCGAAGGACAAACAATAACTAATTGAATGAAAGGACAAATAAATGGACAAACAACAAAGAGATAAACAAATGCATGCATGACCAAACACCAACACGCAAGAAAAAATAGAACTGAATGAGCATGATAAGATAAAGAAACAAGCAAATAAACAAACAGAAAATTAAACAGCAAACAGATACACAAATTAACAAATAGGTAGACAGAAAATATTTACAAACAAACAAACAAACTGACAAACAATCAGATGAATGAATGTAGACACAAAAAAGAAACAAAAAAAAACAATTTAGAGAAAACAGACAGGTAACAGATGTCTGAAGTCTGAACATATACGACAAAAAACAAGCAAGAAAACAAAGAAACAGACAATCAAGCCAACAGATGATCAATGAACTGATCAAAAAATACAAACAAACAGATAGAAAACATGTGGAAAAACAAACAAACAGATCAATGGATGCAGAGACAATTTGACAAAGAAACGTCGAAAAAAATTAGTTTGAAGATGGATGGACGGACAACAAACAAACAGACGGACAGACAGACAGTTAGATGAATAATAAGCAAATAAAGACAGACAAATAAATAAAATGAGAGATAAATAAAATGTACAAACAAACAAGCAGAAAGATAACAAACGATGAACAAAATATACAAACAAACAAGCAAACAAATTATCAAACAGATGAATAAACATTAAACTGGGTGACTGAATGCTTGAAGACACAAACAAACAAAACCACTGATAGATGGATGAAGAAAAAAAAACATATCTGTGAACATATGAAACAGTAAACAATGAGCAGACATATGCACAGACGGACTAAAAAACAAACAAACATCTGCATTAATAAATAAACAAAATGTCAAACAGTCATAACAGTGTGTGTAACTGAAATATGCTCTGTATTTTTATGTAATTATGCTTTAAACGGTGATGTCTTATCCTAATCCTTTATCATAGAGGATGTCCATGTATCTTAAACCTTGACATGTTGCCCAGCCCTAAGAGAGTCAGTCCTCCATGCTTTAATAAGAGGGGGAGCAGGGGGAGAGGGGTGAGTATGAAGGGGGGATGGTGCACCGGGAAGCGAGGTGGGGGCCGCATCTGCACGGTGACCTTTTTCTGATCCAATCTCACTGATGAATCCTAATGAAGGATTTAATAAAATCACGGTTTACAATCTGTCTCTGCATCAAAGCGTGCAATCCAATTCAAAACAGCAAAACACATCTACATCTCCAATATTGTTGCAAACCCATCAACCCCGGCAGTGCGTGTGTGTGAGCGTGTGTGTGGGTGTGTGTGGGGGTGTGTGTGTGTGTGTATGAGCGGGGGTGTGTGTGTGTCAGGAATTGGCCGGCCTGAGAGCGAGCGGCTGGCACATTTGTTCCAGCTGTAGCCTAATGTCACAACTCGTCATATTCATTTGGCCTCCTAATGAGGCTGAAGTCAACAAGGTGGCGCCGACACGGGGAGAATAAATGAATGAAGGGGGGGGGGGGGGGGGGGGGGGTGTTAAACTTCTGCTCAGACCTCAAACCCGCTCTGATGTTTCCCTGAAATCACACTCACAGCTGAAACATCCTCCTGGAGCACACAGAGGACGGATCAATGCAGTCGTCCCTTCATATGGACTCAGAGCAGAGCTGAGGCTGTAAACCTGAGCAGGTAAATACTCTACAATAGAATAATGTAACAGTGCCCCCTGCTGCTGGGCATGTGTCATAACACTAGTCAGTTTATCTATCAAGCACCTCTAAGAAAACAGTAGTACATCAAAGTTCTGATGCTTAAAAAGAAGAAAATGAATAGACAATGATAAAAAAAAAAACAATCAAATTAAAACAGTGAAATAATACTTCTACCTCTATGTTGGGTGAATAACTCGTTGATCTTTCTTGAACAACAAAGCCTCTTTGCACTCCACTCACTCTGCTGCTCTGTACTGTGTTCAGATTACGTTACTGTTGTTAATAGTATTATTATTTTTATTTAGGTTTTATTTTATAGTATAAAAATAGCCGTATGTACATTATTCTACCAATATAAAAAGGGCTTGAATACAGAAACTAAAAAGTAAATCCGATAAGGGTTATTTACACATTCACAAAGTAAATGCACATGAATGTAAGTGATTGCACATGGATGTAATTGCACACTGTAATTGCAAATGTTAGTTATGTTAGTGTTGTAAACATTATTGTGATTTTTATTGAGATTATATTTTCAGGTTAATGCTGTAAATATTGTCCTTATTATTTCTGTTGGATTTTACTAGCCTTAGATTATGGTAGAGTTGTAAAAATTCTTATTCTGTATTTTTACTGCCTATTTATTTCTTTTATATTTCTTTATGGCTAATACCGGGACCTCAGTAACTAGTTTCATTCTTTTCTTAGGTAAGTGCAGGCTGGAATGACAAATAAACTCTTTGTAATCCTTTAAAAACAGAAAAAGTAAAAAAAACAAACCAAAAAAAAAACACTACATCTCACCTTAGAGGAGGCAGAGAACACCACAGACCTAAATGTTAAACCTTACAATCAGTCTGGCCCATGACTCCCCAGAATATTGCTGTCATTAATGCTGTTATGTTGCTCTGTGGTTTTTACCTATGTGACATGCATCTGTAGCTAATTTACTTTATTTTTATTTTTTCCCACCCTCTTATTTTTACTGTTATTATTATTACCATCATTATGTATATATGAAAAAGAATCTGTATTTGTATGTAAATGTATGAGCACACAGATGTGTATGTAAATGTATGCATAAATGGTTATTTATGTTCCTGTTTACTGTTTGTTTATTTGTTTATTCACTGGTTTGCTTAATTTGTGTTATTATTCTCTTTCTATGACATGTAGCAGTATCACTTAACAGAGCTGTTTTGTACCTTAAATATTTAAAGACTATGAAAAATAAAGTAAAATAAACAGTCATCCTGAAGTCTTCTGTCTGTCTCAGCTGTGTGACCTGAAATATCCCAATAAAGTCATAAATCTGATTTATGATTGAAGAACAGTGGAGGTGGGGCAGCACGGTGGCACAGCATGGAGTGTCCGTCAGGGCCTTTCTGTCTAGAGTTTGGTTGTTCTCCCCGTGCATGAGTAGTTCTTACCGGGCACTCCTATGGTGGCAGAAGAGGGTAAACAGCTGAACAGCCGACAACGGCTCGATGCAGTTCAATAAGAAGGAAACAGGATAAAGATCAGAAAAGACTCAAGCACAGAAACAACCAAAGGTCAGAACCAAACACAAACACCATAGCATACTGCAACTACAAAAAAACAAAACTAGAAAAATTTGAAGTGAAACAAAGTCCAAAATGGTCAAACCCAGAAAACACCTTCAAGAGTAAAAACACAGCAGAACCAAGAACAACAGAGGAGCTCCAGGCCTGCAGGGGGCGCTGTGGCAGGGAGAGACAGGCCAGAGAGAGCATGAGCAGCTGATCGCATTTGAATCAGCAGCAAGCACGACTTGGACTGAAGTTACGGCTTGGCATGGTGCTGTACTTTTGCTGTTACTGCATTTGTGTTTGATTCTTGCAGCGTGTCTCTGTGTTTGTGTTTCGTTTTGACATTTGGTTGTTTCTGTGCTCTGTTCTGTTCTTGAAGCTGTTTTCCTCTTGTTGGACTGAACTGAGTCGCTGGAGACTTCCTCCCACTGACCAAAAACATGCTCATCAGGTACTTAAGTGTGTGAATGGTTGTCTGTCTCTCTATGTGGCCCTGCGATTGGCTGGTGACTGGTTCAGGGTGTACCCTGTCTCTTGCCTTATGTCAGCCGGGATAGGCTCCAGCCCCCTGCAGCTCAAAGGGGATTAGCGGTATAGATGATGGATGGATGAATACCACAGGTGTTTTCACACATGCACAAAAATCCTGGAGTCTTCCAGAATAATCCAGGCCACAATGCATGTGTTAATTTTGTTGACTAGTTATTTTTCGTCATAGTTTTCTTCAACAACCTTTTTCCCCTGACGAAAACTAGATAGTAACTAATAAAAAAAAGTGCACATGGAGAAAAACTCAAACTAAATTAGCTGACATTTTCATCAACAAATAAAAACTAGACTAAAATGTTTGACAGAGACTTAATCCAATCAGACCTAATCTGGTCATGTAGAAAGTAGAGACAAGTTAGGAATATATCCAATCACAGCTACTTTGGTTGTGTGGAGAGGTTGGATGAGTTAGGAGGGACATCCAATCACAGCTGCCTTATCTTGGTGGTGGTGGGATAAGTTGTGGAGCGATCCAATCAGAGCTCCTCTCTTTATGAATTGATATATTCATGTAGAGCAGGTTCACTGTTTGTTGTCAGTTCTGGTATTGTAACTGAGATGCTCTGCCAGGTAGCCTAAATAAAGGTGACTGCATTTCACACAAAAGTTCAATTTGTTTCTGTTCATTTATACATTCAGACTTTACTAGCATTCAATAAAGGGTTATTAGATGTTTGATTTTATCCAAGTGTAAAACATGACTTCAGAAATTCAAGGAAACATAAAAAATGCCTTACCCTTTACACTTCATATTTTAGTCGACTAAATTTACAGCAGATTTCATCGACTATAATGTTGTGATATGTCATCAACTAAAACTAGACTAAAATTAAAACGTTTTTGGGGACTAAATTATGACTAAAACTAAAAGATATTTTAGGCAAAAGACTATAACTAAAACTAAAGTAGAAAGTGCTGTCAACATTAACACTGCGCGCTGCATGTGTGAACACAAAGAGGCTTTTATTTGATTACAGAGCAGAGGTCATCTCAGCTCTCGAAACACTGTCAAACTGATACCCCTGTCAGACTGTCCAAAAAACCCGTTTGAACACGGTAACAATCGACTCCTGTCGGCAGTGGGAATGGGTCTAATCGGCATTTCAACCCGGGTCGACTGACCTTGCAAGTGACACAGGTTTTCATCGGCTCCCCTCCGATCGGCTTCAGTGGGAACATCACACCCGGGTCAACCCGCTAATTTACAGGATGACATTGGCATGACGCGCCTACGTCATAATACTGCACCCACTAATTCGTCAACAAAAGGACGCTGGCAGCTGCGGGGACCATTGTTGTTTTGTGGATTCAGCGTGTGAGATTTACATCAGTAAATTGGCACAGCATTGGCTGTGCCAAAATGCTCTATTGTTGACCAAAAGCTGTGTGCTCTCTCCCGGACCCACGCACGGCGAACAGTTGGGGCAGCACCGTCAACAATAGCCACCATAGAGGCAACAAAGGCTTGTCTCCTCCATCTGAAACTTCTGCGACTCTTGGCCAGATCAGCAACAAATTCCATCTGCCTTCATATCATCAGCGCTCGAATGTCGTCCAGTCTGCGCTGAGTTTGTACATTTTTAAAGAGGGACGAAAGTACGAAGTACAGAAAACAGCTGACCACCGTGTCCACAGCGTCCATGCTCCTTTCCATTGTTTACGTGGTCTTGTTTTGTCTTGCTGATGATGTCATCAATGTGATGATATCAGTTTGATGCACGAGAGGAAAAAAAACAGTCACGCAGCTCGTCTGCTGCTGATTAGACCCGGGTGGGAAAAAAGTCACTTGCCGTTTGTCAGCAGGATAACCCGCGTTGAAAAAACCCACGTTGACACGCTAATTTTAGTGTGAAAGCAGTATTAGAAAAACACAGAGTATAAAACATGTTTTATCTTTTTTAAATTATTACAGCTTTTTAAAATAATGAGGTTTAACAGACGAGGCTTCATGTTTGATCCACTTCCTGAAATCATCTTACTGGATATTCGAGCCGCAGTGTGAGAACTTCAGAGTCAGACCCTGTACGAACAAAGACTTCATCACGGCCCTCTGGTCAAACCCTGGAGTTAGGAACGTCTCCATCGGGATGTCCAACACGGGAATCAAACCCCTCTGCTGCTGTACATCTCTCCAAACTCTCCTGTCCTCTTAACAGTATTTCGTCTCGGGGACAAAACTCTCCTCACTGTGACAAACAGGAAACTGCGACCCCGACAGTAGAAGGATGAAATTAAAGACAGCTCTGAGGAACTGACACATTCATGTGAAATAATCGAATATTACACATTTCACAACACACATCATATATGAAGGATAGATTTTCAAAAACAAAGAAAGAGGGGAAAGGTATGTGGATGACCCAGGGACTTTGCAAACACATGAGCGAGTGTGCGCACACATGCACACATGCGCGCCCACACACGGGACCTATATTGTTGAATCAGTTATGTATTAAAACGTCATGATCGTTGCACCAAACTGCTGATCAGTTAGGCTACAACACCTGTAGCTGTTCAGGCAGTGAAGTGATGGTTGGATATCAAAAGGCATAAAGACGCACAGTTGCTGATCTGCTGGAGGGCGTGGCGTGTCACCACACCGCCCGATGATCCCGACAGCTTTTCGTCTGTGGGGGGGGCTCCGGTATGCCCTTTGACCCACCTGTCACTCAGACACTCTGTCTATGGAGAGCGATTCACCTTTTCTCCTCCACTTTCATGTCAGGTCATTTCTTTTTACCTTCAGCCACAGTCCGACCCTCTGAGGCAGCCTGATGTACAGCATCAGCCACAGGCTGCACTCTGCTGCCTCTCTGGCATTAGTGATGCCCACTCTGTGCCCACCTGTCAATATCTCGACCTCACATTGAGCACAATTCATTTTTTTCGCTCGTTTTCCCTCTCAGTCCATCCTGAAATTGGTATCATCGAATATTCATCAAGGGCGTTCACCTGACCTTTTATAGGCACCATGTGGGCGGGGCAAAGCGTTTCCTCACGTGCGACAGCTTTAGAGTTGATTATGATTTATAATGGAAACAGGCGTAGGACGTATGTGCGCACTCTTTTATAAACCTGAAAGTTTTTGTGCGCACGCATTTCCTGTGTTTCTGGCGTACGTCACCTATAGTGATCTTTCCTATGCACAGCTTTATAGAAGAGGCCCCAGAGCAGCAGATCCCTGATGCCTCAGAGGAGAGGCCTCATTGATCAGCTCAGATGTTTCCCTCAGTCAAACAGCTGGATCTCCTCTGATTGGATCCAGATTGTCTTTAGTTTCTGATCGACAGCAGAGTGAGGCGGTCTGTGCCAGGGTCTGACTCCCCGAGCTGAGACCTGGTGCTGCAGCAGGATGCGTCGGTGTGAGCGTGGAGCGACAGCTGTGCCACAAATCAGAGCCCATTAACCACTGACAGAGTCATTAAAGCGGCTCGTCTCATAAAGCTCTACTGCACGTGCTCAAACGCCATCATCCACGCTCATCACTCAGCCCGCCGCACGCTCGCACACAACAGCTAGGACACCAGCACGCCAACCACAGGGCCGAGTCCAGAGTGTCCATGAATGAAGGGGGTGGGGGTGGGGGGTTACTGTGTGTGTGTGTGTGGGGGGGGGCTGGAGCTAACGACTCTGAGGTAAAGATGGATATCTGCTAAAAGCACAGCAGCAGTAAACACACTCACACTCTGAGAGTCATTTTACGATAAGTGCACAAACACACAAACTCACACTTCCTCTCTGCTGCGTCTGTCAAACATAGGGATGTGAAATATTGGCCTAAACCCTGCCTATGACATTCATGTAAAAATAAATCTGGATCATACAGAAATATCAGATTTTTAAGCTTTGACGTCACTCCAGGGTTTCACGGTGCTACAGGAGGTGCCGCTGTCTCACGGTCACCGCACCGCATCCCCCCCCCCCACACACACACACACACAAACACACACACACACACACACACACACACACACACACACACACACTGGACAGTCCTCTGTGATATCAGCCCTGATGAGGGTGCAGATCCTCTCTGGTTTTTCCCCTGAAGGTGTTGTTGGCTGCAGCTCGGTCAGTAAGTTTCTCTGTGTACATGTTGGCCCTGTGATTGGCTGGGGACCAGTCCATGGTGTGGTAGGAGTGTAGCTCAGTCCGTAAGGGTTAAAGCCTGGGACCGGAGGGTGGCCGGTTCAAGTCCCAACCGAACCATGCTTGGAAGTTGTTTGCTGACGTCCTGGGGCACTGCCTCTGGAACCTTGGGCCGCAGAGCTTCCATTAAAATTCATGGCACGGTAACTCCGAACACTGCAGAAGGTCAGGAGGTCAGGAGGTCAGGAGGTCAGGAGTGATGAAGAGAGAAGTGCCGAGCTTACATGTGCTTCCACACCTGACCTGTCTGTGGCCCATCTTTGGCCCAGTGATGGGACAGGGCTCCAACCCCCAAAGGAGGATGGATATGACTCAATAAAATTAAAGTCTAAGAGACCAAACGACAGATTTTCATCATCAAATCAGCAGAAAACTTCAGAGCTGCACTCATACGTCAGCAGCATCTGTGTGAGTGGATAACTTCTGTGCATTAGAATCCTTATAGTTTCTTGAAATCTGTGAAATTTGCCTGTTTTACACACTTGTCCAAATTTTGCCAACTCAAATTTAAAAAAACGCCTCATGTCTTTTTCTACTTTGTTAGTGCTTCAGGTTTTTTTCCACGTGTTTTTGATCAGGTGTTTTTATTTATTTAAATCAGCCCTCTCTGTTTCTCTCTCTTGATTTAAACACATGCAGGAAAAGTTCTCAAAGTGCCTCTCTGTCTCGCCTGTTTGTCATCAGTGTCTCTGTCTCACCTGTTTGTCATCAGTGTCACTGTCTCACCTGTTTGTCATCAGTGTCTCTGTCTCGCCTGTTTGTCATCAGTGTCTCTGTCTCACCTGTTTGTCATCAGTGTCTCTGTCTCGCCTGTTTGTCATCAGTGTCTCTGTCTCACCTGTTTGTCATCAGTGTCTCTGTCTCGCCTGTTTGTCATCAGTGTCTCTGTCTTGCCTGTCTGTCACCAGTGTCACTGTCTCACCTGTTTGTCATCAGTGTCACTGTCTCGCCTGTCTGTCATCAGTGTCACTGTCTCGCCTGTTTGTCATCAGTGTCACTGTCTCGCCTGTTTGTCATCAGTGTCTCTGTCTCACCTGTTTGTCATCAGTGTCTCTGTCTCACCTGTTTGTCATCAGTGTCACTGTCTCACCTGTCTGTCATCAGTGTCTCTGTCTCGCCTGTTTGTCATCAGTGTCACTGTCTCACCTGTTTGTCATCAGTGTCTCTGTCTCACCTGTCTGTCATCAGTGTCTCTGTCTCACCTGTTTGTCATCAGTGTCACTGTCTCACCTGTTTGTCATCAGTGTCTCTGTCTCACCTGTTTGTCATCAGTGTCACTGTCTCGCCTGTTTGTCATCAGTGTCACTGTCTCGCCTGTTTGCCATCAGTGTCTCTGTCTCGCCTGTTTGTCATCAGTGTCACTGTCTCGCCTGTCTGTCACCAGTGTCTCTGTCTCGCCTGTCTGTCACCAGTGTCTCTGTCTCACCTGTTTGTCATCAGTGTCTCTGTCTCACCTGTTTGTCATCAGTGTCACTGTCTCGCCTGTCTGTCATCAGTGTCTCTGTCTCGCCTGTCTGTCATCAGTGTCTCTGCCTCACCTGTTTGTCATCAGTGTCTCTGTCTCACCTGTTTGTCATCAGTGTCTCTGTCTCACCTGTCTGTCACCAGTGTCTCTGTCTCACCTGTTTGTCATCAGTGTCTCTGTCTCACCTGTCTGTCATCAGTGTCTCTGTCTCACCTGTCTGTCATCAGTGTCTCTGTCTCACCTGTCTGTCATCAGTGTCTCTGTCTCACCTGTCTGTCACCAGTGTCTCCGTCTCACCTGTCTGTCATCAGTGTCTCTGTCTCACCTGTCTGTCATCAGTGTCTCTGTCTCACCTGTCTGTCATCAGTGTCACCTGTGTTTGATCACCTGTGCGTGTCCAGAGTCTTCCCCCTGATTCTGCAGTGTTTTTTAAATTCTCTTGTGTCTTTAGTTTTGATTTTTATCAGTGTTGAGTGAGTTGTTGTTGTTAATAACGATTTTGAATTTTTCCTGCACATTTCGTCCTTTTGTTCATTCTTTCATCTCTGTTTTTAGAAACAAGTAATGACCCCATAACGGGTGTTTCAGAACCAGAATCAGAATCAGAAATACTTTATTCATCTCCAAGAGGAAATTTGGTTGTTTCAGTTGCTCATACACACGCAGCTTACATACTACCAGTAGAAATATCAAAAAAAGACATTAAAATAGATAAGAGCCTAAAAAATAAGTAAAAAAAAATAAGTAGGAAGAATCATTAAGACATATCAACTTCCTTATGAAGGAAAAAAATAAATAAAATAAGTAAAGTGAGACTATGAACAGGAAAAGGATATTACACTATTAACATGACAGCACTGTGTGACAGTAGACCACATTTGACTGGGCATGGCACTAGATATTCTGTTTGCTTATTGACAAATATAAACAAACATCAGAGGTGAAAACAGTAAAAACAAGTTTATTCTCAAGGACCTGACAGAGCTATGATATTATATTTAAGACGTCTGTTGTTTTGTGTTACATCATACCCATATCTATGTCTCTTTATTTTGACGAGAATCAAATCAAAGTTCATAATTTTAGTATAAATTATTGGTTTGTTCTTGAATGAATCAAAATTCAGTTGAAAATCACTGAGGTATGATTTTGGTCCATATTGCCCAGCCCTTAGTGTACACCTCCCCCCCACTTTAATGCTAATGCAGACCTGCTGCACTGACACAACACACACCTCTTCAGATTTCCCCTCAGGGGCTCGATTCTGCAGCTGAAGAACATAAATATGATGATGATCTGGAGCACTAAGTGTTATGAAGATTTAAATATCAGAGTGAACCGGTGAGCAGGACCTGGATCTTCTTCACCACCACACTCCTCCTCACAGCGAACCATCCCAGGATTAATGTGCCACGAGCGGGCACTGGGCTGTAAAATGTCACTAACCTCAATCTGATCTGAGGTCAGCCGCTTCACGCCCAGAAGGTCATCGGACACGTGTGAACACCTGAACGAGCGGAGCAGGAGCACGTGTCAGGAGGACCTCGGCGTGGCCTTCACAAGAACATCACGGATAAAGACGGAGGGTAAGGTTTTATAAATATGTTCATATAAAGACAGAGGGTAAGGTTTTATAAATATCTTTAAATCTGCCAACAAGCATGACTGTGCAGCTGGATCAGTGATGGACCTCTGCTCAGTAAAGACATTAATGCTCCAAGGTCATTCCAGAGCATCATCAGAGTATAACAAGGTCAAACAGACATGTAGGGATGCACTTTTATCAAACCAAGAACAGGTGTATAGACGTGATCAAGAAAACCTGCAGAAGCTCAACCGAGCATCAGGAGGGAGAGGATGATTTAAAGGGATGGTTCAGGATTTTTTTTTTTGATGATTATTCTTATTATTTTCCAAAAAATGTAAAAATCAAAGAAAAGGAACACAGAAACAAAAAAACACCAGTTTGAGACCAACTTAAAGGCCCAACTAAGAAAAACAGAATATAGCGACATTAAACATTAGACATGATCACCTTTATGCAGCATAGGTGTTGGACATCAAAGCTCATTTTTTACCATGAAAAAAGTTCAGCAAAGGCTCCCAAGTCTTATCAAACACACCCCCTCTGTCCTCGTCATAAAGTCTCAGTCTCTCCAGATGCAAAGTATTGGCCATTTCACCCATCCAAAGATCGTAGGTGGGGACATGATCCATCTTCCTTACTCTCAAGATCAGTTTCTTTGCTACCACCATGCTGAATAAAATAGCCCTTATTCATATTTACTAGCAGAGGTTAAGAGGCTGGCAGCACCAAGAATAGAAACAAGTGGGTCAGGTCTCCAGCGTTTTCCAAAAGCAACAGAGAAGCAGCTGAAAATATTTTTTCAGTATGAAAACAAATGACTACATGAGCAAAATGTGTGTGTTAAGGTACCATCAGCAGATTTACATCTATTACACAAGAGGGAGACATCTGCAAAGAAACTGTGTAATTTTACCCTGGAGTGGTCGATTCAGTGAAGAGTTTTGTACTGAATGAGGTTATGTTTCAAACTCACAGAGCATCTGTGGATATTTCTCAAACAGTCACTCCAAATGTCCTCTGCAGTTTCACATTTAATTCACCAGACCACACTTGTTTCATTGCAGAGGTAACAATAGTGTTTTGATTAAGAAGGATCCGACAGAAGTGGGAAACCAGATTTGTGTGGATCAAACCGATTTATTGCTTGCAAAGTTTCATATTTATATAGGTTTTGAAAATTAGGTAAATGTTTTCTTATACAGTCACAAATTTGTAGGTATCTGAAAAAGCTGGATGCAGGAATGTTATATTTTGTACTTAATTGAGCAAATGATGCGAAGTTCCCATCAACATACAGATCCTTGATATTACAGATTCCTTTTTGGTACCAGACAGAGAAAACTGCATCGTTCAGACCAGGTACGAGTGAGTGGTTGTGACATATTGTACTATCAACATAAACTTTTGGTGCTTTAATATATAGTTTAATTTGTTTCCTTACCTTTATGGTGTTACTGACCACTTAACTACCTTTGAAGTATAAGTCCTTAATAGGCACAGGGCTGTTGATGAGAGCAGTTAAGGTAGTTTTGTTACAAAGCTGCCGTTCCCTTAGTAGCCATGTAGGGCAGGAATCAGTTGGGGATGAGGGGGCCTTTTTCCACCATGCAATAATGGATAGGTGGGCTGCCCAATAATCCATTTTAAAATTAGGCAGAGAAAAGCCCCCCACCATTTTTGGCTTAGATAAATGTTTTTAGAAATTCTGACAGCCTTATAATTCCATATGAAAGGTGTAACTATTGAATCTAGCTGTTTAAAATATCTCTGTGCAATATAACATGGAATTGACTGAAGAAAGCGAGGCAAAACCCCCATCTTAAAAGCATTAACCTTTCCAGTGAGAGAAATGGGAAGTGTTTTCCAGAAGATAATATCCTGTTTAAGTTGTTGAATTTTATTTTGCCAGTTAAAATGAAAGATCTTTAGGCTTTCTTGTTACAATAATGCCAAGGTATGAAAATTTTTCAAAAGATTTTTTGAATGGGACAGATTATAAATAAATGGTCTCATTTTCCAAAGAAATAGGCATTAATTCACTTTTGTCCCAATTAATAGAAAAAACAGAAAAATTACCAAAAGTATTAATTACATTCAGGAGGGTAGATATAGAGCTTTTTGGTTTTGAAACGCATAATAAAATATCGTCTGCATATAAAGAAATATAATTTTTACAGCCATATATGTCAATAGGAAAAATCTGAGTGTTTTGTCTGATGCTTGATAATAATAGAAAATAAAAAGGAGATGGGGGCAGCCTTGGCGAGTACCTCGGTGTATTAGAAAAGGGGGAGATATATTTTTGATCGGTAATAACAGATGCAGAGGGGCATGAGTATATAATTTCAATCCATTTTATGAAAGCCGGTCCAAATCCGAATTCTTTAAGCGTGAATATCATATTCTACCTGATCAAATGCTGGTTGTGCATCTAAGGAGATAACTACAGCTTCCTCCAAATGTTCAGCATATAATATATTGAAAAGGTGTCGTAAATTAAAAAACATGTGTCTACCATCATCCCGGAAATCCTCCGCCAGAAGCTGTCCCAGCTCGCTGTGCCAGTCTCCACCTGTCAGTGGATTACCAACTTCCTGACTGACAGGACACAGCAGGTGAGGCTGGGTAACACCACATCCAGCATCCGGACCATCAGCACTGGCGCCCCCCTATTTTTTCATACTTGGAGAGTGAAGTGAACCGGTGACAAATTCCTTGTATGTCTAACATACGTGGCCAGTAAAGCTGATTCTGATTCTGATTCTGATTCTACCAGGCATAAAGCCTGTTTGGTCTTGGTGAATAATAGAGCATCTACAATTTTTTAACCTGTTGGCTAATACTTTACCCAGAATTTTAGTTTCTATGGGTATGGGTAACAAGATAGGATGATATGATGAAACCTCCTGCGGGTCATGACCAGGTTTAGGGATTAATGAAACATATGCTCTGTATAAAGTAGATGGTAGTCTTGAGTGCAATTTAGCATGATTTAACATGTGTAAGAGCAACGGATTTATCTTAGAGCCAAAGACTTTAAATAATTCAATACTAAAACCATCAGGTCCAGGGGCTTTATAATTTAATATAACAACTCGACCAAACACAAGAGCAAACAACTTGACCAGAGACGAGACCTGCCCACCATCATGGTTTAACAGACCGAGACAAGACAACAGCTCAGACTCAGAGACAAATCCAGGGGAGACCAGTGGACACGTTTGATTATCTGTGAGGCTTTGTCCTCCATCATCTTACTGAGGAGCCTTCAGAAGACACAGAAACATTCAGAAACACTCTGAAATAATCAGAAACAACCGAAAACAACACCCTCACTCAGACAGCAGAGGCCGCTGTAGACACGTTGTAGATCCAGACTCAACAGGTCAGAGTAAACCCAGCCGTCCTACCTTTCTCTGGATCCCTCATGTCCCGGTCAGAGTGAGAGACAGCCGCTGAGGACAACCTGCTGGACTTCAGACGGAGAGTCTCTCTGATCATCACCATCAGCCTGAAGACAGAGAGCAGAGGTCAGAGGTCATCCCAGCAGGAGCTTTTTACAGTGTCCAGCTAAAATCAAACAGTAGAGCTCAGTGAAGCTTTGGCCGTGATGACTGAGGCACCAGGACTTCAGCCTGTCAGAGAGAATCAACTCAGAGGCCAAAGGTCAAGGTCATACGTCTCATCATCAGCTTTGCCAGTGAGCTCATCTTTGTGGATGCAAAATCACAAAATGCCTGCTGGGATTACTCTCACACTTTACAAGAAGGTCTGCCATGACAGTGGAACGAAGGTCAAAGTGCAGCTCAACTTCACCAAACTCTGTTGTTTTGGTTTTCCAGCATGGATCATACCTCATACCGGGAACAGTTTTCAATCTCCCCTCCAGCAGGGCTCCAGCTGTGCCTCTGCTTTAACAGCCTGGTGTTTGGTTGCTTGTGAGCAGCACTGGAACAAAATTCACTCCCTATCTTTAAACAAAGCCACAGGGGCAGGCAGCTCTATCCCCTCTGTTGTTGTTGGGAGGATGCCACTGCAGTTTCGCACAGCCACGTTACGATGGTCCTGCCCACCCGCCCACCATATAGAGGGCCTGACAAAGTCCAGACTGCACCGAGCAGACACCACCGATGGAAAAGCCCCCTGAGGGAAGGTCACTGAGCTTCAGTCAGTTCCCTTAGAGACAGTTCAGTGTTTCTGAGGCTGGGTTGTTTCAGGTACTTAAGGACAGTCAGTGAGGTGTCTGAAGGCTCCAGCAGTACCTTTGACAGAACAAGCTGAGACTACAGGTAAGGTCCTCTGCTGATGAGGGGTGCAGTGATTTCACGATTGTGTGAATTTAAGTAAAAATCAAAGCTTCAAGCAGCATTTGACGGGTCCTCGCTCTGTTGCACGCCCCTCATGCCCGTTTAACCTCCATTTTGTGGGTTTCATCCCTTTTCGACCCTTTTAGAGATATCACAGTTGAAGTGATGTATATTTTCTTCTCCTCAGTCTGAGGATGGGTGTGTATTACACATTCATGTTCCCGCCTTCAGTGGGTCACATGACCAGCTGCTGTCAATCAGTGAGTAACATCACTCCAACAGCCCTGGGCAGCAGAGCAACCAAAACTGTTTTAACATGTACTCACAGATGCTACAGTATTGACCAAATCTCTCTAAAAATAAGATATTTCATTGGGAAATGTTGTCAGGAATCCATTTACGTAATTTTTAAAGCTGTAAGAACTTCAGTTTTTTATGTAGAGGCCTAACTGCCATAGGTTGTCTGCAGCTGTATCCTACTCACCCCATTGATTTGAATGGGAGGAGCTGGGAGGGCTTCTTCGGGGTTCACCAACTTTGAGGGCTTGTCATTCGGAAACCGTTTGAGAAACAACCAATTCCTTCAAGACTTCTGATCAGCATGGCCTCCTCTATCTTCAGCCCACATTTCAAGCTGATACAATTTACAGCCTAGGAGGAGATACATTCTGTTTTTGGACCAAAGTTTTGTTTCAAATTTTATTTTGAAAGGCAAATTGCCGACTTCCTGTTTGAGATAGGCCAGGGGTGTCGGCGCGTGATTTGTGGGTCTCGATGAGACAAACGTTTCACCATTGGCTTGATCTCTCTACGACATTTCTACTGGCCGTAAGGGCCATTTTAGAGTGCCTTGGTGGCGCTAGAGAGCTCATTTTGGCATGTTAGGGGTTAATGTTTTCATTTTATCAAATTTTTCGCTGGATCTAGGGTGTGTGCGACTTTTGGTGAGTTTTTGAGCATGTTTAGGGGTCAAATTAAGGTTTAAAGCACAGACTGAATAATAAAGAAAGAATGAGCCACAATACTCTGCTGGTTGAATTTAAGATGGGGTGTCAGAGCATTTATTTTTTCCTCCAGGAGGTCTCTGAGGTTGGGACTATTTTACGATGCAGCAAACAGCGATGTGTTCTTGATTCTGCTGTTTCGCTCTCTGGATTCATGAAGGCACACCAACGGCAGAGGAAACTAAGACTGAACCAAACACCAGTGACTTTGAGTGAAGAGATGAGGACATTACTTACTGTGGATGATCTGTAAACCTTTATGAACCTGAGAAGAAGAAACTCTTCAGATTCACAGGCAGAAGGCATGTCTACATTTAGTGACAGTGGAGAATCCTTCCCCTTACACCTGTCAGATTTATGAGCGTTTTTTTAATGTGTTTAGCTCTACAGTGGAATCAATAAACAAAACCAGCCAACACAAACATGATTCACATGTAAACACAGAGCACAACATTGTCTTCTGTCCAAATCACATCCGTCAAACACCAGCTCAGACTGGAGGAGACTTTAGTGACCACTGAGCAGAACGATCAACTTTAAGCAGCTCCATGTAGAAGTATGGTCCAAGGACGATGCTGCTACCCATGGGACAAACATCAGTGCAGCAGTGAATCATTATCCTGAGTGCTGTATTACACTTGATCGAGCTGCTGTTCTTAAACCATGTCATAAAATACATATCTATGAATGAAAAGTGTGTCTGAGTTACCCAAAAGATGAATATAAACTCACCTCCTTAGACAAAAACTTTGAGCAAACTCCCGTTAACAGTTAACCAGACTTTAAAAACTCCAGTGTAACTCCTTCTCCCTTGAAGCCAAAAGTTTGGTGAAGTTTGAAACTGTGTGCAGAGTCTGAGGCGACGGCACAACAAAAGAAAAAGTTCCCCTTTTCTATAAAGAATGCTGTCGGAGTGGTTTTGACGCTACTTTAGTTTACAGGAAGAGAAACAGTCACAAAGATGTCCTTTCAGGGTGAGAGCTGCACAACAGGGTCACACAAACCAAAAATATAGCTGCAGGGCTTGGACTCCGCAGAGCATGAGCCATGAAAACACATTAGACCTTTATTTTGAAAATCCACTGAAGTCCAGAGTGTCATTTCTCTGAGGGTTTGGAGTCATAAATGTAATCCTACTGAGCTGCAGGTCCAGAGCAGAGAGCGCCCTCATGTAAATGAATCCAGACGTGGTTCCTGCTGCTCATGAAGGAAGTTCAAAGTAAAGCAGAGAGTGGTTAAGTTAACTTCGAGGCCCTGGGCGGATCCAGCAGACCCTCATACAGATCCTCATTGTCCTGCCTTGTGACTCTGCTGCTGTATCTCCTCTTTCTCTCTGCTTTACACTACAGTTCCCCTCAGAGAGACACAACAAACACACACAAACACACAAACACACAAACACACACCAAGGGGGCAGAAAGTCACAAGATCCGCTGCAGGCAAGCCTTAAAATCTCCCAAAATCCTCCATCACAACCCTGATCATCCAGAAGAAAGTGTGAATGGAGCTGCTCTGTGACCACAGTGACGTAAGACCATAGTCCAGACTTAAACTCTCACCTAGGGCTGGGCAACGCTGACTAAAATACAAACCACAGTACACAATACAAAAGAGATGATTGGTACTGGGTTATTGCAGATATCCAGTATTTCAAAACCAGTGACAGTGATTATTCACAAAGTCTATTTCTAACAGTAACAGACCGATCAGGCTCATTCTGCCCTTTTAAGAGGCAACACCAAGACCTGTAGACAAAATCAGGAGATCAAACTTTCAAATTAAGATTAATAAGGAAAAACTCTGTAAACTTAATGCCAACATTAAGTCCACAGAGTGTTTATCTCCATCTTTTCTTTGTTACCATGTGGTACACCCCTATGAATACGTATGTATGCAACACACTTTGCTTATGAACATGAGGGATTGAATGATCATCTTGTTTTAGTGATTTCTGTCACATCGAGCTGCACTTTCCTGTCTCAGGTTGTGTTTTTATTGACTTTTGTGTTGTTGATGTTTGTAATCTGCCAGGGGACTACAGGTGTAATTTAGCACTGATGCTAACTCCTTTGCCTTTGTATTATAAACTGATGCTCATTAATGTGCGATGTATGCTCCAATTATAAATTAAATAATTAAAAGAAATAAATAAGTTCAATGCATGCATTTCAAATTTTCAGTAAGAGAAGTAATACATGATGCTTCCTCCCCGTCAGCAGAGAGGGCGGCGAGGTGACATCACAGTCAAATTAAGATATTGTCCTAAAAACCCCCAGTAGTTTCATAATTAATAAATACACCTTATAAAGCGCAGCTTTGTTTGAAAAGGCTCCTAAATTGAAATTAGACAGCTGGCGTTAAGCGTCGTGGTGCAGCACAACCAAGGAGACGAGGGGAGGAAGGAGAAGCCTTAACACTGAGGACTTTTTGTCTTGTGCACAGAAGTGCTGTATCACACTGAGGAGACATGTTAAACACACTAAAGG
This sequence comes from Cetoscarus ocellatus, assembly GCA_037902135.1. Lineage (NCBI taxonomy): Eukaryota > Metazoa > Chordata > Actinopteri > Labriformes > Labridae > Cetoscarus > Cetoscarus ocellatus. Next base: position 299,343 of record JBAMNC010001307.1, read on the forward strand.
GCTGATTTAAAGCTCGACATGGGCCCTTAAATAAACTCATAATCCCTGTTTAAAGTGACAGTAGCAGAAATAATAATCATTTTACTGTATAGAGCCCTAGGCCTGAAGCAGCCCTACTCTTGATCTCATTTAAAAATATACTGATGTATCTTTAAAACCTGACATGTTTCCCAGCCCTACCCTCACCTCAGTGTCAGTTGGAGTCTGTTGGAGACGTGGAGACGGCGGGGAGGCAGTGATTTTCATAAACAAACACAAACCAGAACACCTGGGACTCAAACTCAGGCCGTCAGGCAAAACAAACCAACATTTGACTGCATTTGAATGAAGGACAGGCTCCTGAAAAACTTTTATTAACTCAAAGAGTCTGAAAATAAAACTGATTTACCATCATCAGGTTTGAGTCTGCTGAGCCGCCTACATTTACTGTAAACACGAGGCGCTCAGCTGGTCCACTTTCACCTGCACGCTGTCCCTGCAGAAGGAGAATCCTGCCCCCATTTGGACCGAAGGCGCTGGTGCATCATCTGGGGAAAGGAGAAGTATTACAAAGCAAGAAATGAAGAAGCAAGGGTCAAGCTGCAGGAAACTCAGAGATTTATCTTCCTGTTTGTGGGCTGAAGAGCTTGAAGGACTTTGGATGGGCTCGAAGATTTAGAGAAGAAGTTTGAGGTCGTTCTGGATTCACAGTTTTTCTCCTAAACCAAACTAAACTGAGACATATCAACAGATAAGGAGCAGTATTAATCACAGAGGGTAAATTAGATTACAATAACATCTTATGACAGTTAAGTTAGTTGCGTGCTTTTTAAAATCATATTTAAGCTAAACTGTCTTTGAGCATTAGTGCTTGAAGATTGAAAAGGATTGGAGCAATATGATTTTATGATTAACATGACAGCAGATATCAGTTAATGAGTGTGATCAGAGCTCTGCTGTCATAATCCATGTGATTAAGAATCTGCTTTATTGGCCTGGTGTTAAACATTTATTTCATTTATCAGTTAAGTACCTTCAGGAGGACGACTGGTTATGAGATGAGTTTTTCAAATCAATGGGGTCATGGTCAGGATAAACTGAATAGTCTTAATGTTTTTACCAAAAAGTTAATTAATGTGTACAACAACATTACACCAATGGACACAACTAGAAATAGTTTCAAGGAAATAATGTTTAAGAGTGCCAGTTAAACACACATACCAAACATACAAGATCACAGGGTCACAGGATTTGTGAATTCAGGTTAGGGCAACTCTGGTCACAAGATGGAGTCTTTCATCCAGTTAGAGGATAAAACTCCAGTAAGGCTTGAATTTAGCAATCACTGCACAAACTCTCTCTTATCTCTTTTTATATATCTATCTGTCTTTCTATCTATCTATATATATATATGTGTGTGTGTGTGTGTGTGTTTTTGTGTGTAAAAATCAATAAACTGTTAACATAAATAAAACATGACCAAATTCACAAACTATAATTCAACAAGATACCAACATGATGCCATAAACGAATCAGGAAATGTTATATAAATATTTCTATAATATCTAGATTGTAAGTAAATGTTCTGTTTTTCAGAAGTAATTAAAGAACAGACTTTATAATTGTTTGTCTATATCTCTTTTCTGAAACATTAGAATATAAAATTAAGTAATGGTTAATAATTCTATATAGATTTAGAATTATATTTGTAATATATATACATTTTTATATTTGTATTATATTTAGAAAGATGGTAAATTAGTTATACTTAGAAAAATGGTAAACACATTGTTTTGATGAATTTAAAAAGAAGCTTAAAATGTTTTTAATTCAGTGTTGCTTGGCTTTAACTCCATGTCCGACGCATTTAGGCTAATTATACGTTACTGTTTGTGTTTGAATTATAATATAAAAATTGTGCTTTAATATTTTTATAGCATTTTTATATTTGACTTTTCTGTTTATTAGACTATACATTTTCTCCATTTAGAGTATCTGACACTGTCAGGTTTTATGCCCCTCTAATCAGAGTCGCTCATCTCTCTGGTATATTTAATTAAATGACTGATTATGTCTGATCATATCTGTAAATTGGGATTATTTTGAAAACGAGGGAATGGTCAAACCTCCCAGAGCTCGAGCTGAAGGGCAGAAAACCAGATTAACATGAAAACTTAAAGTTAACAGAAGAAAAATTTTGACATTAATGTTTCAGAAATACGTTGATTAAACTTCTGTTGACTTTATATCGGTTATAAGGCTCAGCTTTTAACAAAACTGTGTTGAATCAGGTCAAAACAGTCTGTCGCCTGGGCTAGGATGTCGGCTCGGGGCAGGTCACCGAATGCTTAGGGTCACAGAGTTTGTTGTAACACCTGCCTGTGTGAGGGACGGCGGCCCGGTTACGAACACTCTCGCCGCCATGTTGTGTTGTCACACTCAGGACCAGCTCGGTCCAGCTCCCCGCCAGCAGCGCCGGTCTGAGCCGGAGGTCTGTCTTTGGTCCAAATCCGAGCCCCAAACTTCGGCCTGTTCGCCAAACCGCACCGGACCCTCGGCCGAGCACCCCTTCCGTCATCGCCCGTCCTCTCCTCCCATTGGCCGCTCTCACTGCACCTGCTCGCAGCTCCCGCCAATCACGCGTTCGGTTCCGTGTGCTCCAAGATGGCGGCTCACAGTACTCCTATCAAACACAGTCGCATTTGAAAGCCGAATAAAAGCCTCTCTCCGCGGCCTGAGCTCGACGGGAGGCCGGCCTGGAGGAGCCGAGCGGGGCCGGGACACCGACGGTGAGACGCGGGGACGGCTGGAGCCGGGAGCCCGTGACGGCGGCGGTGTGACGGGGCTTTGGTATCCGAGTATGGCCACCGACAACAGGATCAATTTTTGGAGGAGAAACGCAAAGGTTCCCGGGAGGTGGGTGATCGTTACCGGAGCGGGAGAGTGTTCAGGACAGATGTAAATATAATTATGATCAGGATCACACGGTCACGATACACAGTCAATTAACACCGATAACCGATACTCAGGTCGATACCACAGGAATACAGACCCTACAGCAGGTCTAAAGAAGCAGGTAATTTATATTATCATCCCAAATTACAGACAAAATCACAATCTCTGTCTAAATGTAGGGCTGCTCCATCATGGCAGAAATCATAGCTATGATTATGTTTGCATAAGATACAATCATTGAACGCTTTTAACACCAGACTATAATAGTATTAACTGGTCAGCAAACAAACAGTCCATGAAAATAATAAACGTTTGATTATCAGGAGTGAAAAGTCACCAATAACATCTACTTATGGTACTATCATTGAGATGTAGGGGTGTGAAGTGGTATAAATGAGGCCATACCATACCTGTCATAATTCATGTGTGACGATATAATACATCACAATATACCAGGATAATAAAAACAGGGCGACACATGACCATTTATTAAACCTAAAGTTATTTTCAGCACTATAAAGCCATAATATTGTGTTCATAAATCACAGTGTTTTCTAATCAGTGTTATTAAAACACAGCATGGTTGCTGCCACATGATGTGCAATGTAAAATAAATAAGAGATTAAAGAACTAAAAGCAATACTTAACACAGACTTGTCAATAATTGATGAAGATATAGGCTGAGATTTATTGCTTGTATTTGCCTATAAATTTCACAATATTCCACTAAACAAATCAATACAGTTTTCTCCACAGTATATTGCAGTATATTGGTGTATTTATATGTTCTTACAGCCCTACTGAGAAGTGTTTTGTTATACTTTTCCTTGAGTGTGTTTTTAGGGTCTATTTTACTTAATTCCTTTTGTCCCAGTGTCTGAGTACTGTGAATAAGAAAACAGAATAAAAGCTAAAACAATTCAAGTTTTCTGTTCAAATGCACTATCACTAAACTAACACTTAGACTTAATCAGTCTATGATACCAACTTTAATATCATGATATAAAACTAATACAATACTTCAGACTGACATTATATTTATGTAATGTTTAATACCAGGATGTCTGATATGCTGATATCTTCAGACTCATTATTGCTGATATATTTGTCAAGAGCTCAGAGTCTCCGCTTTATTAAACTGACCTGCTCCTCTCATACTGACAGTTTGTGTGTGTTAGAAACTTATAAAAGAAACTAACATTTGATTCCTCAATAAAAGATCCTGATGATTTACAAAGTGGATATTCAATGATAACATGTATACCCAAAATATTAGCTGTAAGGACTGTCATATCTGCCAATATCAATAATCATTTTTTAGAAAATTATCTGCTGATCTGAAAAGGATCTTTATTTTACACCCAGGGTCACATCAAACATGTAGGAATTAGACTATGCCTTTGATGCATAACCTATAAAACATTTAAAACAGTGCATAGAAGATAAAACACTGATAATGATTTACATCCCTATTTGATACCTAATCATCTAATTCAGATTTTCACGATTTATCAAAACTGAGTATGAAAATATATTTACTCTTAAGATTTAGTGATTTCATACACTCAGAAAAAGCTGCTGGATATGTTTGTTATTCATAATTAATTTGTAGAAATACTGTGTGATTATGGAGATGAGTAACTCAGACTGCACAAACACATTTTTTACTGAAATCTTTTGAATTTATTCTTAGAAATATTTCTGTTTAAAGATGAATAACATAGAGGGGCAGGAGCTTAAGACAAGACTCTCTAAACAAGACAGAGGACGAGAAAGAAATCCTTTACTCTTTATCATATTAAAGTTTAAGACTCCGGTGTGCCCTGTCTGCCCGGTCAGCGTCCTGTTAGTGTCCTCTGCGATGTCCCACTGAGACACCGGACGTCCTGTGTCCTCTCTCTGAGGTGTCAGCTGAAGCAGGCAGAGGGACGTGATGGACCCGGTGTCAGTGAGGACAGATAAAAACTGAGAGACCAGGTCAGGGTTCTGATGAATCCATCAGACCCTCTTCAGTTTAGAGACACATTTGAGTGCATAGTCCCTCAGCTCCCTGTGGTCATGTTTGTGTTCATGCTATTTCAGGGTAGTTATCAGGTAGGCTACACCTGCATTTACCCCGGTTCCTCCAGGCCGTCCCCCCCATGTGTCTGCAGCTCTGAGAGCTCACTGACTTATCTGCAGCTGTCTGTGTTTTGGTCAGAGGTTTGGTGTGTTGTGTGTGTCATGTGACGGCTGCTGAGGCTGGCGACGCTCGGCTTTGTTTCCTCCTCACGGTCACAGAGAGCCTGCTCAGACACAGGCGGGGTCTGTGGTCCGCCCGCCCCTCTGTCTTAGTCTGAGGATTACAGCTGTCTCTCAGAGGACCACAGGTGTGTCCCACAGTTTTGTCCTTTTATCCATCATGATCGTGAAAAACCTGTGCAGAGCTTACTGAGCAGGAGGGCTGTGAAAAAACACCCATTCAATGGTATGTCACCATATTTTAGAGCAATTCCTCCAAATAACAGGCCTAACAGAGGGTCTGCCTAACAGAGGGTCTGCCTAACAGAGGGTCTGCCTAACAGAGGGTCTGCCTAACAGAGGGTCTGCCTGAGCTCTCATACAGGAGGCCTAACAGAGGGTCTGCCTGAGCTCTCATACAGGGCAGGCCTAACAGAGGGTCTGCCTGAGCTCTCATACAGGAGGCCTAACAGAGGGTCTGCCTGAGCTCTCATACGGGGCAGGCCTAACAGAGGGTCTGCCTGAGCTCTCATACAGGAGGCCTAACAGAGGGTCTGCCTGAGCTCTCATACAGGGCAGGCCTAACAGAGGGTCTGCCTGAGCTCTCATACAGGGCAGGCCTAACAGAGGGTCTGCCTGAGCTCTCATACAGGAGGCCTAACAGAGGGTCTGCCTGAGCTCTCATACAGGGCAGGCCTAACAGAGGGTCTGCCTGAGCTCTCATACAGGGCAGGAGGGCTAACAGAGGGTCTGCCTGAGCTCTCATACGGGGCAGGCCTAACAGAGGGTCTGCCTGAGCTCTCATACAGGAGGCCTAACAGAGGGTCTGCCTGAGCTCTCATACAGGGCAGGCCTAACAGAGGGTCTGCCTGAGCTCTCATACAGGGCAGGCCTAACAGAGGGTCTGCCTGAGCTCTCATACAGGGCAGGCCTAACAGAGGGTCTGCCTGAGCTCTCATACAGGAGGCCTAACAGAGGGTCTGCCTGAGCTCTCATACAGGAGGCCTAACAGAGGGTCTGCCTGAGCTCTCATACAGGGCAGGAGGGCTAACAGAGGGTCTGCCTGAGCTCTCATACGGGGCAGGCCTAACAGAGGGTCTGCCTGAGCTCTCATACAGGAGGCCTAACAGAGGGTCTGCCTGAGCTCTCATACAGGGCAGGCCTAACAGAGGGTCTGCCTGAGCTCTCATACAGGAGGCCTAACAGAGGGTCTGCCTGAGCTCTCATACGGGGCAGGCCTAACAGAGGGTCTGCCTGAGCTCTCATACAGGAGGCCTAACAGAGGGTCTGCCTGAGCTCTCATACAGGGCAGGAGGGCTAACAGAGGGTCTGCCTGAGCTCTCATACAGGGCAGGAGGGCTAACAGAGGGTCTGCCTGAGCTCTCATACAGGGCAGGCCTAACAGAGGGTCTGCCTGAGCTCTCATACAGGGCAGGCCTAACAGAGGGTCTGCCTGAGCTCTCATACAGGGCAGGCCTAACAGAGGGTCTGCCTGAGCTCTCATACAGGAGGCCTAACAGAGGGTCTGGTTAGACCTGCAGCTGTGTCTGTGTCCTGCTCTCAGAAACAGTCCCTCTTTGAGTCCTGGTCTGATCTGCTGAGCTGCTTCTGCTGCCTGCTCTTATCTAACTGAGGTGAAGCCTCTGAAAGACTCCCTGGTAGGGGCGGGTGGAGCGGGTGTTAAATTTGTGTTTGTTAAATGAGAGTCTCGGAGGAGAGGGCGGCTCCGTCCTGATCTTCTGGAAACATAAACAGATGTTTGAACAGGAAGCCTCAGCTGGCCTGGCCGCCGTCCTTCAGCCCCCTGATAACACTGAAGCTGCAGACACGCCGCGGCGCTGCCTGCTCCAGATAACAGCCGGCTCGCTCTCAGTCACACCGACCGTTTGTTCATGCAAATGACGGCCAGCAGTTTGATATCTGTCAGCCCCAGGCAGGAGAGGACTCGGCTCTGCAGGCCTCGAGCTGGAGGTGATATTTGATCCTCAGAGACCTGAAACAGCTCTAAATGAAGCTCTGACAGACAACAGTGAGATGAAGCAGAGTGATCAGTGGGATTCCTCCTTTATAAGGATGTAAAAAAGTCCTGAACTCAGACCTGCAGCTCCTAAAGCAGTCTCATTTCTGTTGATAGACGGTGACTCCTCTCTGACTGTGAGCTGAAGGCTTGGATGTGAGCGCTGGAGCATTTGGTGTCTTTGTCTCTGCAGCAGTGATGTGAGGAGCTGCATCAGCCACAGGAAAACAGCAGAGAAGAAAATAATTTAAAAAAAAATGATCAGTGTTGGGTTAGGGATGATCAGACAGCTGGGTATAATGTCCACGTGTTTGACCGTCACTCCTGAGGAATATGTCCTCACATCAGCAGGATCAATAATCAGGATCAATAATCAGGATCAGTATTGGCTTTGGTATCAACAGCTCTTAGCCCTAATGCTGAGTAACTTATTTTTAAATCTTTGCTGAAAAGCTTTCATCACACAGTCTGATGTCTTTTCTCCATAAGACTGAGTTAAAGTCCTGCGAATCCTCCTGCTGAACAAACACTGAAGAAGCTGAGGATGAAGATTTTCGCATCCTCTGACCATATTGTTCACCACAGGGAGGAGGCGATCACGGAGGCTGGACAATCTGTCCACCAGTGTCAACACAAACTAAAAACAGGCTGATCTAAACGATGGCGTGTTCGGAGGAGGAGCGGAGCTGTCAGCGCGCTCTGAGCCCCTAAATACTCTCACCCCGGGCACGTCGTGTAGACCGATCACAGATTAACCTTTTATTCAACCCTGGTGAAGCTCTGCTCCTCTCTGTGGTCCAAACTGATCTGTCCACATTAATAAATCCATCCGTATCACTTCTCAGGAAACTGTTGTCCCGTTGCTGTACCCAGAGTAAGCTGTGGTCATATTTCTGTGGGTCTGGAGCTGATGGCAGAGGGGATGATTTTAATCAGCGATGACCTTTAAATCAGTTAAATGTAGTTAAGTAGTGACACTAAGACTGTTAGACAGTGGCAGTTATTAAAGGTCTGTTTTTCTGCAAAATGGTGACAGCGTTTAATATATCATCTTCTGCAGTGTTCAACCAGTTTATGGAGCACAGCACCCCCCCCTCGACCCACGGTTACGCCGCACGTAAGTGCTGAATCTGCCTGGACTGGGTCATGTCAACATGGATGCTTTACGTGTTGTAGCTCCTTTCTGTCTTGTTTCAAAGCCGACTGCTATTTGCTGATGAATGCTTTAAGGACAGGAGCATGTGCAGCGTGCATGCATCAGTCCTGCACCAGCGTCACCAAACGTCCCTGTGTCTTTATTTTTGTACGGCTTGCTTTTTGTTATCTGTTCTTTTTTGTGGCTTCGTCTCCAGAGTCTGTGATAATCTGTGCTTAACTTTGTGAACCATAATCATATGTGATATACAATCATCTGTGAGTATTAATGTACACTATAATTAATCTGTAAATATTCAACCATCCTGTGCAATAATTTATATATTTATACATTTTTTTACATTCTTATTATTTATATTTTTTTTCTGATCCTTATATTTGTATATTAGAGTCATTGCACCTGCATGTAGTTTATCTTGTATGTATTTTGTACTTAATTTAGAACTATCTGTTCGCACTGAAAAAGGAGAAGCTCTTCATTCTGGTTGTACGTTCAGTATTATTACAATAAAGGGCATTTTATTCTATTGTACCCTATCACTGTTGGTCTGATCTTGGGTCTGTGTCTCTGCAGGTATCCCAAAGAAACAAAGACAAAGATCAACAACCTCAAGACTAAAAAGGCGTCCAGCTTCCACGAGTTCGCCCGCAGCACCAACGATGCCTGGGACATCGACGATGAGGAGGACGAGGATTTCCTGGCCCCAGCTTCATCTCTGCCTGCAGGCCTACACTCGGCATCCTCGCACAACCAGGTAAATAAAACACAGCAGACATCGTCCTGAAAGAGCAGCCCAGAGGTGCCAACCCTGAAATGTCAAAAACACCTTTGTACGTGTTCGGGTGGGGGGGTAAGACACACCTGCGCACCCTTCATGCCCTCAGCCACACCATCATCCAGTCTGCTGCTGCGCGTTTGATTGTTCACTGTGACGTCAACCCCCTGATGTGACTTTAACGAGTTACCTGTGGGAGAAACGCTGGTCTGTGATCCTGAAAAAGACACCAGAGGACTTTATCAGACTTGTTCAAACAGCCTGGATTATTTTAATCTCCAGTAAATAAACTACAGGACCCACACCTCTGCAGAGACACAGCCACGCCTGTGACTGGTGGATCAGCAGATGTTTGTGTTCAGCAGAGGACTTAAATAGAGGGGACATGGATTTAGATGTTTTTGTTCTGAAACGATGAGATTTGGACCATAACAGACCAGCAGTTCCTCTGAGTCTCTGTTTGCATGGTTTATCTTCAGTTCCTCTGTTAGAGAGTTGGTCTGGTCTGATATTTGATGACATTTTGTCCCGTGCTCCCTCTCAGCTGCAGAATGAAGTGGAGCTGTCAGAGTCGGGGGTGTCACACAGATTGGCCCCTCCCAGGACGGACGCTCTGGCGCTGCAGGAGGAAGAGGACGACGAGGACGATGAAGACTTTGAGTTCATCAATGGAAAGGTGGTTAAATCGAGCAGCGACGCCCACCTCAGCACGTCCACAGGTACGAGAGGCACAGCAGAGGGATTATCAGGGGGCAGTCGGGGATTATACCTGGTCAGGCCTGGAGCATGTGGCCGCCTGCAGGCCTGACATAATCCCACTGTGCACTGTGTTTTTCAGTGACTGAGGCCTTCATGAGTTCATCTGAAGGAGGCTTCACATCAGGCTCCATTGTTTCATACCTCTGCTTTCACATGGTTTCATTGCTCCATGCTGGACAACACTGAAGCATGTTTACGATCAAAAACAGTGTGGCAGTCTGAATGAAGTTAATAAGAAAGAGGATCAACAATGTGGACCATTAGTTGAAGTAGTGCTGTGCTGCTACTGCCGATTATAGGTTAATCTGTGAGCCAAAAACTCAAAAAGTTCCCAACAACCTTTGATTAAGTTTCAGAAAATGCTGTACATGGCACAAGGAAGGACTCTTAGGGTTTTGATTGTGACATAAATCTGGATTTGGATCCAGGAACTTTTTAAAGAGTTTTAAACACTGTGAAGCGGGACAGTTTTCCTCATTTCTGATTGTAGTTCAGAAGTTCATTATGGATTTGGTTAGATTTTCAATTTTCAGTTTCAGTTTATTAAGGCGTAACTCCTTTAGCTGAATCATCTCATTTTAGAATACAGACAAAAACAAAACATTAGTACGAAACACACTGTTAAACCACTCTGAAAAAGTTATTCATGGCACTACCAAGTGCCTGGACACGGAGAGATGGTTCTGGTGTGAACCACCGTGCTCAGGCATGAAATAAAAACACAGTAAGGCTAACTGACCTGGATTCTTGCCTCTTCAGCTGATTTCAAACCAACGTTAGAAAAGAGCTCTGTCTGAGATGAATCCAGCTGGTTTCCATTCAGTGCTTTAATGTTTATCTAATTTATCATGACTGTATTTTATTTTAATGTCATCTTTCTGCTTTACCCTCCACAGTCCGCTCCACGCTGCAGAAGCAGCAGTCTCTCCCGGTCCGTCCCATCATCCCTCTGGTCGCTCGAATCTCCGATCAGAACGCCTCAGGAGCTCCGCCCATGACGGTGCGAGAGAAGAGCCGGCTGGACAAGTTCAGGCAGCTGCTGTCGAGTCCCAACACAGACCTGGGTAAGAGAAAATCAGGAGCAGGGTTATGGTCTGTCTGATGCTTTTATTGGTCATTAAACATGCTGTTAACAGGTTCATATCTCACTGTGTTCACAGAGGAGCTCAGGAAGCACAGCTGGTCAGGGATACCAAGAGAAGTCCGACCAATCACGTGGAGGCTCCTCTCTGTGAGTGAAAAGTCTCAGCTGTCATGAGTCAGTGAATCCTGAATCCAAGGATATATAAACAGACAGCAATGCAGACACAGTAAACATTAGAGCAGCACCAACAGGTTGAAACTCCGCACAGTCCCAGGGAAGAGTCTTTCAGGGGGGAAGTTTCAACGTTTGAGTCATAAATCACAAAAAAGTCATCAGTGCAGCCAAAGCGCAGTTCAGAGCAACAAAAAACAGCATCACTGTTAATGATAATAATAACAGTAACAATAATAATAAAAACATACTGACAATAACTATAATAAAAGCTGCGATGTGTTGCTTTTTTTAAAACACTAACTGTCCATTTCTCTGTCAGGGTTACCTGCCGGCCAACAAAGAGCGCAGGGAGCAGGTCCTGCAGAGGAAGAGGGAGGAGTACTTTGGTTTCATTGAGCAGTATTACCACTCCAGGACAGACGAGCACTACAAAGACACCTACAGACAGGTAGGTCACAGCTCACCTGCAGGTCCCAGGCTCTTGTTCTTAAAGAAGGTAAACAGAGTTTGTTCTCATTGTCTGTCAGATCCACATCGACATCCCCAGAACCAACCCCCTGATTCCTCTGTTCCAGCAGCCGGCCGTGCAGGAGGTAAGACCTGTCCGCTCGGGGTCAGAGGTCATTATGCCCTCATATTAATAAATATATTAATTGTTGTGTGCAGCTCGGGTTCACTGCCTGCTTACTAACACCAGAAACAGAGGGAATCAGTTTGCTGTTGTTATGTAGTTATGTCCTAAAAAATCACAACTTTTTCTGTAACTTCCAAAACAACCTGCTGTAAACTTAAAAACCACGACAGTCCAGTGAAGTCCTGGAGGCTGTGCTGATATGAACTATGATTAATAAGGACTGGCTAAAGCTTTTTTAATCTGATGACATTCACTCTTCACATCACCACATTAGAGGAAGAGGCGCTCAGTGAGGTTCCTCTTAAAGCTCCCTCTGTGGTAACGCACTGACTCAGCAGGTGTTATCATGCAGGAGCAGAGGGCTGGGGTTACTTTAATTTACTTTAATTAGACCGCAGAGGAGAAAGTAGTTTGATATAAAAATGAGTCAAAGGTCCACTTTGAGTTGTTGCTCATAAAAAGACGTGAAGACAAAGATCTGCTTGATTTGGTGTGCGTGAGTCTCAGATTTTTCACATGAAGACATATTTATTTGGAAAACTGCAGTGAATATGGCACAACAGAAAATACTGCAAATATCATTTTTTCCATATGGTTCAGCCGTGATGCTCGTGCTGCTCGTATTTGTCCTCTCTGCTGCCGCCATACCCTGCCTTTCATTGAACAAACCTTCTCTTGTTTTAATCTGGTGAAGTAACTCTGGCTGATCAGTGTTTTGGCATGTTTTATAAAGAGCCTTTAATATTTCACACTAATGTTTAATGTTGTCTCAGTCTGTAATGGAGGAGGTGTGGACCGACCTCTCCGTGACCCCTGGCCAAACTTTTATTACCCGTTTCTCTCTGCAGGTGTTTGAGCGGATCCTCTTCATCTGGGCCATCCGTCATCCCGCCAGCGGATACGTCCAGGGCATCAACGACCTGGTCACGCCTTTCTTTGTGGTCTTCCTGTCCGAGTTTGTCAGTAAGTCAGAGTCTCTGACGCTGTGCTCCTGATCGTGTTTAGACTCAGACCATGAACATGTGAGGTCAGAGGTCAGAGGATTCATGATTTAGAGACATCCGTCCATCTGCACGACCATCTGTCAGAAACTCTTTGAGGGATGTCCTTTAAACTTTGACCTCATCTCCAACAGGGTTCAAGGGTGATCTGATTAGATTTTGGAGGTCATAGGTCACAGGAAAAGGTCGTGGAGTGTTGTGATCATCCATAGGTTGTCAGTGAGGTATCTCAGAAACCCTGAAAGGACTTGAGTAAATCCACAAGCAGGTAGTGAACATGACATTCTATAAAACTTTGACCTCTGACCTCCAAAATACTATGAGGCAGTCTTTCAGAGGTGAAGGACTACAAGAAGAATCTGTGAGCTCGACCTTTGACCTGCACATTGGCTGTTGATGCTTGAAAATGTGTGCAAGTTCCAGGATTTTCTCTGAATTTTGCACAAATGTTCACATGACTCAAGGTCAAACTGGTCATAGTTTGGAGGTCAAATGTCCTCGTGCTTCATGATCATCCCCTGCCTTTAAATTGGCTCAGGTGTCCTCTGACTTGAAGATGGACTTATTAAACTTGGGAGGTGTAAGGTCAGAGGTCAGATGCCCCCCCGCTGTGCTGTGGACATCACAGATCTGGTTTGTCCTGTTGTCGTGTGGAAGCAGCTCCATGTTTGTGTCTCAGATGATCCGAGCAGCTGCAGCAGGAGCTGGCCCTCTGACTCCAGGCTTTGTCCTGATTGTTTCTGGATCATCAGATGTTCTGCAGCTCCAACCTCACGAGCGACGTCCTCAGGTAGAAACCATCGCCCAGCACTATGTGGGACTCACCTCTCTCTGTTGTTCTGTGGTTTCAGCGGAGGACGTGGAGAACTTTGAGATGGCTGCTCTGCCTCTGGACACGCAGAGGAACATCGAGGCCGACAGCTTCTGGTGCATGAGCAAGCTGCTGGACGGGATACAGGTGATACACACTCACCGTGAATCTGGAGATGAAGCTGTGGTCAGGGTAAAGGCTGTGGCTGTATGTCAGCTCTGATCAGCTGCTGCCACTTTGGCCTGAGCCTCTGTTCCTGACATTACGGTAATGATCTGTCAGTCAGCAGCATCAGCTCCTCTGAGCAGAGTGAATATGATCCAGCATGTTTCAGGGTGAATCTAGACCGATACACCGAAATACTCAGAGCAGGGGGATACAACACTGTTTTATATCAGCCTTTTACTTACATGTCAGCTCTGACCTTGAATATTATTCATCTGAAACAGGGTTTGTAATCAGTGTCATATCCAGTCAGCATGGATGAACTTTACTGTCTGTCTCAGTGACAGATAGAAACAATAATAAGTATGACAGATGCACGAGTTCAACGAAAACATCCACCCCTTGAGTCAGGCCCAGCACATCCAAATGTATTATTATCATTATCATTATTATTATTCATCCCCTAAACTGGACTCCTGAAGAGAGTTTGGTAAAGCCTGATTGGTCTCCTTTACAGTATGTCAGGATCCTGCAGTCATGAATGAGCAGCACACAAAACCCACTCTTACCCTGAAGAAAAGCCTCGGAAAGAGGAACTGATCTTCCTGAGACGCCCACTTCACGGTCTGTCTTTGACTTCACCAGCCTCATGGTCCAGAGTTTGGGGATGGCACCAGGGCTGGCACCAAATAATCCTGACACTATGTGAACCAGAACACCAGCTTCAGTTACAGGGGATTTTGGCACGATCTTTACTAGCTGTGCCTCGTCCTGAAGGTGACTTACCAGGCTTTGCAAAGATATAAAATACAAACCAGTTAGTGTAAGTAAAGGGGAGAAATAATCAACTGAAATCATATTCCAAACTTTTTTGAGGAGTGTATCATTATGGTCCAGAGGCTGATACAAACCTGATATTTTCCAACATTAACCTCAGACTTTCCTCTGCACTGGGACAGCGTCCTCAGGCTCTGAGGATTTAGTGTAATTTAGTGAAATGAAGTGCCTTCAGCTGTAGGATCTTTAAATGTTGTCCTTGTAGTCGATCACAGACCTGCGGTATCGCGGCCTCGGTGTCAGAGTACAGACCCTGAGGTTACCTGACGTACTCCACTCTGCTGAGGTTAGAGGAGGTGTGAGACTGACCGTGGTGTTGAACTGTGTTTATGTGACACTCTGGTATGGCTTTGGTTAAACAGAGAGAAGTTCAGATGTGTTTCACCATGACCGCTCAAAGGTCTTCATGAACACTAACATAGCTGTCTCCTGCTGTCTCAGGACAACTACACATTCGCTCAGCCTGGGATCCAGAACAAAGTGAAAGCTCTGGAGGAGCTGGTCAGCAGGATAGACGGTGAGTTTAGTCCTCTAAATGATTTCTGTTTTATATTTGATTCTTCCATTAAAGGCACTAACAACAGTAATCTAACATCTGTGTGTGTGTTTAGAGGACATCCACAATCATTTCAAGAGGTACGAGGTGGAGTATCTGCAGTTTGCTTTCCGCTGGATGAACAACCTTCTGATGAGGGAGCTTCCTCTGAGGTGCACCATCCGGCTGTGGGACACCTACCAGGTACAGGACACCTCTGACGGGGGGGATGGTCCTGTATGGAGGACGAATGTCTCTGAAAACACAACAAAATCATTCTGCAGCAGCAGGCCTTGACCTTCTTCCTCCAGGGCTTTTCTCTCTCTCCTCTTTGACTTTTTTAAGTGAAGAAGTCTTAAAAAGTCGTCCTGGGCTCAGTCAGAGGTCTTCAGCTGAGCTTTGGTGCTGATGTGGTCTCTCTCCTCTCCTCAGGCTGAAGCTGAAGGTTTCTCCCACTTCCACCTCTACGTCTGTGCAGCTTTCCTCATCGAGTGGAGGAAAGAGATCCTCTCCATGGTCGACTTTCAGGTGAGGCTTTCCTTTCAGGTGTCACCGAGTCAGAGAGGGACGGAGGTCTGGGTGTGACTCCCTCAGGAAGACGGGTCAGGTCACCCTCCCCTCCGCCACTATTGTTGAGGAAGCAGCGATCTGGTGTCCCGCCTCTTCTTGATTTTGATTGGTCAGTGAGGGCGCGCTCTCATCTTTGATAACGTCTGTTTCTCCTCAGGGCCTTCTCATGCTTCTGCAGAACCTTCCCACAATCCACTGGGGTAACGAGGAGGTGGGCCTGCTGCTGGCCGAGGCGTACCGACTGAAGTACATGTTTGCCGACGCTCCGAGCCACTACAAGAGATAAAAACTGAAATATGAAGGATAATAATCAGCACAAAAACACTTTAAACATTTCAGACTGAAGGACGAAGCTTCAGGACCATTTCTGCTCCCTGTGACTAAAAGGAGACAGTGAACGCCTCACTGCTGGTGCGTTCAAGGACACTTTGTGGTCAACAGACTGTTACAGTGTGAAACCACGGCTGGATTATTTTTATGGTTTTGGCTCATAAATCTCTGATTGTACGCTTAGAAGAACACTGAAGGATGGTAAATGTTGGTGAAATCATCCTTAATTTTATGACTTCATTTTTATTTGTTAATGAGGGAACATTTTAGATTTAAACTTTTATTTTTCACTGATTCAGTCCGACACTGGAAAGATGATTTAAGTCTGAACTCTGACCCCTTTAGAGGTTTATATAGTTTTAATTTAGGGTCATTTAATCTGCTCTGTACAATCAACTAAACACGTGCTTCATCAGGACCTGAACCAGAGGGTGAAATTAGACACTCCAGACATGTTTGGGGTCATTTTATGGTTCAACCCTGATTCTAAAAAGACTGGGACACTGCTGTGTGTAATGTGTAATTTATGCTTTTTAACAAAGTTTTGAATTTGACCTTCGTCTGTTATCCTAAAAACAATCTCTCTGAGCCCTTTAAGTCCAAAACCGCCCAGGTTTAGACCCGTTATAGCTGATTTATGATCATATGACCACTGCAGCATGAAAACATGTCTGATTATAATTTTGATTCACGGGACAGGCTTCACATCTGTAGTTTTACTGTTTTACAGTAGATGGCGCCATTTCTCATGTTCTCCGAGCACTGGGAGGGGATTTATATTTAAGACTGCACGGCACAAAAATAATCAAAATTCACCAAAATTAGTTTTTATAATGTTGCTTATAAAAATATTAATCTTTGAAATAACCAGTCTTATGGTATTTATATGATATTTCATAAAAATGTCCGAGGGTGTTATAAACATAAAATAGTATAAGAAGGGAAAAAAAATCAAGTTTAAGTTCTTTTCTGTTCTATCCAATTTTCCCTTTGAGCTGACACAATTAAAAAAGGACCAAAATCAAATTTGTGGTTAATCAATCACATGACCAAAACTGTACATAAGTAAATTCATTTTTTGAGCTTTTCTCTATTTAACCAACAAGTGCATAATGTACAAAATTGGCATATAAAGTTCTGAAAACAAATATTTTGTAGATATATTTGACAAGGCTGATGTTAATAAAATATCTGATGCTGTCAAAAGAGAAACCTTTTAATTTATAATAATATTATGGTCCTTTTATAATGTGCTTATTTTTTGTCCTTAACTAGCTGGATGTGCATTTGTATATTTAGACTAACACAGCACAAATGAATAAATTTAATATTAATTTAGTTAAAAGATCACTGACACGTTACAGACATCAATCCGTCCTCGTATTTTCGAGAAAGGACATAGATCTTTTAGTTCTAAAATTGTGAGTGCATAAGGATTAAAACCTCCTGACAATGAAATGTTTGTTATTTATGATCAAGAATTGAGTAGATTAAATATCTCATCTAGTGAAATTAGAAAATAATATTGATTTACAATAATTTAGCTCTTGTTCTGCACGGACAGACATGCTGCTGAAAACATCTCCTCTGCTCTATTCTAAATATGAAGGATTCTTGAATATCCAGGGTTTTTTTTTTTTTCGATTAAACATTCTTATATTGACTTTTCTTTACAGATGCACAACCAGTGTGCAGAGCAATGTAATATTAACAAGTCTGAGTCAACATTAATAATCAGTTTTTTTATTCCAGGGTATTTTTGCTCCTCTTAACACCCGGAGACGTTCATGTTGAAGGTGAAATATCACAAACATAAATATCACCCTGAGACGTCGTCCTCATTAGGTCAGGGTTGAACCAAACCGGGCGGTGGGTCCTGTGTTTCTCTGCTGAGTGTGTTTTTGGGTGAAAAGATAAAAATGGTCTCTGATCGTTTCGCTGTGGATTTTCCTCCTCGTATATAAAAAATCATTTTTTAGTAGACAAAGAGATCTTCAGACCTGCTGGTTCATCTAGGTTTGAAATTCCCTCTTCAGCTTAAATGGCTGTAATTTAATTTGACAATGAATTGACATGAATCTTGATTTTCTTTAACGTGAAATAAAAATGTCTTGATTCAGATTTAGGCAGATTCAAACACTCATGAGTTAGGGCTGTCAGAACTCTAAACATTCAGATCATTTTTGATACCAGGTGATTAAAATAAAAACATCTTTATTATTTTAGTGATTAATATTATTAGAAAAAAAACAAAGTAAAAAAATGCACCTACAGTATAAGACTGGTGCTTATAGAGGAATAAATCATCTTAAAAAGACGGCAAACAAACTCCTGCACAGAAACTTTGTCACCTAAAAGTTTCCTGCAGTTCTTGATCAATAATCAGCTGATATTTGACATTATTACCCTCTGCAGGTATCAGGGTGATTTCTCTTGTATCATAATCTTGAGTTTTGAAGCCTCCTCTGTCTGACAGCACGGCGGCTCACAGGTCATGACTTTGGCTACAGAGTTTGTCCGGGACACCAAACCTGGAGCGCCCCGTCTGATATCAGGTTAAGATTAGACTCCTCATGTGGGACGACCCCTCAGCTCGGCAGTCCTTATGTTGATCCTGGGGGCCTGAAACAGGCTCCGCCCACTTTAAATATGATATTAATTTGATGTGCAGGAGCTTGGATGCTGATCACTGAATGTTTTGAGTGTTTCTGTAGCTTTAGTGTCACACAGAATCAGAACCTGAAGCCCTGCTATGATGACCTCCATCTGTTATTTCTGTTTGACCAATCAGTGACTGTGTTCGTCCTAATGATGACCTTTGACCTGTCTTGTAAGATTCCTGTGGTCTCTGTAAAAAATGGGTGGTTGAATATTTCTAAAGATGGAGGAGGATCCTCTGTCGGTACTCCGTCTTACTTGAGACAGTCCTGTGGATGCCGTGCAGCTGAGTGATGACGATGATGATGATGATGATGATGAAGATGCCTTTGTTTTGTTTTTGGTTTATTTTAAATGCTCTCATGGACCAGTGTGTGTGTGTGTGTGTGTGTGTGAGATGATTTAACTCCAGGTCAGGCATGATGATGATGATGATGATGATGATGATGATGAAGGTGGGCTGTGACTCATTGACCTTCATCACCTGTGATTATTGCTCTGTAAGGTCAAACGCTCAGTGCTGCTGATGCCACCTTAACTCTCAGTGTTTGACTGCAGACGTCACCGTCAACAGAATCAAATATTTCAGATGTTTTTATCGGTAAGAAGGGATTAAGTTTAGTTTGTTTATCTGAAGTTTATTTAATGAAACACCAACCTTTGAGTTAAGCTGCAGGGTTATGTCTGTAAGAATTTAAATCAGGATTAAAGCAGCTGCATTTCTAAATCAAATCAAATCAAATCCATTATTGTAATAAAGTCTGAACTCGTATTCAGGAACATTTCAGTCTGTTGAATGTGAGAACAGCCTGCAGCATCGTGCTTCTACAGACTCTGTGGTGTTAAATATCATTTTAGTTTGAAGGTGTTTCTGCCGCTTCTTGAATGTTTCTGTGCTCATATTTTCTCGCCTTTTAGCCTTAAACTGATTTCTCCATCAGGTGACCTGACAGGTTCTCTCCACCTCATGTTTTTATGTTGTTAATAACCCGAAGAACTGAAGCTGTGTTCATGTTTTTATGTCTGAAGGCTCTGTCCATGCTGTTCTTCTGTTCCTAATGATGTGGCCCACAGGCCGAGTGTTCATGCTGTTCAGTGAAAACACGCCAAACTGGTGTAGAGCGTCTGTAGTCTGAGCTTCAGCCTAACCAAGAATTATTCAACTACTACAGTGACTGCTGTATATTAACTTTCTGTTTATATTAAACGATTCAGATTCTTCATCGTCTGTGTCAGTCTGTGAGTGCAGGAGGACCGCCTGTGTCAGTCTGTGAGTGCACGTCTGTGTCAGTCTGTGAGTGCACGAGGACCGCCTGTGTCAGTCTGTGAGTGCACGTCTGTGTCAGTCTGTGAGTGCACGAGGACCGCCTGTGTCAGTCTGTGAGTGCACGAGGATGGTCAGACTTCGGGCTGAAGCCCTGAGGTCAAAATGGGAGACCCCCCTAAGGTTTGTAGAGGAGGACCAAGCGATGATCCTGTGGGACCTCCAGACCTCCAAACTGGTGGTGATGAACTAACAGGCACAGCTGAGGTGGTCTACGAAGCTCCTGAGTGACAACATCCAGAAAGAGGAGCAGGAGAAACTGGAGAGAGAGATAGAAATAATTATATGTAATATTCTGTTATATACATATGTTGAGTAGTTTCGTCAAAGCCTCACTCTCTCCTCTGTTATATTCTACTCTGTAATTTATATATATTCATATATATATATATATACATTATTTTTTTTTAAAGTTTTCTCAAAGCCTCTCTGTTCTTTTACATTCTGTTCGTCTGTGATATATTTTTATACATGTTTGTATTACATTAATAAATATTCTATTCTTCTGATGTATTTTTTATACATGTTTATATTAGTATATATTCTGTTCTGTTACATGAACATGTTTCAGTAGTTTTCTACTGATTTAATTAAAGTTAATAAATCTGATGAGGTTCGTTAATGACTGGTAAACTTTATAAATTAGTTGTTGAAGTTTCCTGCGTCTCAGGTGGGCGTGACGTATCGGAAGTGACGTCATGACGTAGTCGAAGTGTCCTGACCAAACTTTCAGTTGTGCAGCCTCAGCCATGCTGATCCGGACTGACCCAAACACACCGACGAAGTCCGACATCCACCGATCAGACCGTTCAGGTGAGAGGCCGCTCCGGCACACCGTCACAGCGCGAGACCAGGAGAGAGGTGTTCCGATCGAGTCTGCGTCCGTGTCATGTTAGTCCACCTAGCATCGAGCTAACGTTAGCAAACATGGAGTTAGCCTGAGGACGCAGTGAGCTCAGTAATCTGCTGAGAGTTCAATCAGGTGTTACTGACACTCAGGTGATCTGACAGGAACCTCCTGAGCTTAATGAATGTTTTAATGAACGTTCATGTGTTAATTAAGCAGATGGGGGGGGCTGAGGAGGAGGTAACAGGAAGAGGAAGACCCCCCCCCCCCCCCCATGTCAGAACTTCAGCTGCTGATGATTAAACTGTTTAATCTGAAACAATCTGATTATTTAACTGTTTAATCTGAAACAATCTGATTATTAACCTGTTTAATCTGAAACAATCTGATTATTAACCTGTTTGATCTGAAACAATCTGATTATTAACCTGTTTAATCTGAAACAATCTGATTATTTAACTGTTTAATCTGAAACAATCTAATTATTAACCTGTTTAATCTGAAACAATCTGATTATTAACCTGTTTAACTGTATAATCTGAAACAATCTGATTATTATACTGTTTAATCTGAAACAATCTGATTATTAACCTGTTTAACCTGAAACAATCTGATTATTAACCTGTTTAATCTGAAACAATCTGATGATTTAACTGTATAATCTGAAACAATCTGATTATTATACTGTTTAATCTGAGACAATCTGATTATTAACCTGTTTAACCTGAAACAATCTGATTATTATACTGTTTAATCTGAAACAATCTGATTATTTAACTGTTTAATCTGAAACAATCTGATTATCAACCTGTATATCTGAAACAATCTGATGATTAAACTGTTTAATCTGAGACAATCTGATTATTAACCTGTTTAACCTGAAACAATCTGATTATTTAACTGTTTAATCTGAAACAATCTGATTATTTAACTGTTTAATCTGGTACAATCTGATTATCAACCTGTATATCTGAAACAATCTGATAATTATACTGTTTAACCTGAAACAGTCTGATTATTAACCTGTTTAATCTGAAACAATCTGATTATATATCTGTTTAATCTGAAACAATCTGATTATTAACCTGTTTAATCTGAAACAATCTGATTATATAACTGTTTAATCTGAAACAATCTGATGATTAAACTGTATAATCTGTAACAATTTGATTATTAACCTGTTTAATCTCAAACAATCTGATTATTAACCTGTTTAATCTGAAACAATCTGATTATTTAACTGTATAATCTGAAACAATCTGATTATTATACTTTTTAATCTGGTACAATCTGATCATCAACCTGTATATCTGAAACAATCTGATTATTATACTGTTTAATCTGAAACAATCTGATTATTTAACTGTATAATCTGAAACAATCTGATTATTATACTTTTTAATCTGGTACAATCTGATTATCAACCTGTATATCTGAAACAATCTGATTATATAACTGTTTAATCTGAAACAATCTGATTATTTACCTGTTTAATCTGAAACAATCTGATTATTAACTGTTAAATCTGAAACAATCTGATGATTAAACTGTATAATCTGTAACAATTTGATTATTAACCTGTTTAATCTGTAACAATCTGATTATTAACCTGTTTAATCTGAAACAATCTGATTATTTAACTGTATAATCTGAAACAATCTGATTATTATACTGTTTAATCTGAGACAATCTGATTATTAACCTGTTTAATCTGAAACAATCTGATTATTTAACTGTTTAATCTGAAACAATCTGATTATTTAACTGTTTAATCTGGTACAATCTGATTATCAACCTGTATATCTGAAACAATCTGATTATTAACCTGTTTAATCTGAAACAATCTGATTATTAACCTGTTTAATCTGAAACAATCTGATTATATAACTGTTTAATCTGAAACAATCTGATGATTAATCTGTATAATCTGTAACAATTTGATTATTATACTGTTTAATCTGTAACAATCTGATTATTAACCTGTTTAATCTGAAACAATCTGATTATTTAACTGTTTAATCTGAAACAATCTGATTATCAACCTGTTTAATCTGAAACAATCTGATGATATAACTGTTTTATCTGAAACAATCTGATGATTAACCTGTTTAATCTGAAACAATCTGATGATTAAACTGTATAATCTGAAACAATCTGATTATTTAACTGTTTAGTCTGAAACAATCTGATTATTAACCTGTTTAATCTGAAAAAATTTGATTATTTAACTGTTTAATCTGAAACAATCTGATGATTAAACTGTATAATCTGAAACAATCTGATTATTTAACTGTTTAATCTGAAACAATCTGATTATTTAACTTTTTAATCTGAAACAATCTGATGATTAAACTGTATAATCTGAAACAATCTGATTATTAACCTGTTTAATCTGAAACAATCTGATTATTAACCTGTTTAATCTGAAACAATCTGATTATTATACTGTTTAATCTGAAACAATCTGATTATTAACCTGTTTAATCTGAAACAATCTGATTATTAACCTGTTTAATCTGAAACAATTTGATTATTAAACTGTTTTATCTGAAACAATCTGATGATTAAACTGTATAATCTGAAACAATCTGATTATTTAACTGTTTAATCTGAAACAATCTGATTATTTAACTTTTTAATCTGAAACAATCTGATGATTAAACTGTATAATCTGAAACAATCTGATTATTAACCTGTTTAATCTGAAACAATCTGATTATTAACCTGTTTAATCTGAAACAATCTGATTATTTAACTGTTTAATCTGAAACAATCTAATTATTAACCTGTTTAATCTGAAACAATCTGATTATTAACCTGTTTAATCTGAAACAATCTGATTATTTAACTGTTTTATCTGAAAGAATCTGATTATTAACCTGTTTAATCTGAAACAATCTGATGATTAACCTGTTTAATCTGAAACAATCTGATTATTAACCTGTTTAACTGTATAATCTGAAACAATCTGATTATTATACTGTTTAATCTGAGACAATCTGATTATTAACCTGTTTAACCTGAAACAATCTGATTATTAACCTGTTTAATCTGAAACAATCTGATTATTAAACTGTATAATCTGAAACAATCTGATTATAAACCTGTTTAATCTGAAACAATCTGATTATTAACCTGTCTAATCTGAGACAATCTGATTATTTAACTGTATAATCTGAAACAATCTGATTATTAACCTGTTAAATCTGAAACAATCTGATGATTAAACTGTTTAATCTGAGACAATCTGATTATTAACCTGTTTAACCTGAAACAATCTGATTATTTAACTGTTTAATCTGAAACAATCTGATTATTTAACTGTTTAATCTGGTACAATCTGATTATCAACCTGTATATCTGAAACAATCTGATAATTATACTGTTTAATCTGAAACAATCTAATTATTAACCTGTTTAATCTGAAACAATCTGATTATATAACTGTTTAATCTGAAACAATCTGATGATTAAACTGTATAATCTGTAACAATTTGATTATTAACCTGTTTAATCTGAAACAATCTGATTATATAACTGTTTAATCTGAAACAATCTGATTATTTAACTGTATAATCTGAAACAATCTGATTATTATACTTTTTAATCTGGTACAATCTGATTATCAACCTGTATATCTGAAACAATCTGATTATTATACTGTTTAATCTGAAACAATCTGATTATTTAACTGTATAATCTGAAACAATCTGATTATTATACTTTTTAATCTGGTACAATCTGATTATCAACCTGTATATCTGAAACAATCTGATTATTAACCTGTTTAATCTGAAACAATCTGATTATATAACTGTTTAATCTGAAACAATCTGATTATTAACCTGTTTAATCTGAAACAATCTGATTATTAACTGTTTAATCTGAAACAATCTGATGATTAAACTGTATAATCTGTAACAATTTGATTATTAACCTGTTTAATCTGAAACAATCTGATTATTTAACTGTATAATCTGAAACAATCTGATTATTATACTGTTTAATCTGAGACAATCTGATTATTAACCTGTTTAACCTGAAACAATCTGATTATTATACTGTTTAATCTGAAACAATCTGATTATTTAACTGTTTAATCTGAAACAATCTGATTATCAACCTGTATATCTGAAACAATCTGATTTTTAACCTGTTTAATCTGAAACAATCTGATTATTAACCTGTTTAATTTGAAACAATCTGATTATATAACTGTTTAATCTGAAACAATCTGATTATTAACCTGTTTAATCTGAAACAATCTGATTATATAACTGTTTAATCTGAAACAATCTGATGATTAATCTGTATAATCTGTAACAATTTGATTATTATACTGTTTAATCTGTAACAATCTGATTATTAACCTGTTTACTCTGAAACAATCTGATTATTTAACTGTTTAATCTGAAACAATCTGATTATCAACCTGTTTAATCTGAAACAATCTGATGATATAACTGTTTTATCTGAAACAATCTGATGATTGAATTGTATAATCTGAAACAATCTGGTTATTTAACTGTTTAATCTGCAACAGTCTGATTATTTAACTGTTTAATCTGAAACAATCTGATTATTAACCTGTTTAATCTGAAACAATCTGATTATTAACCTGTTTAATCTGAAACAATCTGATGATTAACCTGTTTAATCTGTAACAATCTGATTATTAACCTGTTTAATCTGAAACAATCTGATGATTAAACTGTATAATCTGAAACAATCTGATTATTTAACTGTTTAGTCTGAAACAATCTGATTATTAACCTGTTTAATCTGAAACAATTTGATTATTTAACTGTTTAATCTGAAACAATCTGATGATTAAACTGTATAATCTGAAACAATCTGATTATTTAACTGTTAAAGCTGAAACAATCTGATTATTTAACTTTTCAATCTGAAACAATCTGATGATTAAACTGTATAATCTGAAACAATCTGATTATTAACCTGTTTAATCTGAAACAATCTGATTATTTAACTGTTTAATCTGAAACAATCTGATTATTAAACTGTATAATCTGAAACAATCTGATTATTTTACTGTTTAATCTGAAACAATCTGATGATTAAACTGTATAATCTGAAACAATCTGATGATTAAACTGTATAATCTGAAACAATCTGATTATTAACCTGTTTAATCTGAAACAATCTGATTATATAACTGTTTAATCTGAAACAATCTGATTATTATACTGTTTAATCTGAGACAATCTGATGATTAACCTGTTTAACCTGAAACAATCTGATTATTATACTGTTTAATCTGAAACAATCTGATTATTTAACTGTTTAATCTGAGACAATCTGATTATTTAACTGTATAATCTGAAACAATCTGATTATTAACCTGTTTAATCTGAGACAATCTGATTATTAACCTGTTTAACCTGAAACAATCTGATTATTAACCTGTTTAATCTGAAACAATCTGATTATTTAACTGTTTAATCTGAAACAATCTGATTATTTAACTGTTTAATCTGAAACAATCTGATTATCAACCTGTATATCTGAAACAATCTGATTATTATACTGTTTAATCTGAAACAATCTGATTATTAACCTGTTTAATCTGAAACAATCTGATTATGTAACTGTTTAATCTGAAACAATCTGATTATTAACCTGTTTAATCTGAAACAATCTGATTATTAACCTGTTTAATCTGAAACAATCTGATGATTAAACTGTATAGTCTGAAACAATCTGATTATTTAACTGTTTAATCTGAAACAATCTGATTATTAACCTGTTTAATCTGAAACAATTTGATTATTTAACTGTTTAATCTGAAACAATCTGATGATTAAACTGTATAATATGAAACAATCTGATTATTTAACTGTTTAATCTGAAACAATCTGATTATTAACCTGTTTAATCTGAAACAATCTGATTATATAACTGTTAAATCTGAAACAATCTGATTATTTAACTGTATAATCTGAAACAATCTGATGATTAAACTGTATAATCTGTAACAATTTGATTATTAACCTGTTTAATCTGAAACAATCTGATTATTATACTGTTTAATCTGAAACAATCTGATTATTTAACTGTATAATCTGAAACAATCTGATTATTAACCTGTTTAATCTGAAACAATCTGATTATTAACCTGTTTAACCTGAAACAATCTGATTATTATACTGTTTAATCTGAAACAATCTGATTATTAACCTGTTTAATCTGAAACAATCTGATTATTAACCTGTTTAATCTGAAACAATCTGATGATTAAACTGTATCATCTGAAACAATCTGATTTTTTAACTGTTTAATCTGAAACAATGTGATTATTAACCTGTTTAATCTGAAACAATTTGATTATTTAACTGTTTAATCTGAAACAATCTGATGATTAAACTGTATAATCTGAAACAATCTTATTATTTAACTGTTTAATCTGAAACAATCTGATTATTTAACTTTTTAATCTGAAACAATCTGATGATTAAACTGTATAATCTGAAACAATCTGATTATTAATCTGTTTAATCTGAAACAATCTGATTATTTAACTGTTTAATCTGAAACAATCTGATGATTAAACTGTATAATCTGAAACAATCTGATTATTTAACTGTTTAATCTGAAACAATCTGATGATTAAACTGTATAATCTGAAACAATCTGATTATTAACCTGTTTAATCTGAAACAATATGATGATTAAACTGTATAATCTGTAACAATTTGATTATTAACCTGTTTAATCTGAAACAATCTGATTACTAACCTGTTTAATCTGAAACAGTCTGATTATGTAACTGTTTAATCTGAAACAATCTGATTATTAACCTGTTTCATCTGAAACAATCTGATTATTAACCTGTTTAATCTGAAACAATCTGATTATTAACCTGTCTAATCTGAGACAATCTGATTATTAAACTGTTTAATCTGAAACAATCTGATTATTAAACTGTTTAATCTGAAACAATGTGATTATTAACCTGTTAAATCTGAAACAATCTGATGATTAAACTGTTTAATCTGAGACAATCTGATTATTAACCTGTTTAACCTGAAACAATCGGATTATTTAACTGTTTAATCTGAAACAATCTGATTATTAACCTGTTTAATCTGGTACAATCTGATTATCAACCTGTATATCTGAAACAATCTGATAATTATACTGTTTAATCTGAAACAATCTGATAATTAACCTGTTTAATCTGAAACAATCTGATTATATAACTGTTTAATCTGAAACAATCTGATGATTAAACTGTATAATCTGTAACAATTTGATTATTAACCTGTTTAATCTCAAACAATCTGATTATTAACCTGTTTAATCTGAAACAATCTGATTATTTAACTGTATAATCTGAAACAATCTGATTATTATACTTTTTAATCTGGTACAATCTGATTATCAACCTGTATATCTGAAACAATCTGATGATTATACTGTTTAATCTGAAACAATCTGATTATTAACCTGTTTAATCTGAAACAATCTGATTATATAACTGTTTAATCTGAAACAATCTGATTATTAACCTGTTTAATCTGAAACAATCTGATTATTAACTGTTTAATCTGAAACAATCTGATGATTAAACTGTTTAATCTGAAACAATTTGATTATTAACCTGTTTAATCTGAAACAATCTGATTATCAACCTGTTTAATCTGAAACAATCTGATTATTTAACTGTATAATCTGAAACAATCTGATTATTATACTGTTTAATCTGAGACAATCTGATTATTAACCTGTTTAACCTGAAACAATCTGATTATTATACTGTTTAATCTGAAACAATCTGATTATTTAACTGTTTAATCTGAAACAATCTGATTATTTAACTGTTTAATCTGGTACAATCTGATTATCAACCTGTTTAATCTGAAACAATCTGATTATTATACTGTTTAATCTGAAACAATCTGATTATTAACCTGTTTAATCTGAAACAATCTGGTTATATAACTGTTTAATCTGAAACAATCTGATTATTATACTGTTTAATCTGAAACAATATGATGATTAAACTGTATAATCTGTAACAATTTGATTATTAACCTGTTTAATCTGAAACAATCTGATTATTAACCTGTTTAATCTGAAACAATCTGATTATTTAACTGTATAATCTGAAACAATCTGATGATTATACTGTTTAATCTGAGACAATCTGATTATTAACCTGTTTAACCTGAAACAATCTGATTATTATACTGTTTAATCTGAAACAATCTGATTATTAAACTGTATAATCTGAAACAATCTGATTATTAACCTGTTTAATCTGAAACATTCTGATTATTTAACTGTTTAATCTGAAACAATCTGATGATTAAACTGTGTAATCTGAAACAATCTGATGATTAAACTGTATAATCTGAAACAATCTGATTATTTAACTGTTTAATCTGAAACAATCTGATGATTAAACTGTATAATCTGAAACAATCTGATTATTTAACTGTTTAATCTGAAACAATCTGATGATTAAACTGTATAATCTGAAACAATCTGATTATTTAACTGTTTAATCTGAAACAATCTGATTATATAACTGTTTAATCTGAAACAATCTGATTGTTAAACTGTTTAATCTGAAATAATCTGGTTATTAATGCTCTTCATTCTGATTGAATGTTCAGATTAACATGTTTATACACCCACAGTGATTCACTCCGATTAGTGATCTCACTAAGGTAGACTTTAGAGTGAGTCTCATGAAATCTCATGATGGTTTGTACAGTGTCCTGAAAGGCTCTCTGAAAAAAACATCATTTTTATATTACTATACAAACTGAGTTTACATGTCAACCCCTTCTAGCGTGACTTAACGGTGAACCTAACGGCATGTGTGACTTATTAAAGCGTCACAGAGGTATATATATATATATATATATATATATATATATATATATATATATATATATATATACATATATATATATACATATACATGTATATATGTGTGTGTACATATGTATATATGTATGTAACCAAAATCCTGAGTCCAGTTTCCTGCAGCTCTGAGATGATCAGCACTGAACAGGGAAATTATTTAACTCTATTTAACACACAGAAGCAAATCAAATGTATGTGACACTGAAATTATTATTTTAGCTGGTTACACATTGTCTGCTGAGTCAGAAAGTAAAATCTGGACCTGAGAGAGGGGAATATTAAAAATAGAAACAGACTCAGCCAATGAGGTTCAACACGAGAGGCCGAAAGATTAGGAACACCCTCCATAGTTTAAAAGATGACGGCAATAAACTGAATTTATTATCGAATTCAAACTGTCCACACTTTAAAAACACGTCTTGATCAGGGTCACATGATGGATTGTGATTTAATAGTTGACACTTTGGACAGGTAACCAGCCAATCAGAGAGCTGAAACAGGAGTATGACCTTTACATGTGATACACGCTGTGTGTGTGTTTGGCGTATCGACACACCCCGGCTCGTCAGCCATGTGACCTCAGTGACCTCTGACCCGCTCCTCTTCTGCTCCAGCTGCAGGTTGGTGAAGACAATGGATGGCGTCAGCTGGACGACCTCTCGACCTCCGGAGTCGTTCAGCCGCTCAAAGACGACCACGGACACGCTGTCCCGCCTCGCCAGCTTCATCGCCCGAGCGGACGCCAAACAACATCGAGCCCAGCGCCCTCAGAGCTCCGCCCTCTCCTGCTACGCCTGTCAGGAGTGTGACCAGAACTTTCCCCACCCTGCAGACCTGCTGCACCACCAGGAGGTGACGCACACCTTACCCAAACCTCACCGCTGCCCCTCCTGTGGGCGGGGCTTCTCCCTGCGCTCCTCCCTCCAGCTGCACAGGTGTGACCACGCCCCCGCCTGTCAGCTCTGCTGCGGAGACGCTCGCCTCGGCCCTCCGTGTGCGGCGTGCGCAGCTCGGAGCTCCGACGCCGTCAGACTGCAGGACACCGCGCTCCACCTCCAGCCCCGCCTCCCCGACAGCAGCCCCTACGCGTGTGCGCCGTGTGGGCGGGCCTTCAGCCAGAAACAGGCGCTCCTGCACCACCAGCAGGCGGGCTGCAGCGAGCCTCCGCTGGCGTCGCGGATCATCGATGTGAGCAGCCTCCCCGACGACTCTCCGCCTGTCTCAGAGGCAGACTCCGCCCCCTCCGACTCGTCCGACACCCCGGGGTCGAGTGGCAGGGCGCTGAGCGAGTGCAACGACTGCTCCAGAAGCTTCCACACGGAAACTGGACTTCAACGCCACAGAGAGGCAGAGCACACGGAGGAGCGCCAGCCCGCTGCACGGGGACCGCACGCCAAAGCAGCAGGTACAGCGGGAAGACGACTTAATACATGAATTCTGATCTTTTATTTTAACATCGGTGAATGTTTGAGCTCTCAGGTATTTTCTTTGGCTTCAGTGTTTGAAGAGAGACCGTAGGAGAGTCTAACGGGGCAGACATGCAGCCAAGAGGCCACAGCCCTTCTGCCCCCCCGACATATGGAGGTGTAACGAGACTTTTTTACCATTTTTCTTTTATTTACTCACAGAGATGCACAAACAAATACTTTGTTGATGGTAGAGGACTTTTCAGACTCAAAAATCCAAATTTCAGATCAGTGTTCAGTTTAATGTGATGAAACATGTTTAAGTGACGTAGAGGTGAGATAATACTCTTATTTAAGCGTTACTGATGCAACAGTTCTCCGTAAGAAATCGGACCGTTTGGTACGGCGTCCAAACTTCACTGAAAGCAGGTTCAGGTTCAGGTTCAGGTTACTTTATTTGTACCCTCAAGTAGATTCGTTTTGCAGTCCGTGAGATTTCACCACCCAGACATAAACGCCAAAGACAAAGGTAAAAAACAAAATTTAAATTTAAACATTAAACATTGAAGTGCTCCAGGTTTTATCATCACTGCAGGCATAAAAGACATAAAAAGCATAAAAAGGGGGGTACGCATACACGTGTTGGTTGCAGAGGCACCCTCCATTAAGATCAGAATTAAAAAGAGTAAAAATCTAAAAGGGTGAAACAAAGTGCATGAACAGATAAATATCTGTGTGCAAAAATGCTACAACTTATTCAGCTCAGCAGTAGCAGCAGGGACAAAACTATTTTTATACCGCTTCGTTCTGCACTTTGGAACGAGACACCTCCGTCCAGAGGGGAGAAGCTGAAATTCACCATTGAGAGGGTGGGAATCATCATTTAATGCAGATTTCACTATCCTCTGCAACTGGTTAGTGAACAGGGATGCTGGATAGAGCTGAGGCTCACCAATGAGACGACTTGCCCACTTCACTACCAGACTCAGGGAACTTTTATCCTTCAAAGACGTGTGATTAAACCAAGACACCAAGGAAAAAGACAGGACTGACTCAATGTGAAAGTGCGACAGTTTCCTTTAGCAATAGAAACGCTGGTGAGCCTTCTTACACACCGCGTCACCGCTTCAAGCTGAGGTGGATCTGCACAGAGAAGGACAGGACAGCTGATGGAGTGAAGTCAGAGAAGTGTCAGCATTAGGGCTGGGAAATATATCAATTAAATCGATTGATTTGAATTATTTTCTGCAGAGGATTTAAAAACAAAAAATCTAGATTTTTTTTCCTCAACTTACTTCAATCATAAGTTCTTGCAATGTTTGGAAATATAAATATTGACAGTGTTCAGTTTTCATGGTAGGCCCTGTCAGGTTTTGCACAAGCACATGTTTAGGATTTATTTGGTTTTTTTTTGTTTCAAATGTTTTTTATTGTGAAGAGTGGCATCATGATACATGTCAACCAGAAAAAAAAAAACATTTTCTCTTCCTTTTTATCACAGACAGTATGAACAACAGTGAGGATAGATACTAATTTATGGATTTAAAAAAAAAAGGAAGAAATTATCCTCACATTATAAAGTGAACACAGGACAAGAAAGGAAAATAAATAGAGAGAAAAAAAAAAAAAAAAAAAAAAAAAACACCCAAGCCCTCAACCCTTCCCTGGAGTGCTACCTATTGTTATGCATGGTGTAGTTCATATTCAGGATTTAAAGCAGAGTAGTTTAGCCTTTCAGATAGGAGATTAAAGGGTGCCAAATCTTATCAAATTCTCTAAGTTTGTTTCTCAGAAAAAATCTAATTCTTTCTACATGCAAAGTGTCTGTTAACTCAGTAAGCCAGTGTTTGACAGTGGGCACTTCTTTCTTTTTCCAAAAAAGAAGAATGAGCTTTTTAGCAGTGAGGAGTCCATAAGATAATAGGCAACTTTCAGTCTCCTTGTGTCTACCAGTGCTCCTAAAGTGATCAGTACTGGGTCTGGTTCTAAACCCACCCCCAGCATCTTCGAAAATGTTCCCTGACCAAAAGTTATGAAGATTGGGACACAAGGCATAGCTGTGCAGTAAATTTGCATCTGGTGAGCCACATTTATCACATTGAGATGAAATTTCTGGAAATATTTTGTGTAATTTTATCTTTGAATAATGCAATCTATGCAACACTTTAAATTGTATCAAACGATGTCGTGCATTAATCGAGCAAGTGTGTATATATTCCAGGCTTTTATCCCAGGTATCGTCTGACAACTGCTCACCCAGTTCTGCTTCCCATTCTGCTGTAATTGTACTAGTTGCAGTTGGGGCTAAGCTCTGAAATGTATTGTACAAGCAAGAGATTCTATGTTTAGACCAGGTAGAATATTTTAAACAGCTGTCTAATTTATCTGGCCCTGCACCCTCAACGTCAGGAAGATGTGTTCTCACATAACTCCTAACCTGCAGGTATTTAAAGAAGTCACTCTGTGGGAGAGCATATTTCTCCTTGAGCTGTTGAAAGGATGCAAAAACTCCTTTTAGGTATAGGTCACCAACACAACTGATTCCCAATTCCTTCCATGCAAAAAAAGAGCCATCTAAGTAAGAAGGGGCAAATGAAGAATTTGCTGTTATGGGTAGTAGGAAAGACACATTTCTAAGCTTAAAATGTTTCCTAAGTTGTTTCCAAATGAGTATCATGTTATAAATAATTGGATAGTTGCTATATGTAGTTTTGCTTACTGACACAGGAGACAAAATAACCGCACCAGCAGAGAAAGGTAGGCAATCTTCTCGTTCCATCTTTAACCCAACGGGCAACACAGCTGAATCATCCAACAGATAAGCAATGGAGCGGATGTTGGAGGCCCAGTAATAATGAATGAAATTTGGTAGAGCCAGCCCTCCATTTGTCTTGGGTTTACATAGATGAGCTTTCCCTATTCTATGTACTTTATAATCCCACACAAATGAAAGAATGGTAGAATCTAAACGATTAAAAATGTTTTTGATTTACAGACAGGTATGTTCTGAAGGAGGTGTAACATCTGTGGGAGGAATATCATTTTAACAGCATTTATCCTTCCTAACAAAGAAATGGGAAGCATCCTCCAAAACTGAATGTTTTTCCTGAGTGTATCCATCAAGGGATCAAAGTTGGCCTTAAACAATAAATTAAAATTCTTAGTAATAATTATTCCCAGGTACTTAAACTTTTCACTGGTTATCCTAAAGGGAAGTTGATAGAGCCATTCATGATCTATAATACGAATTGGCATGAGCTCACTCTTGTCCCAGTTAACCCTGTAACCCGCAAAGGATCCAAACAGATCGATCAGGGACAGAATTGGTGGTATTGAAGTTTGAGGCTGTGATATGAAGAGGAGGATATCATCTGCATAAAGAGCTATTTTACTAGAAGTGTATTTTGTACTATATCCATAAATTTCTGGGTGTGATCGGATTCTCTCTGCAAGGGGCTCTATTGCTAGCGCAAACAGCAAAGGGCTTAAAGTACAGCCCTGCCTGGTTCCCCTGCACAACTTAAAATTAGGAGATTGTGTATAATTGGTCAATATTTTAGCACAGGGGTTATTATATCATAGTTTGATCCATGAAATCAATCCATCACCAATTCCAAATTTATTAAGGACAGCAAATAAGTAGGGCCATTCAGCCTGGTCGAATGCCTTTTCGGTGTCTAAAGATAATATCAAAAGGTCTTCCTTGGAGTGCCGTGAGGAATACATAACATTAAATAAACGTCGCAAATTGAAGTATGAGTATCTTTGGGGAATAAACCCGGTCTGGTCTGGGTGTACCAGTTTTCCTATCAAGAGGCTTAGCCTTTTAGCTAAAGTTTTAGTGAGGATTTTTTGATCCGTGTTCAACAAAGATATGGGTCTGTAGGACCTACCTCCTCCAGATCTTTCCCCGTTTTGGGTATCAAAGTAATAATTGCCTCATTGAGGGTGGGGGGAAGCTTTCCATTATCAAATGCCTGCCCAAACATTTCATTTAAATGGTGAACTAATAGGTCACTTATTTTTTATAAAATGTATTGCCAAAGCCATCTGGTCCTGGACTTTTGCCATTTTTCAAAGATGTTATGGATTCTGTAATTTCTTCACATGTAATCTCTGCTCCTAAATAGTCACACTCAGTTTGGTTTAGAGTTGGGATTTATTTGTTTTTTAAATGAGATTGAATATTAATCAGATGGCCCCATGTTTCTGTGAAAATAGATCATCCCTCAGTGTCTATATAGGCAGGCCCCCCTGTGTTCAAGCTCCATAATCAATATTTAATGACAAAATTACAGCATGCATTTTAACTTTTAGAGGGAAAGTCTGTTTTGTCTGGATTTTGATAACAGAAAGGCAAAACTTGATTCATGTCATTTTTGTGCTACTTGGATGTTTTTTTTGTTTGTTTGTTGTTTTGGGTTTTTTTGAGAGGGAAAACATCGATTAAAATTGTAACTCAAGTTTTGTGGAAAAAACGTTGGGGATGTTATTTTTAGTTCACATCGCCCGGCCCTAGTCAGCTCTGTCAGAGCCTGGAGCTTCACGCCCTGACACTCTAACGGCTTCTTCTGTCCCTGCAGGTGGAGCAAACTTCAGGCTGAAGAGGTCTCAGCTCTCCAAAGTGAGGCTGCTGAGCTGCCGGTCATGTGACCTGGTGTTCAGGAGCACGCCGCGCCTCCTCCTGCACCGTAAGGAGAAGCACAGCCGCGAGAAGGTCGTCCTCGCCGAGCCCAGGCTGCTCAGCGGGAGGCGCAGGAGGCCCGGCGCCTACCCCTGCCAGGTCTGCGGGAAGGTCTTCCTCCATCACCTGTCCCTGAGGGCGCACTACAAACACCACTCAGAGCTGAGCTCCACCTCCAGCAGGGACCCCTCGTCGCCTGAAGGGGGCGCCAAAGACTCTGAGACGCCGATGAACAAAACAAATGCCCTCACAGTTAGCTCAGGACTGGTGAGGCCCAGGAAGTCGAGGAGGGTGTGGATGAAGTGTGACGTGGGGAGCCCACAAGGAGTGCCTGTGAAGGAGAAGCAGACCGTAGACGGACAGAAACATCCGCCTGCAGGGGGCGCCGGAGACCTCAGACCAAACGCAGTGAAGCTGAGCTCAGCCAGTTCTCACCGAGCTGCACCGGGGAGGCCCAGGAGGGAGTGCAGGAGACCAAAAGAAGAGCCTGATGAAGACGAAGAGGAGGAGCAGCAGGCTGGGGGGGGTGCCAAAGACTCTAGACCACCAGAAACCAGAACAAACTCGGTCAGAGCAGAAGGTCAGACCCACAGAGCGGGACCGTGGAGGCCGAGGGCGGAGAAACGAGGATGGAGGTGCACAAGGGAGGAGGAGAAGCCAAGAGAAGAAGTGCCTGAAGAGGAGGAGCTGGAGGAGAACATCGATGAAGACGCAGAGGAAGAGGAGGAGGACGAGGACGAGGAGTGGATGTATGATGAGGAAGAGGAGGGCGAGCAGGATAGACTGTGGGTGTCTGAGGATGAAGATCTGGTGTTCGAGGACCAGGATGAAGAGGATGAGGAGTACGAGGACGACGAAGACAAGGAGGTGGAGTTCCCCTGCCCGTCCTGCCCCGAGGTCTTCTCCCTGCGGTCCCAGCTTGGCAAGCACGTGGAGCTGCACGAGTCGTCGGCGCGCTGGCGGAGCTGCAGCGTGTGTGCCCACGACGTGGACACCAGGAGGCGGTCACGCTCCAAGAGGCACAGACTTTACCACTGCGTACCGTGTCGCCACGGCTTCTCCAGCCTGGACTCCTTCCTGCAGCACTGCCAGGAGCACCTGAGGGCCCGGGTAGAGGAGGACTTCATCACAGAGGGGTACACCCCCGAGGGCCAGAAGACATGAGGGCGCAGACGGGGTGGGGGGGTGTTCTAAACTCCTGGTTCGTTCATGAGTTCATTAATCGAGCGATCGCTGCGCCCTGTTTGATCCGTGGGTGTGAAGGTCCTGCTTCAGCAGTTTTGATTTTTAATATCAGAGAAGGATGCTCTGATGATGATGATGATGACGATGATGATGATCCCAGCAGCATCACTCTGATGTCACAGCATTAATGCAAACTCAGCCGATCACTGAAGCTTCGGCTGGTCATCCAAGCTTCAGGTGGGAAAGTGGTGGCCCAGGGCCCAGATGCGGCCGGTCAGTCAATCTAAAACATGTCCTATTAAACATGGGACACGTCAAATGGACATGTCCAAATGTCCCTCTTTGAGTTTGGTGGACCTCTGCTGCTCCAGCTCTCGCTCTAAAGGTGCTGGTTAAGAACATCCATCTGATGTTTAAGTTTTGCTGAGCTGTGGTGCTTTAGGTTTGATTTGAGTGACAGGACTGTGAAGCTTCTTCATCCTGCCTTAACCATCAACATCTGGTTGTTTCAGAGCCTGCAGCGTTCAGGTTGACTCCAGGTTTGTGCTGATGTATTTCTCATTGGTTAAATGACGGTGAGAGCAGCAGTAATATCGGCCAGTTCTCCCCGTGACCTCGTGACCTCGTGGTAGCTGAGCCTGAGCCAGGAGGAGGAGACCCGTCTGCCTGCTGCTGGATTTATTTAAATCACTAACAATTCGGAGAACATCATCTCAGGAGGAACTTCAGATAAGATGATCCAGTCTTACTTTATCCTGATCAAGGTCCCCCCAGCTGTTCCTCCTGTTAGGGGTTAAACTCTCACATGCTCACTGGAGTCCTGAGAGAAAAACTGATTCATGTTTTTTTGATTCAGTGAAATGATTGTTGCATTAATTAAAGGTCAGAGGTCACTAGTGGATCATCTGTGTGTTATTTTTCCATCTGCAGGAACAAACTCTGAAATATAGAGTTAACCTGTTCTCAGATTAAATCATTTTAAGACCTTATGTTTTTGTTTAAATGACCTTTAAACACTCAGAGTGACCTTGAACGATGTCTCTGTTCATAACGGTGCAACGTCACCTCGGCGCTCGATTAATGAACTCATCGCGACAGCAGGAGCTGATTCTCTTTTCTACTCCAGGATTTTCAGCCTCTGGTCTCAAAGTTACTGTGAAACATATTTAAGGTTCAGATGCTTCATTTTTGATTGGTTTATAAAGAATGTGAATAAAAATCAGCTTTGACAGTTTGATGGAGTTTTTCTTTCACAGTGAAGAATCAGAGTCCATGAATATTTTTTTAAACTCAGGACTGACCGATATGTTTGTTTTAAACTTATAATAAAAGGAAAAAATAAAAGTACAGACGAAAAAAATAAAATGATCACTTGGATAAAGTCATGTGTCTGAAAAAGAGAAGAAGTCCAAATTTACTTAAAGAAAGAAAAACTCAAAGTGAATCGGAACTCTTCAGTCAGCTCAGTGATTTAAAGGGAGTTAAGTTTATATTAAAACTCGAAAACTAAAGTCTTTATTCTTTTGATTGATATTAAGATAGTTAATAAACACAGTTACTCAGTGGGGTTACATCTGAACATCAGGAGTTTTGTTTCTATCAGTATTTTAAAGCTCAGATCAAGTCAGCTCTGAAGTGAAAAATATTCATAAATTAAATATTAAAATTGATTTATAATGAATAGTAAGTAAGTTTTCTAGTGATCCTGTAATCTTAAATACCTTGTGATAAATTCCGTGTCCAGATACTTGGAGACTTTTCCCAGCCCTAGGTGAGGTATCACGATATCTGAATTCAAGTCGATGGCGTCGACTTTATTCAGCCATTGAAACAGATTAACTGAAGGCAGCAGGTAGGGCCGATCAACAGCTGTGGTTTTATAAATCATCAAATATCATGTTCATCATTTATCTCCAAATGCTCTGACGTTAATAAAAGTCAGAGATGCTGAGGTCGGTGAGGTCAGACTGACAGCACAGTAAAAGACGATGAACTTTAACCTCTCACAGTCTGGGCTCAGGGCTCAAGGGCACTGAGGCAGAGCCCTGGCACTCAGCTGGCACCTCCTCAGTTCACAAACCTTTATTTTTTTAATTTTGATACACTTAATTGAACTTTCTTGGCAGCACGTGATCTGATTTTTGTTTTTACAGATAAAAAAGAGGACGAACATTTAAATATAGACTAAGCCTGACAAACACCTGAGAACAGAGACAGGCACGCGCATCACCTAAAGGATTCATTAGTTTAAGGTAGGAAGAGGTCATTATGTGTTGTGTATTTGACTATTGTGCTGCGTTCCAGTTGTCCCGAGAAATACCTCACCGGAAGTACTCTGTGACGTAAGAGCTGCAGCTCCTCCGGGCCTCACGGGGGCGCTGTTACAAACAGGAAACCGGAAGTCCGTCGGTGCGCCCCCGGCTCTTCTCCGCACGTTTTTCCTTCCGCGCTTTAAACGAGAATCAAACGACCGAGTTTGTTCGTGAATAAAGTCACAGAAGCAGGATGAGCAAAGCGCACCCGCCCGAGCTGAAGAAGTAAGATTATATATATTATTTTTAATATTTAATATGAGCTTTTATGTGTTTAAACTGTGGACCTGCTAACGGGCTAACGGAACAATGGCTGTGAACGGGAGAGGCTAACAGCAGTTAGCATGTGTTCTTCTGTTTATTTTTATCAATTATTTTTATTAATGTTTAATTATCTCATCCTCAGGTTCATGGACAAGAAGCTGTCCCGTGAGTAAATCAATAAATATTAATAATGATCGTGAATGATGGATTATTAGGGTGAGGGTCATCGTGATTACTATGGAATATAATTACATTATTAATGATGTTTAAAGGCTGTGTTAATTATCACCTCTGTAATACCTGTGTGCTCAGGTCAAAAGTCACACACAAGTCCTCTCTGTAGTGCTATGTTTATAGAGTTATATATGTGTGAATAAAGATATCCAGGTGTTCAGGAGCTGCAGGTGACTCCGTGGTTTGTTCTGTCTCTCAGTGAAGCTGAACGGGGGCAGACACGTCCAGGGCATCCTGCGGGGGTTCGATCCCTTCATGAACCTGGTGGTGGACGACTCTGTGGAGATGGGACCAGGAGGCCAGCAGAACAGCATTGGCATGGTGGTGAGTAGGAGGAGCACCTTTTAACAGATAAATATACATATATATCTATATTTATCAGATCCATCCAGCCCTCTGCTGTGTTTTGTTTACACTCTGACCCATAAGAATTGAAAATGTTAATTTAATAAGGAGCACAGAGTCCGAAGAGCAAACTCATGAGTCTGTTTTGATGTGATTATCAAGCCGTTAAACTCAGAGCGAGCAGAAACTATTAATTATCTGTGAACTCCAATGTTTGTCTGATTTGGTTTATTAACATCTGTTTGTCTTAAAGACATAGAGCATCTTAATATTGGCTCTTTAGATCTTCCCATTCACAACGTAGAAAGTACTCGCAGAGCTCAAACCTCCACCAAGGTAGCTCACATATGGCTGTTACATCTATAAGCAATAGTTCATGATAAAGTGACCATCATAATGATTCTTGACCCTGAAACCCCACACCTAGCACTCAGAATCATGTTGATATCATTATTACTTAGACAGTTAATGAGCAAAAACCACCGTTCACTAATGGAGGTTATCTGGATCACCACCAAAATCCAATTATTTTCTAGTTGGGCCATTACCAACATCTCCTGAAAATTTCAGTAAAATACGTCCCGTAGATTATTGCGTCATCTTGCTAACAAACAGACAAACAAACCGGACCAAAAACATAACCTCCCTTATGGAGGTAACGATCAAAGAAATAAAACATGATTTAATAAATCAGTTTTCTTCTTCTCCGAGCTACTCCTCATCTTCACCATAAACCTTAAGCTCCAGCGTTTTGATCGCTCAGTGTCTGAACAGAAAGATGGCTCAGGCCTCGCCTCCCTGCTGTTGGAGCTCGGAGCTTTAATACAGTGCCTGGCCAAAAAAGAAAGGTCACACACTCTAATGTTTTGCTGGACCAACTTTAGCTTTGATTACAGCATGCATTCGTTGTGGCATTGTTTCAGTAAGCTTCTGCAATGTCACAAGATTTATTTCCATCCAGTGTTGCATTAATTTTTTCATCAAGATCTTGTGTTGATGATGGGAGAGTCTGCGCCAAGCCTTCTCCAGCACATCCCAAAGATTGTCAGTGGGGTTAAGGTCTGGACTCTGTGGTGGCCAATCCATGTGTGAAAATGTCTCATGCTCCCTGAACCACTCTGTCGCTATTTGAGCCCCATGAATCCTGGCATTGTCATCTTGGAATATGCCCGTGCCATTAGGGAAGAAAAAAATCCATCGGTGGAATAACCTGGTCATTCAGTATATTCAGGTCGTCAGCTGACCTCATTCTTTGGGCCATAATGTTGCTGAACCTAGACCTGACCAACTGCAGCAGCCCCAGATCATAGCACTGCCCCCACAGGCTTGGACAGTAGGCACTAGGCATGATGAGTGCATCACTTCACCTGCCTCTCTTCTTACCCTGATGCTCCCATCACTCTGGAACAGGGTAAATCTGGACTCATCAGACCACATGACCTTCCTCCAGGACAGTTCTTAATCCAAATTTAGTAGTTTCTGCAATCTTCTTAGATGTTTTCTCTGCTTGATGCATGCCAGTGATTTGACCCTTCTTAAACAGACTAACATCTTTTCCATGAACACAGGATGTGTCTTTCCACATGTTGTTTAAGAAATGAGAAGCTACTCATTGCTTCTGCTGGAGTTAAATAACTTGTTGCCAGCTGAAAGACAATCGCCCATGCAGTAATTATAGGAGGTAGGAGGCTCAGACCTGTTTGCTTTGTTAAATCCAGGTGGCGACTTTTTTGTTGCCAGGAAGTGTATAAACAGTTCAACTTTTAGGATGGCGCTGCGCTCGTCAGGGTCACTTCAGGGTCAAAAAGGGGCAGGATTTCTGCTTTCACACCTGACCATGTGACAGCATCTTTATTTAAAATGGATACAATTTTGATGTTTATTAAGAATATGAAGAGCAGAGCATTTCAGCTCAAACTTCTGTAATATCAACTGTTCAGGACAAAACTGACCGTTTAGTTCATTTTAATTTATATTTTTAAATGAGTGTTTTTATCGTGTGTTTATCATTTATTT
Organism: Cetoscarus ocellatus; assembly: GCA_037902135.1. Taxonomy (NCBI): domain Eukaryota; kingdom Metazoa; phylum Chordata; class Actinopteri; order Labriformes; family Labridae; genus Cetoscarus; species Cetoscarus ocellatus. The sequence continues at coordinate 341,515 of JBAMNC010001307.1, forward strand.
AATTGTGTGTTTGTCATTTTTTACTGTGTTTATCATTTCTTTACTGTGTGTTTATTGTGTTTCAGGTGATCAGAGGAAACAGCATCATCATGTTGGAGGCTTTAGAAAGAGTCTGATCCACTTTATCATCCTGATTTTTTATTTTCTGTATTTTTGTTTGAAAGTCTCAGTCCTAAAGTGTGACTTCTTTATTTTGTAATGTTTTAGTTAACTGTTGTGAATAAATTTGACTTTCTTTGTATCTCATGTCTGTGCATCATTTGTTTAATTATAATACTGTGTTACAGCAGATCTGACTTTTAATATTAATAAAATATTCAGTCACACTTCAGTCCCTGAAACTGACCCTGGTGCTGAAAGTTTTCTAAATTATTGTATTTAGATTTTCTTTTAAATCCTTTTAAAAATACTAAGAACAATGTAAATAACACATTGGGAAAAGTAGAGTAAGCATCACCCAATCAAACAGGACTGAGGCTGCTGAAAGAATGCAGTGATACTTTTAAATTTTGGTTTATGACCATTTTCTGTCATTTTTCAGTGTATAGGATTTTGTCCCCTGACGATCCAAAATGAGCTTTTTTTTATTTTAGTTTTAATACCTTTATTTATTTCTGGTATTCTCTTTAAAATACATGTAAGAGGATGCTGTTATAAAAAATGTAAATTATAAATACTGTGAAGACACTGTGGCATATTAGAGGGTATTTTTAATTTTTCTTTCTGTTTGTAATGAAATAAAGTTTTTAAAATCGTGATCGTCAGCAGAGCTGATTCTGTCGAGGTATACAAGTTATTATTCCTGGTCTATTAAAATATATTCATATTTTAAGCAATATTCACAACAAAACTAGCAGGACAACAATGTTTTAGTTTTATTTCAGGGAAAAAAATGGCTACTGGAACAGAAAAATGTGCTTTTCTGGATTTTGTTTCTCCTTTAACTTCTTTCAAATGTTATACCAAGAGAGAATTTAAAGTTGTTTTACCCTCATATGGTTGAAAAAGGCAATTAAATATTTCCTGAAGGAGAGAAAAGTTCTTCTATTTTAATGTCATTTAAACTTGACCTTATGTTTAAAAAGACAAACAGTACAAACTCTTAATGTGCAAAAGTTTACAGACCAAAAACATGCTCCTTCGGTTGACTTTAAATTGCCCTTTGGTGTGAGTGTGAATGGTTGTCTGTCTCTCTATGTGGCCCTGTGATTGGCTTGCGCCCAGTTCAGGGTGTCCCAGTGACAGCTGGGATAAGCTCCAACCCCTCGACCTTGACAGGGATGAGTTTATGGATGGATGTTTGATGCATGTCCTGCCCCCCCATCACAGCGTCAGAGTGAGTGTATGCCGTTTATTACTGAGTGAGAAAATCCTGGTTCATTCTAACTGAGCTCCAAGTTATCCTGAATTAATACAAAACAATGATTCAGAACAAAACATCTATTTTAAACA